>CM076573.1:713038961-713194394 GCA_034641835.2 Pinus albicaulis | reverse complement strand
CAGTCCTTCATGTAGAAATTAGCTGAATAAATCACTTATTCACTGAATATTAACCCGGTCATATATCAATTTCGAATTGCATACATAACACATAACATTCTTCTACGATTAATTGTCACATGCGGAAATAATATAGAAGCAATCTCACATCAATTCAATCACACATTAACTCAGTATGTATGGGGAAAGCCTATAGCTGAAAACCCCGCAGCTATTGTGTATATTATAATGGAGAAATCATGTAACAATCATAGTACAAAAACTCTTCACAAGCTCTCATGCACTACCTCCCATGCTACACACTATCAAGCTAGATCTAGCAAATCACTTGCTCCAATCCTTAGCCACTTGATAGCCAACCTTGATTGCGTATGTTAATGCTAGGTGATGGCCTCCTTATATAGATAAACCACCAGCCTAAACTTTGCAATACTCATAGCTTACTCCACCTATCTATGTGTTGCAAATAGCAACAGTATAGTTACAACCGATAGCTAACTCTACCCTTTCATCTATCTCTTTCACTGGTCTTCACTGAACTGATCATGCACTGTAGTGAACTGAAGTGTTCTTGAGTTGACTAATGAGTTAATATTTAGTAAATTAAATATTATTTAATTTACTCCACTCATATCTAGTTGATTAGTTAGTTTAACTAATCCCAACTAGTTCAACTGAAATAAATAGAACACAACTCCACTATTTGTCCCGTTAACTCCTCCAAAACTTCTGCCACTGAAGTCTAACTGAAGCCAACCATGCAAGATGCCATCAAACCCTAGGAACCACGTGATTCCTTGTGTCAGTTGCATGAGCCACCTCCATGACTCAAGCTGAAGTGCGCCAAGAGAGTAAACTGCTGTTTATAGTCAAAATATTATTAAGGGTAAATAATATTTGACTTCCATATTTTTAGGAGATCAGTCTAAAAATAGCCTGGGTCCTAAAAAAATAGGGTCTCATCTATTTTTACCGACATGTCGCATCCATCAAGAATCTCCAAGTAGAATTCCCAAATTATGCTCCGTATGTCTAAAAATAGACATAGTCTAAAAATAGACTTTGCGCCGGAATTTGCCTGCGGGCCCACTTAGTGAAGGCGACTTCATTTCACTAAGCTCCATCATCTTGCTGCATTTTCAACACTCCCTCTCAGCAAGATATGGATTATCTGCAACCCCTATCCTGCCTCTGTGGAATTCGAACTTGCTTCTGGTGAGCGCCTTCGTCAAGATGTCGGCATCCTGATCCTCCGTGGGAACATATGAAAGCATCATGATTCTCCGCTGAACACAATCTCTGATATAGTTGATTAGTTAGTTTAACTAATCCCAACTAGTTCAACTGAAATAAATAGAACACAACTCCACTATTTGTCCCGTTAACTCCTCCAAAACTTCTGCCACTGAAGTCTAACTGAAGCCAACCATGCAAGATGTCATCAAACCCTAGGAACCACGTGATTCCTTGTGTCAGTTGCATGAGCCACCTCCATGACTCAAACTGAAGTGCGCCAAGAGAGTAAACTGCTGTTTATAGTCAAAATATTATTAAGGGTAAATAATATTTGACTTCCATATTTTTAGGAGATCAGTCTAAAAATAGCCTGGGTCCTAAAAATTAGGGTCTCATCTATTTTTACCAACATGTCGCATACTTCAAGAATCTCCAAGTAGAATTCCCAAATTATGCTCCGTATGTCTAAAAATAGACATAGTCTAAAAATAGACTTTGCGCCAGAATTTGCCTGCGGGCCCACTTAGTGAAGGCGACTTCATTTCACTAAGCTTCATCATCTTGCTGCATTCTCAACACTCCCTCTCAGCAAGATATGGATTATCTGCAATCCCTATCCTGCCTCTGTGGAATTCGAACTTGCTCCTGGTGAGCGCCTTCGTCAGGATGTCGGCATCCTGATCCTCCGTGGGAACATATGAAAGCATCATGATCCTCCGCCGAACACAATCTCTGATGTGATGGTACCTGATGTCGATATGTTTGGACCTATCATGAAATACTGGATTAGCCGAGAGCTTGATGCAGCTCTGGTTATCACAGTAGATCACCGTAGGCTCCAAATGCAACCTGAACAAACCTGCGAGGATCTTCCTCATCCAAATAGCCTCACATGCAGCCAAGCTTGCTGCCATGTACTTATCCGTCGAATCAGCACTGTTTCGTTTTTCCCCATTGCATTTGTGAAATCAGTCATTGTTTCGACCCAATGTCGAAACTCCTCCGCAGGTGCTCTTCCGCCCGTTGGCCTCACGACCCGCACGTTGAAGCCATAAAGCTTCACTCCATCCTCCTGTCTGTACCATAGACCATATCCCGATGTGCCTCTGATATAGCGCAATACATGCTTGCCCGCCTTCCAAAAGAGCTGGTAGGCTTAACCATAGCTTGCGAAAGCTGGTTAACTGCATAGCATATATCGGGTCGAGTATTGACCAGATACATCAACGACCCCACCAACTGTCGATAGACAGTGGCATCCACTACCTCCTCCGAAGTAGCATCTCCCTTCCTCCAACCTCCAGGAAGAGGGGTAACAACAGGCTTGCAGCCTTGCATGTTGAACCTCTCCAGAATCTCCCGGGCATACTTGCCCTGAGAAACAAACAGTCCTCCACTGCGCTGCCAAATCTCCAATCCCAGGAAATAATGAAGGATGCCCAGGTCCTTCATCTCAAACACTCGTGCAAGATCCTCCTTGCATGAAAGTATCAACTGCTCGTCGCCAGTCAAAATCAGATCATCTACATACAGTACGATGATCAACAGCTTCCCCTCCACCACAATCTGGTACAGGTTTGGATCCGCCTCACTCTTGGAGAATCCAAGCCCGGTGAAGTAGCCGTCTATCTGAGTGTACCAAGCACGAGGTGCTTGCTTCAGCCCATACAGTGCTCTCTTGAGTCGGCACACATGCGACTCACTGCTGAAGATCTCAAAACCTTCAAGCTGCTCTATGTACACCTCTTCCTCAATAACTCCATTGAGGAACGCAGTCTTCACATCCATCTGATGAATGTGCCACCCCATCTGCACTGAGAGAGCAAGGATCGTCCGTATGGAAGAGTACCTTGCGACAGGTGCAAAAGTCTCCTCATAGTCAATCCCCTCGATCTGTGAGAAGCCACGGGCGACAAATCTCGCCTTGTACTTCTCCACACTCCCGTCAGCCGCCTGCTTCACTTTGTAGATCCATCGCGAACCTACAACTGATTTCCCAACCGGTCTTGGGACAATCTCCCATGCACTGTTCCTGATGATCGAATCATATTCTTCGATCATGGCATCAACCCATGCGGGTTCCTCCTCAGCTTCCTCAAAAGAGGATGGCTCTGTCACAACACATTGACTCATAAGAGCCATGTATCCAGTGTACCGATCCGGTGACTGTCTCTGTCTGCGCTGTGCTGTAGGTGGTCCTACAACCTTCTCTGCATCCCGAGCCAGTCGCTCAGCTTCTGTAGTGCGCATGCGCCCTCCGATGGTTGGCGCTGCCTGGGTGGTTTCTTCCACCTCCTGAACCTCCTCTTGTGGCTGATCCACATCCGGAAGCTCCTCCTTAGGAACTAACAGCTCCTCATCTGCATGCAAGTGTAGCTCCCTCTCAAGCGAACACCGCATGGCTTTCTCCTCCTGAAATTTTATATCCCGTCGCACAACAGTCTTTCGACTGTCTAAAAAATACACCCGATAGTTGTGAGGTGTATCAGTGTACCCCACAAATATTCCAACCTCAGCAGTTGGATCCAGCTTCCTTCTCGCATCCTTCGTCACATGCACGTAGACAGGAGAACCAAAAATCCGCAAATGGGAAATATCAGGCCTCTTGCCAGAATAAGCCTCCTTCGGTGTACTCATGCCAAGAACCTTGTGAGGACAACGGTTCTGCACATACACTGCTGTATTGCATGCCTCAGCCCACAAGTGAAGGGGTAGGCCCCGATCATGCAACATCGCCCGTGCAGCACCCACGATCGTTCTGTTCTTCCGCTCAGCCACCCCGTTCTGCTGTGGGTTATGGGGTGCGATGAGCTCTCTCCGAATCCCTTCTGCGCTGCAGAACTCCTAGAATTCAGCCGAGATGAATTCACCACCGTTATCACTCCTTAGAGCAATCACCTTCTTCCCCGACTCCTTCTCGACCAGTGCTTTAAACTCACAGAACTTCGCGAATGTATCGCTCTTCTTCTGCATGAAGAAGATCCAGCACTTTCGAGAGAAATCATCAACAAAGATCACATAATACCCGTGCTTTGTTGTCGAAGCAACTGAGAAAGGACCACACACGTCTGTGTGAACTCTCTCAAGGATCGTCGTGGCGCGACTATCCTTCTCGTGAAAGGTGGCTTTCACATACTTCCCTAAAGTACACCCCTTACACTGATCTGACTGCGCAAGAGTGCCCTTAGGAAGTCCAGTAGAAATCTGCTGCAGAATCTTCAAAGCTCCATGGTGAAGATGGCCCAATCTCCTGTGCCATAGTTCGCCTTCATCATCCCGGCTCACCACATCTCCAGCCTTGCATGCCATAGCTGCGCAGTCATCTACCTGCAACTGATAAAGGTTCTGAGTTCGAACCCCTATCTTCCGGGTCTCTCCAGTAGTCTTACTGCGCAGGAAAGCTTTTCCTTCGCTGAAGACCACATCATCCTCCAACATCGCTACTGAAATCAGGTTCTTCTTCAATCCAGGTACATGCATGACATCCTTTAAGACAAAGGGTTTACCAGACTCCCTCTGAAAGGATACGGTACCGACACCAGTCGCACTGTATCTACCGTCATCGCCCATCTCGATGTGCATACCCAAATCCTTGTCCTCCAGATCTGAGAACAACTCCCGATCTCCCGTCATATGAAATGACGCACCGTTGTCCAAGAACCACACCGATCCCAGCATACTTGAAACTAAGCATGCAATCAGTGAAACTTTGACAACCACCCCCACACTTCCCAGCTCATCTCTGCACCGAGTGAACTTCGTGAGGTATTTGGCGATGCTGTCGCCCTTCTCCATCTTGATGTTCCTGAGCTTATCTTTGAGCGCCAGCTTCCTTTGGTCACTCTTACTCTGGAATAGATCCGTCAAAGTTTTCCACATTAAATATGGAGTAGCCTTTCCATGCAGGCTGGATACAATATGATCCTTGACGCCCTCCAACAGGATCCTTCGACATTTCGCGATCTTCTTTTGCCATGCATCGACCAAAGCCGCATCAGTGGGCTTTGGGACATCCGCATCCACGAACTCCTTCAGACCATTATCTTCTAACACTGCTTCCATGCGATCCTTCCATGCAACATAATTCGAACTGCCTTCAAGAGCATATTCGAGTCGCAAACCATTGAAAGAAGACATCTTTCAACACCGGCACCAAGAAAAACAACCTTCTGCAAAATTCGAATTCCAACCTCAAAGCTCTATCGCTTCCGATCTATACTTGAAAACAAATTATTTCCAAATCAGAGATTGACTGCAAAGGGCATTCACCAGATCTTTCACCTTACAAAGAAGGATGAATATTCCCGAGGCTACCTGGCCCGCATGCAGACTCTGTCCGAGGAAATAAGTTTGCAATCACCGTAATAGACTTCGACAATTAACTTCGCTCCGATACCATGTAGAAATTAGCCGAATAAATCACTTATTCAATGAAGATTAACCCGATCATACATCAATTTCGAATTGCATGCATAACACATAACCTTCTTCCACAATTAATTGTCACATGCGGAAATAATATAGAAGCAATCGCACATCAAATCAATCACACATTAACTCAGTATGTATGGGGAAAGCCTATAGCTGAAAACCCCCCAGATATTGTGTATATTATAATGGAGAAATCATGTAACAATCATAGTACAAAAACTCTTTACAAGCTCTCATGCACTACCTCCCATGCTACACACTATCAAGCTAGATCTAGCAAATCACTTGCTCCAATCCTTAGCCACTTGATAGCCAACCTTGATTGCGTATTTAATGCTAGGTGATGGCCTCCTTATATAGATAAACCACCAGCCTAAACTTTGCAATACTCATAGCTTACTCCACCTATCTATGTGTTGCAAATAGCAACAGTATAGTTACAACTGACAGCTAACTCTACCCTTTCATCTATCTCTTTCACTGGTCTTCACTGAACTGATCATGCACTGTAGTGAACTGAAGTGTTCTTGAGTTGACTAATGAGTTAATATTTAGTAAATTAAATATTATTTAATTTACTCCACTCATATCTAATTGATTAGCTAGTTAACTAATCTCAACTAGTTCAACCGAAATAAATAGAACACAACTCCACTATTTGTCCCGTTAACTCCTCCAAAACTTCTGCCACTGAAGTCTAACTGAAGCCAACCATGCAAGATGCCATCAAACCCTAGGAACCACGTGATTCCTTGTGTCAGTTGCATGAGCCACCTCCATGACTCAAACCGAAGTGCGCCAAGAGAGTAAACTGCTGTTTATAGTCAAAATATTATTAAGGGTAAATAATATTTGACTTCCATATTTTTAGGAGATCAGTCTAAAAATAGCCTGGGTCCTAAAAATTAGGGTCTCATCTATTTTTACCGACATGTCGCATACTCCAAGAATTTCCAAGTAGAATTCCCAAAATAGCCTGGGTCCTAAAAATTAGGGTCTCATCTATTTTTACCGACATGTCGCATCCATCAAGAATCTCCAAGTAGAATTCCCAAATTATGCTCCGTATGTCTAAAAATAGACATAGTCTAAAAACAGACTTTGCGCCAGAATTTGCCTGCGGGCCCACTTAGTGAAGGCGACTTCATTTCACTAAGCTCCATCATCTTGTCGCACTTCAACATATGTACTCCTTGGTAGCTTAGCCAACTTTGAAAATTTTGTTTTAAGTGGAATTTATTCTCTTGAAGTCACATTGCACTCTCTATGATAAGATATTTCCTATTACTCTGCGATTTTGTACTCTTCTTAAATAGATGGTGGGTGAAGGAGGTGTAGCCTTGGAATACCATGTTTTGGCTATGATGTTGGTTAAAATGTACTATTGGTATTATTTTTACATAAGTGAAGGTTTAATGGTTTAGTGATTGTTTGGATAATTGGTGGGTGAAGGTAGTGTGGCTTTGGGACACCCTATTTTAGCTGGAGAATCGGTTATTCCTATGAAATAACTCTGCCTTAAGCTTTGGAATATGGCTCAGGGGTGACATTTGCAAGTAATACTTGGCTACAACTATCTATGGTTGGGTGGAGAGATGGAGTCCCACTCTCAGTTTCCAAAAATCTTATAAGATAAGTATAATCTTATGTTGTGCTTGTGACTATTATACTTTTTTTGTTATTTTCATCAACACAATGGCATGTTAATGATAGGGAGCATTGGTTCTTATATCTTCCATCTATACAAATGTTGTGTGGGCTATATGCTTGTAGAGATGTAATTTTAATGCTAAAATCTGTGGTTTCGGACTGCGAATTGAGTGGGGACTGAGATCCCCTTTCTATCTGTGGAATGTGTTGTCTTGTAAGAATTTGGGCATTGGATGTTTTCCATTCGCTTTCATGAGTTACTATATGTTTATTAATGACCCCATAGAACAATAGATCTCTAAGATAATATGGGATTGATTCCTATTTATTAATGTTTTTATGAGAGGCTCGTAGGCCTCCAGGTTGTGATGAGCTTGAAAATTGACTAATGGGCCTTAGTGATTATAAATGGGAAAATCCCTATTGTGTTTATTGTCCCGCTTATAAATTTGGCCATTACGCCTTGTTCATTATCCAAGCTTGGGAGGGATAGCACTGGAACGTGCTTCATAAATTTAATGGCTATGCTCAAGGTCTGGCGAAAGTCTAAAAATTTGTAGAACCACTGTGGTCAAGCCATGGTTGAGCTCTTCATAAATGAACCTATTTGGGTTCTATTCAACCCGAATAACATACAAAACAACTGTAGCCTTGAAAAAGTATGTGTAACTATGCACATAGTAGGATTTTCCTTAGCCTCTTGTAGTCTAAACACATTCCATTGTAGTGGAAGATAACACATGGGAGGAACCTTCATATAAAGCCTCATTGATAATAAGATCCCTTGCTCCAATCCCCATGTCTAGGCATATAACCATGGGTTATGACCAAGAGTGAATGCCTACATAATGAATGGCCAAGACTGAGCTAGAGACATCAAAAACCGAGAGGAAACACATGAGGGCATAAGCTTGAAGGTTACGCCCCAGAAACTCGCAAATGGTCACTTAAGAGAAAGGTTGGGCTGATGAGGACTAAGCTAACGTGGCAAGTTCGATAGCATATAGTGGGTCGGGATGTTTTGGATGTTGTGCAATGGCCGACAAGAGAACCAATTTCCATGAAAATAGGGCTCATCACAAGGCTAAGAAGTGGTAAGTGAGACCCACTTAGACAATAAATATTGCGGGATTCGACAGGAATATATTTTTCTCGGAGTCCGTCTCCCAGTGGTAACAAGGCATAACGTTCATGGGAGAGCTAGGATGACTCATTGTCGGGTTGCCATGGCAGGAGCAAGGGCCGCTGGAGCTAAAAAATGGGAGAATTGATGGAGCGGAGGTGTTGACCTACTAAGACATGTAATCCCAAAGGTTGAACCTTAATATTTCAGCAGAGGAGTGATTTTAAAAGGGCATGGGATGACACAAACTAGGATGTTGTGGCATAAACATGAGATTGACTAGTCATTTATTAGCACAAGGGTAGACCCACTAATAGGTTAGACTGAAAGAACCACCTTAGAGTTATTCGTGGAGGTGTATTAATGGCTAGAGTAATGGGCCTAGATAACATATGGTTTGTCGACTCTTGATGGTCCATCAATTATTATATACATATATTTTTATATTTTCATGTGGTTGGCGGTATATGTTATGCAACCAACTCCCAAAATAGACGAAAAGAGAGATCAACCCCTTAGAAATAAACCACTTCGAAGGGGAAACCTCCTTTACATTACATAAATGAACAATTATTGGATTACATAAATGGGCCTCCTATGGAAATTATAAAATAATAGTGGAAATAGTAAAATAATATTAGATTACATCATCAAATTTTAGAGGGAAAAAAGAAAAAACTATTTTTCAACTTATCTCCCAATGGGTTTACTCAAATTTCGAGAGGAAACACTCGTTGGATTCAGAATTTTATTCCTCATCCAAGGAGTACCCATGTTTCATACTTTTGATGAACCCTTCTACACGAAAAATGAGAAATACATGAAAAACGTGATTGCAATCATGTTTTCATGTATTTCTCATTTTGCATGTACCAGGGTCCATAAAAAATATGCAACATGGGTATTCCTTGGATGAGGAATTAAATTTTGCATCCAATGAGTACTCTCACTCGAAATTTGAGTAAATTCTTAGGGAGATAAGTTAAAAACACGAGTTGAAAAAGTAGTTTTATTATTTTAATATTTTTTTAATATTTTTACTTTTTTACTCCAAAAATGGTGTATCATCCCCCATGGTTGACATCATCATATTGAATCCTATTGGTTCTCATAAAGGTTATTTTGGTTGTAAATTTTTCTTAGGAGGCCCATTTTAGACCTCAAAATTCCCCTAATGATTTCCTTCTCATAAAGAGCTTTCTGTAAATACTTTCCTTTGATTGGACGACTTTCAAAAGAAACGGGTCTTCCTTCTTGCATTAAAACAACCTCAACTCCATTTCATGTGACATCACATTTCACAATAAATGTTTCTGTGAAGTCTGGTGTAGCTAAGACCGGTGCTTGGCACATTGCCTCTTTAAGATGTTCAAAGGCCTTAGTTGCTTCAGGAGTCCATGAAAATGCATCTTTCTTCAATAATGTTGTTAGAGGTGTTGCTATTCTCCCTCATTCTTAAAAAATTGCGATAATACCATGTTAACCCGAGAATACCTCGCAACTTCTTTATGGTTGTGGGTACTTTCCACTCCTTAATGGCTTTAATTTTGGTAGGGTCTACCTTAACACCCTCATGAGATACAATATGACCCATATATTCCACCTCTTATACTCTAAAGAAACATTTGGAGGTTTTTTCATATAATTGTTTCTCCTCCAATATTTTAAGAAAAACATGTTGAACATGATCCTTCCAAGACCTGTAGTAGATTAGTATATCATCAAAAAATACTAAGACAAATTTTCTAAGGAAGGGTTTGAAAATGGAATTCATCAGCCCTTGAAATGTGGAAGGTGCATTGGTAAGGCCAAAAGGCATGACCAAAAATTCATAATAATCGTCATGAGTTCGAAATGTTGTTTTCAGAATGTCTTCAGTCTTCATTCTAATTTGATGATATCCTGAACGAAGATCCAACCTAATGAAATAAATTTCTCCATGTAATTCATCCAATAATTCATTAATCACAGGAATGGGAAATTTCTATTTAATAGTGAGTTTATTGAGCTCCCTATAATCCAGACACATGCACCATGATCCACCCTTCTTGTGCACCAATAATGCTGGAGCAGAGAAAGAACTTTGACTAGGTTGAATTATACCAGCCTCTAGCATTTCTGCAATCATACATTCAATTTCGCTCTTTTGGACATAAGGATATCTATAAGGACTAATGTTTGGAGGAACACTTCCTGGAATCAAATGAATAGCATGATCATGATCACGAATAGGTAGGAGTCCCTTGGGAGTTTCAAACACTATGGAATGATTTTCCAATACGTTTTGGAGATATGGAGAAATAGATGATTTTGATGTTGGAACTACTAGTGAGCATAATTGTGTAAGGCCGCCTCGTTTTTATTTCTTCAAAAGCTTTATCATGAAATTAGAGCTTATTATCTTTCCCAGCTTCCCTGTGATACCCCATAATTAAAATTCCTTTCCTTCTAAATAAATCTTTAAGAAAAATGCTTGAAAATTAAAAGCTAAAGTCCCCAAAGATTGTAACCATTGTACTCTTAGAACAACACCAGCACCACCCATTGGAATGGAAAGCATTGAAATATTCAATACATATTCCCCCATGGTTAGCTTGATATTATTTCACTTTCCATAGCAATTTATAGTTCCTCCATTTGCCACCATCACTTCACATGCTGGCGTTGGGTATAGGAAGAAATTCAATTCCTTGGCTACCTTACAATGAATGAAATTATGGGCACTACCTGAATCAATAAGCACGATTACATTTTCCTTCTCAATATGTCCTTCTATCTGGAGAGTTTGAGGAGTGGTAATTCTTGCCAATGCATTATAGGATATGGTCAGATTCATTACTTCTTCCTCTAGGGTTGGTTCCTAGTGTATATCCTTTTCTTTTTAAGTTTCTTGTTCCTTTTCTTCCTCCTCTTCACAATCTATGTAAAATAATTTCTTCTCAGCACACTTATGACCGTTAGTGTATTTTATAGCACAACTATAACAAATCCCTTTTTCTCTTTTTTCTTCCAATTGTTGTAGTGTCAACCTTGTAGGTTGTGGAAGTCTAGGAGTAGTAACACTTCCATCTTTTTATTTGTGAGTGGTAGGCTTCCTTGTCGCCATAATTTTGCTTTCAATTTTTGTTTCCACCCTGAATGCCTTCTCTAATGTATCAGGTTCCCAAGGGTGCACCTCATGTTGGATGTTATCCTTTAGAGTCCTAATGAAGACATCAATCCTATGTTCCTCTAGAATATTATTTACCCTTGTATTCAATTTTTGGAAGTCCTCAATGTGCTCCATCATTGAACCCTTTTGTTTGAGATTTATCAATTGGCTAAAGAAGGTGTAGCTATTTGTATCCTCTGCTATCATTTCCTCAGTAAAAATTGACCAAGTGACCAATGGTTTACGAGAACAAATCCATCTATACCATACAAACTGATTTTGTTCTAAATATAAAGTTGCAATGCGTACCTTTTGTGTGTTTTGCGTATTATGGAGCTCAAAGTATTGCTCCATTTGTAGTATCCAAGTTATCAGATCCTTGTCATCAAACTTCCTCATATCTATCTTTGGAATATGGTGGGTCTTAAATCCAACATTGGATTCTATGAAATCATGATTAACATTTCTTTTGTTCTCATCATGAGTTTCCTCTACTACTTTTTCGTCATTAGGAAGCCTTTCTTGTAGCAACTTTTCCAAACCTTCCTTCAAACCTTCCATGTCATTCTTCAAATATTCCATGTTTCTTTCTATACCATTATTCCAACCATCCATCTTAACTTCCACGCCCTTCTTCAATCCATCTATATTATATTCCACACCTTTCTTCAAACCATCCATCTTAGCTTCCATGTTGTCTTCTATACCATCCATCTTAGCTTCCATGCCATTATTTAAACCATTAATATAAGCTTCCACACCTTTCTTCAAACCATCCATCTTATCTTCCATGCCTTTCTTCAAACCATCTATTTCATATTTTGTTACTTTTTGTGAGAAAAAAATTTGTTGCACTTGTTCTTGTAATTTTGATATATCATGTTGCACTTCTTCCTCTTCATGAGTCATAGTAGAGCCTTCTAAGGGATTAATGGGTGTTGAATTATTTTTAGGGGCCATTTTAGAACCCAATACTGATATATGTACTTCAATGTGCCCTTGGAATCCCTTCAAACCGATTTTTCAAACAATACTTATGCAATTTAAAAAAATACACACCTTTTTCTTACTTTTGAGGAGATAGGTATTGAATATGATGTATCTATGTGATTTTGAATCCCCAATATTTTACCTTCAGTGCTTTATTATAACTCTGAATCTTATTTCTGATGCCACTGGTCTGACCTGATTTGGATTCTTCAAGGCAAAGTTATTCCCAATCTCCCATAATGACCTAATTATGGACTGGTTCAGTAGAGTGAACTTGTACAACGTACCACGTGTCACTGTTTCCTCCTTCAGCTTTGAAATTGATACATTGGAAACTACAATCTGTGTAATTTCGGTCCCTTTTTACAGAATTCAAATTTGATTCTCAAAGAGAGAGTTATGACAATTTTCCCAAGGTCGCCTCTTTTAGATGAAATTCGGGAGCCTGTAAAAACCCTAACTTCCACAGATCATATCTCCGAAAATATCGTGAACCAAGATCTGAAATTTTTACACGAAATTCCTTAAGATTTCTTCGCAAATGAGTTTTTTTTAGCATCTAAACTTTCGTAAAAAATATATATATATTTTTAAAATTCCACGATGACTTATTTGAAGCTACAAAACCCTAGAATCCAAAGCTCTGATACCAAATGTTATGAAACCATCTCCCAAAATAGAAGAAAAGAGAGATCAATGCCTTAGAAATAAAAAAATAGGGGGAAACCTCCTTTAAATTACATAAATAAACAATTCTTGGATGACACAAATGACAAAACATATTTTCTATATATAGGATTCCATGGGGTCACAATATAATCCTAGCCGACCTAACAATAATAATGTAAGGGCACAATAATAACCATAGTGGGTTGTTATGGGGCACAATAATAACAATATGGGGATTACAGGGGTACAACAATAAAAATAAGGGGGCTACACTAATAACAATAAGGAAATACACTAGTAATATATGACCCTAACAGTATATGCATAATTTATATAAAGATAAATATTAAGTGTGGATTATGAAGACCACTTCCATCAATAGGTCGACAACCAATAAATATTTGCTAGGTGTTGTTGGAAATTCAACTAAGGTAGCCACATGGGTGCCATGTGGTAGGTTTAGGATGTCATACCTCTTGATCTGGAGGTCAGATTGAAGTAAAATTTTATATCACCGAAATCATCTTGACGAAACAGACACAACAATGATGTCCACCTAAGGCTTTAAGCTAGTAAAAAAGGATCCAAATTTTTAGACCCCATTTCGAAGATGACACCTTGGATATTGGTTCAACATGGTAACCATCTCCTTCTACACATTTTTTTAGTGAGGATTAAGAGGGGGTGTGTTACAAAAACAAATACCAACAAATCCTTGTCAATAATTCCATTAAGAAGCGACAATTTGATCCATCCTTCGATAACGCGCTACCCTCCCAAATTTACAGAATAATACTTTTGTGTGTCGTTGGTAACTCTCCTCACTTCTAATATATTCCTTCCATAAGCTATAAATATTAATGTTGGAAGTACTTTATTAAAATTTATCGTTGTAAGGGGCATGTTTTACCAAAATCGTAATTGAAAAGAAACTTCCAACTTGTAATAAGCTGAGAATAAATTGAGATTCAATTAAGACACTGAAGGAATATGTGAAAACTAGCATAATAATAAAAAATCCAAAGTATCCTTGAGACCATTTTGTCGCATGGGTATCGATGTAAGTTTCCATTTTGAAATCTTCAAATCTAGTGTATCTTTCGTCCGCCAATAGATTCTCATATATTGTTGATACTATCAACATTTTATAAAGAGTCATGCTCATAAAATGGGTCCCATACTTAGATAGAGTCAGCGCAAAGCATTAAAATAGAATAGAGATAGAGTCAGTGCAATGCACTAAATTACTGGTTAGTGGTTGTAGAAATTTAATTAATATAGGATTCTCCATATCAAGGACAAAGGAAAAAATAAAGCACAACACCGATGGATTTAGACATAAAAAGGTAAAGTTTGAACATGTAAGAAGGCGCAAAATAAAGCATAATACCTTTGAATTTAGAGATAAAAATGAGAATTCCAAAGGCTTGTCAATTTTTTTGGTGTGGTTCTGGAGCTAAACCTGACTTGTTTGACTAAAAAAAAATTTTTTACAACAACCCCGGAAATTGAAGCTCCACATAATATATTTTTGTTTTTTAAACGTGTTTGTTTTTATTTATACCCGTCCTTGAAATTAAAGCTCCAAAGGGTATATTTATGTTTTTTAAATGTATTTGGTGACAAATAAATATTCTGAACTATCAAAACTGACCAGTAAGAAAATTTTGAACCTGTAATTTAACTTATCTATTATAATTTTCAATGAGTGGTTTACAGGTTTAGAAGTAGAGGAAGCCCAATAAGCATTGAAATTGTGAAAGACATGTACAAATTTGTTTGTAGAAGTATATTGATTGAGATTAGTAATGTTCTGTATTTTTATATATATTAATATTTTTTGTTTAAATAAATAGTTTTATAATTGGTTAGTAGTTATTATTTTAAATTTGAATATTTGTAATTTTAAATTTTGTTGCATAATGATTGATTGATTTTTTTTGGAAAGATATCTTTTTAAAGAGATTAATGCTAAAAAACCTCCAACAAAAAAATTTGTTACCCATCCAAAATTTCACTAACAAAACCATTTATCCACCATTGTGTTTCACTATTCTTTTGAGAATTTGCATAATTTTAAACAAAACAAAAAATTAAATTAATATGTATATGTTGTGAATATACATAATCTTAAACAAAATAGGAGATAATATAAATAATCTTAAACAAAATAGGAGATAATATAAATATGCTTTAAGATGTTGGAATTCTAAAACTAATATATTTTTGAAAATTTTAATGAAAAAAATATTGAATCTTGTTCAAATGAAACACTAATCCTTCTTCCTTCCGATTAAAACTTGCAAAGGACATTCATCCCTTGACAACTGGTAAAGTGTCATTTTGGATGGCCTACATTTCATGGTCCACAAAATAGCCCACTCCACAAAAATTTCACATAATATGGACACTGACTAATATACATAGATATTAAAAAAACAGTTATAAAAAAGGATCATCAAATTTTCATGTAAACTAAATTTAAATTTCCAGGCTTGTTTTACAATGTGCTTCTGAAATACGAATGTGGCGTACAAAGTGAGACATTTGGGGTTCACTTTAACTCCAATCGCGTTGATAAAACAAAAAGCATTATTTTTGTAAATTTGTTGCATCATATTAACAATGGTAAATAGGATAAATTATATCATAACAACGGTGGGTGTTGAGAGACTGGTTGTGGTTGACTCTATTTCAAATCGATAGAAAAATTATATATATATATAATTATAATTATTTTATGTTTGTTTTTTATTTAAAATTGAAATGCGATTTTTTTTATAGGTACAATGTTTTATATTTTATACGATTCTTTATGTCACTTGCAAAAAATTGAACTTGAGTGTATAGATTTCTTTCTTTCGCCCAACCACCTGCCATAATCTCAATTGACAAAATTAAAATGTAATATCATAATTTTTGACAAAATTAATATATATATATATATATATATATATATATATTATATTTTTAATATCTAAATTATTTTAATATTTTTAAAAAATTTAAAATATTAAAAAATTATAAATTACATAACTCAAATTATAATATTATAAAAGTATTTAAAAAAATAAAAAAACATCTATAAGTAAAACAAAACCATGTTATCTTTCCACTATAAAATTATTCTCTAGCATATCGATCATCACAAAGTTTGATATTCATTTATACACACAATTCATGACATAACCTAGTTCCTATTATGATATTCGTCTATGGTGAGCGGAATCACACCAACATTGACAAAGATGATGTGTATAATTCTTTGAGGAGTTACCGAGATGTTGAAGATATTTTCGCCATGTGTGAACAATCTCTAGGCTTCCAAACTTCTATTGATTGAGATTCATGTGAAATGATAGATGAGTCGCCAATACATGGAGACAAAACTTAAGATGATGTGGATTATTTTGTAGATATAAATTGTGACAATGTCTTGCAACTTCTTGGTACGTCAGTGGTGGTTCATACAGTTAGACAAAAGAGGAAAACTAAATGATGAAGAGTAGTTACACCAAAGAAGCAGTTGGAACAATAGAGATAGATTAAGGAGAAAATATAGTAATGATAACCATGAAAATGACATGAATTAAAGTGGAAATGACAGAGTTGAGGCAAAAAATTCTTTCAAAAGTTACCAAGACATGGAAGAGAATTTATCTGGGTATACACAATCTGCAAGTCTCCAGGATATTGATCAAGATGCTCGTGAAAAGAAATATGAGTCGCCAAGATGTGGAGAAAAAAATCAAGATGGCATGCATTTTTTTGCAATACAAATTGTTGTTATGCCATGCAATCTATTGGTACACCAATGGTGATTAACACAGTTGAAGCAAATTATAAGCATGGATGACAAAAAAATATTTAAAAGTCCATATGCAGTGGCAACCATGACGATGAGAGGAATTTCCTCGACAATGACAAAGATGAGGCAAATAATTCTTTATGGAGTTACGAAGATGTCAAGGAAAATTTATCCATGTGAAAACAATTTTCAGGTCTCTAGACTTTTATCGTCCAAGATGCCATGCCCTAGGAGACGAAAACATGGAACCTGTTGGAACACCTAATCCTACATGGGTAGGTGTGGAATGCGAAAAGTCACAATGGAGTCCAAGTGACCTTGGAATATGAAACCAAGAGTCACACCATTGTACTATAAATGTACATCTTGTGTAATGGAAAAATAAGAAAGCCTCACGCTTATCTTTCATTGTGTGTTGAGTCTCTTGTGTGGGTGTTTATTCCTCCTCATACACCGTGTGTATGCTTTAACATGGTGTTTAACATGGTATCAGAGCGGGTGATTGCTGGCCCTGCTCCAAATTGATTGAACCATTTGTGTTTATGGCCTATGCATATCTGCAAAATTCTTGGCATTTTTGCAGTGTTTAGAGAGTTTCTGCAGCAGACATTTTTCCGCATTCAGAAAGTGGTTTTGGAGAAGGAGCAGCATTCAAAATCCTTGGCAGCATTCAGAAATTGGTTTGGAGACGCAACCTTGTGCATCTGAAGGTTTTCTCACTGCTTATTTTTCCTGCAATTTCTGCCCATTAAATTTTGCATTTTAAAGAGCTGCTGGAACAGTGTTTTAAATTGGGTTTCTGAAGAAGAATTTTATGAGTTTTTAGTGGAAAAGATTTCTGAGTATTGTTAAATTCTGCATTCTTGAGCTGCTGGAAAATAGTTTAAAGAGGGTTTTTGAAGAAATTTCTGAGATTTCCGAGTTCTCTAACTCCACAAATTCTCCAATTTTCTGCTGCTACATCGCCCTATGTAATATTCTGAAAAATTTTGGGGTTTTTGTTAAAAACTTCTGAGCTTCTGGACAGCATTTCTCTGCTGCTGTTTTTAAAGTCTTCTACTCTACTCTGCTGTTATAATTAAAAATAAAAAATAAAAAAATAAAAAAATTTCAATCTCTGGGCAGCTCGGCCCTTGGCCCATTCGACCTTCCTCACAGCATTCGCTCCATTCCCCAAACTCCACGCCCTACACGCCTCACAGCTTTTCTCCTCTCCCCTAAACTCCACTACGCTCTTCACCTCAACCTACTCGCTCGAGCCCCTGCAACCCTTATCACCCCCGGCTACTACTCCACCGCCGGCCCTTCCCTTTTCTTAACACTCGGCCCCTCTCACATCTGCTCCTCTCTCAACCCGTCATACCCTCGACCTAACACTACCCTCCACTTCCTTCCTACGCCCTACCACAACGCTCCCCCATCGAACTCTCCCATACACTCAACGCTCCCTCTACCTGCCTCCTCCCTACGGCATACACCACTCCCAACCCACTATACGCTCCCTATTCCAACTCTATATGAAAACTCATCACACAACTCATGCACCACTAGACACCTGCGCTCCTCCCTACACCTATTTCCTACGCCTCTATACTCCCATTGCTCACTGCTACCTCATATCTCTCGGCCATACTCCAACACATACGCTCCTCCTCCCTAACGCCGAGCCCCCTCTCCTGCACAACCACTCTCATTCTCAAACGTCGACCCCTCCCTACTTCTACGCCCTCTCTACAATACCCCGACCCCCTCTCCTCTCAACCCACTCCCTACCTCATGGCCCCTTATTGCAAACTTCTCAACGCCCACACAACACGGCACAGCCGTACCCCATCTGCATAATTTCCGATTTTCATCCCTTATCACTTCAATTCCCACCGATTAACATCCCTTATCACTTCAATTCCCACCATTTAATATCCATCTCCCCGCCATATCCCTAAAATTTCATTTTTATTTTAAAATTTTTTTAAATACCACCCATTCAAAATTCGGCCTCTTTTCAAATTCGATTTTTAAAATTTATTTTAATATCCGCCCCCCCTTATAATACCTTTCCACCAATTAAATTCACTCCCTATTTATTTTTTATTTTTATTATTTTTTAATTATTTAATTTACAAAAAAAAAAAAAAAAAACAGCAGAGAGAGAGAGGAAAGAGCAGATATGAACCGCAGAAATGAAGGAAATGACATGTGAGCAGATGGATTGAATATTGCAGATTTGCATTTTGATTTGTGGCATTGATTTGAAAAGTGATTTTTAGAAGAAATTGACATTTGAAGACAAGTTTGCCATCGTTGAAAACAACTCTTTGAAGAAAAATCAGCTGCATTAAAGGCCTCTTCCATAGTGTTTTGCTGCACATATTTTGCAAAACATTGTATTGCATTGACATTATATTGTGAGTAGATATTGCTTCTTCATAGTTGCAATCAGTACTTGAGTTGTTGAAAAATTGTTGATTGCCCTCCATCATTTGAGGAGCAGATTTTGTACTTTGAGAATTCCTTGGAGTCATTTGTATTTGTTTGAAAGGAATCACATTGTAAACGAGTGCATTTTCGATTGAAGCCGACACCCTTCATTTATTTTTGAGCCTAAATTGTTGAAAATGGCTAAAATCAATGAGGCATTAGAGTTGTTGAATAACCTCATTCATTCCAATGTTCATGATATGGTAAAAATGAGCAAGGATGCTCTTTGTAACATTCAGAGTTGTTTGCAAGATGCACAAGAAAAGATTGAGTTTTTGCAGTTGGAATCTCAGCTCCAACAAGATGAACTTCAGCAAAAGAGTCACCATTCTGAACCTGTTTCTGTTCAGAAGATTGAGAAGGACTCCCATCAGCAGCAAGTCAATAAAGATGCAGTTGATTCACATTCAGCTCCTTGTAGAAGCACATATTTACATGCAGATGCAGCAGCTCATCCTGCACTTCTTAAGCCCATCATCAGACCTTGGGAAGAGCTTGTCCACAACAAGCACAGAACTAGTCTTGGATATGATAAGGATGTGTCCTTTCATATTCCGGACTACACCAAGCCCATCATATTTCAGAGTGTCGGATTCATGTATGACATTTCACCTGCAGCTGTTCCAGATCCTGTTCCACAACAACATCAGATTGTGAAATGCCAACAATGTGATCGAGTTGGCCATATGAAAGATCACTATTTTGATCTTCATCCATGCAAGCACTGTGGTCGGCACACCCATTCTTCAGACAGATGCTTCAGACATAAGCCTCCTGCAAGAACAAAGATTCATCTTGGATGGATCGCTTCTTGGCAATGGGAATCAGAAGCCAAGAAGATGTTTAAGTCACATGTCAGAACTTGTTCTCAGATATTGAGCAAACTTGCAGTTAAGTTTTCACCATCATCTCACATTGTCCCTAATAGGGGGGAAAATGGTGGTCATGTACAAGCTTCGACGACAGATCAAGCGAGCCTGAGCCACAATCTCTCATTCCATGTTCAGAGCTTTAGCCAGCAGTTCAAGCGAGCCTGAGCCACAATTCTTCATTCCAGATTCAGAGATGTAGCCAGAGACATGGATGCCCATGAGCATACCTTCGGTTGGTGGAAAACCTTAAACCATCATCTTTGGTTGGTGGATAACCTAAAACCATCACAGGTAGCAAACCTCCCTTCTTTTAGGTCAAAGGAGTCCCTTTCATATATGAGGAACACTTCCTCTAGCAGAAGCCTTCATCTTAGTAGCCTTCAGCTTCTTGCCAGCTTTGGTTGAGTTCCAGGAAATTCTTCAAAGCATTCCAGAGTTGTTGGTAATCCTAAAACCATCACAGGTAGTAGACCTCCCTTCTTTTAGGTTGAAGGTCTCCCTTTTTTATGAGGGACAATTCCTCTAGCAGAAGCTTTTAGCTTCTTGCCAGTTTTGGAAGAGTTCCGGGAACTGCAACAAGTATTGTGTTCCAATGTTTGTGGTCATCCTAAAACCACCTCTTTTTTCCAACATTTCAGAGAGTTGATTCAGCCAAGTGCTGCCATGTATACTTTGTAGATTTGTATTACAACTCTTTTCTTGGACTCACACATACCCCTTCGGATTAAGGAGGGATGTTGGAACACCTAATCCTACATGGGTAGGTGTGGAATGCGAAAAGTCACAATGGAGTCCAAGTGACCTTGGAATATGAAACCAAGAGTCACACCATTGTATTATAAATGTACATCATGTGTAATGGAAAAATAAGAAAGCCTCACGCTTATCCTTCAGCTCTTTGTTGAGTCTCTTGTGTGTGTGTTTATTCCTCCTCATACACCATGTGTGTGCTTTAACATGGTGTTTAACACAACCTGTTGCATAGGAAACTATATTTTTGCTATGATGTCGATTTCGTTGTAGATTCATGTGAGGGCATTCCACAATGGGAAACTTACAGTGAAATGTTGGCCAACTTAAAATACACATGGCTAGTTGCGAGGGGCCTTCAATAGAGAATGAAGATTGGTGGGGGTCTATACCCTAAAAGTATTTACATTCATTCACTCCTGCTTGTAACAACTATGTAAGCAACAAATGTTTACACATTTCCAAAGAATGCCATTCAATGCCCCGTCAAATATGTAAGTCTTGAAAGAAGATCGTTTCAAAGAGTGGCCTATTATAGTGGACTCCCATTGAAAATTTTGCAGGCACCTTCAAAGTTGTAGGAGTTGGAGATTCAGACTCCCCTGTTAAGCATTCCAAATCCTAAAGGGAAGTTGAATCACTTATAAAAAATCATGATCGGTTCTGCTACTGAATATTCATTCTAGGAGGACAAGGTCAATCTAACAAAATTTCCATAAGACTTTTGTCTTATGCAGTCATTAATAGCATTTGACTTAAGAAAGTGCTCAGAAATCTAGTCATTACCTTAGTGCTTAGGAAACTTAACCAATATCCAACACATCACCTTGACAAAGTGAAATTGGATACTTGTCAAATTCTTTTGGTAATTTAAACAATCACCAACATGTTAAGCTATTTGAGTGTTAAGCTTTGAAGAGGCTGCCAAAATCCTTTGGTAAGTTAAACAACCTCCAATAGATTCAGTTGATTATGTACCAAGCTTTTGAGAGCTTTATAGATTCCATCGGTAATGTAACCAAAACCCAACGGATTCAACTATCTAATTTCCCAACTTTGAATAGGTTGCCATAATATTTTGTAATTTAACAAACCTCCTATAGATCAATCTATATTGGTGCCCCACTTTGGAAAGGTTTCCAGATTCCTTTTGTAAATTAATTGAAATCTAACATCTCAATTTGGAGTCTTGCACTAATTTAACCATATCAAGTAAAACACTAGGAAAATAAGCATACTTGAGTATGTAAATCTCTTTGACTATAGGAAATTTTAAGTGTTCCCTCTGTAGGTGGTACATCAGAGGCCACTTAAAATGTTATATATGAGATGTACAAATTTAAAGGAACTGCCAAGTGTAATTGGAGAGTTAAGTGATTTGAAATTTCTAGATGTAGGCCCTTTACTAGACACGCTTCCTTATGTAACTTAAAGAACTTGAAGAAATTGAAACTCTATGTATGTAAGGAATTGATTTTTTTGTCAGCTTTGATGGGTGATTTAAAGACCTTGAAGGAATTTTAGCTTCATAAATGTAAGGAATTGAAATTTTTGTTGCCTTCTCTTGGACAATTGGCCCAATTGATTGAGTTGATGGTAATTTATTGTCCATTTATACATGAATTACCTTTTAAGGAAGTGAAAGGAGAAAGAGAAACATTGAGTGATTTTGAATCTTCCATTCACAACTGTGTACTTCCATAACTCCAATTGTTAGAGGTTGCAGGGTCATGGATATCAAAGGTATCATTTTTAGAAGGTGTTTTATTCAACCTTCTTGATTTTATAGTGTCTTATTGTAATAATGTGGAGGAGGTTGCAACATTTTCAGCTGCACTTATATATTTATCATTTAGGTTTTGTGGTAATTTGACAAAAATACATACGGTATGTCGTCTTCCAAAACTTGAAAAGTTGGGGATTGTTTGTTGTGAGAAATTGGAGAAGTTGTGGTGTAAAAAATCATTGTTATCTTTTAGGTACTTAAACACAAGTGGATGTGTGAGGTTAAATAACATACTCAGAATAAGGAAACTCTTACAACTTCAATGACTATCCATTAGTGGGTGGTCCAAGTTAAAAGAGGTGGAAGATATCCAAAATTGTATGTTTTTAAAAAATTTGTATGTTAGAGATTGTTCTAAACAATTGTAAACATGTCAGGTATTAGATGGTGTTTAATTACACTGAAGGCATTTTTAAGGGAGTATTTCTATTAAGGCCTTTGTCATTTTTCCATATCCAATTGGAGTTTATCAAGTATCCCACCAGTCTATCAAAATATGCACTTATATTCTTACAATTTGCGAGATATGTACTCAGTTTTGACATGACAATAAATGGATATCAAGATGAAGTATATGGAAACAATTTAAACTTCAAACTCATTTTGGAATGGAGGAATCCTTATTTAATCCAATAATTGTTATATAAATTATATTTTAACTTTACCAATTTTTATGCAGGAAAATCCCTTCTTTGGAAAGAAGTGAACCCTCTATCCCAATGAGTTGGTCTAGTAACCACCATGACAAAGGATACAAGCCTTCCTAGTTTAACATTGAAAATTAAAGTGAGAGAGGGAGATGGCCTACCTGGCTCCTTATGTAGTCGTTTCCTCAGTGTCGATGTCGATCCTTTCTCTTCCAAGCTCGTTCTTCACTATGTTTTCTACATCTGAATACCTGTAAAGAAGATCACATGACAAAAGACGAAAGATACATAATATATGTGTTTCAAAGCAAAATACATGACAAATCAAGGAGTGTCATGCTAAACCAATTATAAACATATTTATGGGAAGAAAATTATACTTTGTATTATAAAATGATCAAAGGAAAGATTACAACCGGTTCCTTGATGTTGAAGGCCTCCTTCAGAGTGGTAATCCAAGTCCAAGCCATGCTCTTCAATATCTTCTCCTTCTTCATCGAATCAGCAGCATATGGGCGGAATCATGCAGAAGTAAGGCAACCAACAATGACCAACCAAGACTCACTAAAATGGCACTCTATTATAGAAAATATGAGGAGGTTAAGGATCCACTAATAAGGGGGTAAAGGTATTATATCTAAGGGGGGAATCTTTGGTGATAATATCAAAGGACAAACATGGGAGTATTCGACCATATCCTCAACCAACAAGTACTAGAACTCCATTCTCGAGAATTCTAGAGGTTGAAGCTTCTGCTCCATTTTTTGAGAACCAGCCTTAGGAGGACCAACATGAATTTACTGCTAAATTACCGCATTGGAAGCATTATTCATAGGATAGGGACAGGGTGACAAGTGTGAGATTATTAAGGAGAGGACCTCATTGGGCTAGCAAAACAAGGTTTTTTACAAACTTTGCAGAAAATATTCAAGGCATTTCTCTTTTAGGTCTTGTTGAGGCCTCAGAATTCCGTTGTAACAACATGGGGGAAAACCACCCAGTCCGGACCTTAGAGCAAGTCCTTTTCCATTTGGCGTGGTGGCTCCGACTAGGGATAAAGGGACCAGTTTCCCAATAAGGATGATTTTGGGGTGTTTTTGTGTATATAACATGCAATGGGAAATGAGTTTAATCTATCACATGCATTTACCTAAAACTATTTATTCTATTATATACCCAAGGTGTTTCTTCCTTTATGCGATCTAAATAGATATCCTTCAACTATTAGTAATGAATATTATTTAGCAGTTGAAAGAAATGAAAATTATGTAAAGATGATTCTTTTAACAAAATAGTTTGATTAAAATAATTGTGAAAAGTATATTGCATTCATATGTGTGATTATATATCAGATAAGAAATCATAAAAAAATATTAGTACAGAAGTGCATTTAACATTCATTTATGATAACTGTTCAAATATATAATGAAATAAAAAGATAACTGTCAAACTAGAAAGAAAAACTTAATACAAGTGAATAGAAGTACCATATGTATGAAGTCCTACTCATGTAAACTGAAAGTAGATTTCTGCTCCTCTTCACTTTCAAGCAATTTAAAGAGTAAAATAGTGCAACATCATAAATAGCTTCAAATGTCAAAAGATAACAGATTATGTTCCATTAATCCATCAAAGCACTTACAAACTTACAAAAGTGCATTTTTTGCAAATGTTTTTTGACAAATTTCTGGACCTTTCTCTAAATGCATGAGAGGGGTTTAAATACTAAACGAAATATGTTTAAAAATATATTATTACATAAAAATAGAGGAGGTTTCAAACAACCATCCTCGTAAGACAAAATTTAACTACAATCTAGGAAAATGAAGTAACAATATAACTATGAATTCTAATATTTCATTTGGATTTGATCCCGAAGTTGAAAATATCTAGCATGGGTTTGAGCTGAGCTGGTTGTGAAATTATCGATCTGACCTGTCCCTTGAATACTGAATTTGATATTTCCGACTGTGATCTTTTTGTTGAATCAGTTAAAGACTGCAAGGTTTGATACTGATGACAAGGTTTGATCAGAAAATTCCAATAATTTTCTTGATCAAACTTATTTAATTTTTTAATCATTTCTTCCTACATTTCCATCCTTCTCTTCCACTGTGTTTCCAACTACTTGATTTCTGAGAGCACTTCAGATGTGCATTCTTTGATAAGTTCTGCTTTTAAAATCTTTTCACATACAGATTCAGTAATTTCCTTCGTTAACCTTGATGCTTTTGCTGCTTCTTTGTCAGCTTGCCTTATCTGTGCTTCCCAATCCTTAAATAAGATTTCCTTATGAAATTTATCTACCTGGGGTAGATTAGCTTCCTTGCCTGAGTATAATGATTGCCATTGAATGTGTTCATTGATTTTCTTCTCAATCTTCTCACACTCGAATTTCTGAATAGCCACTTTTTGGATTAGTATTTCACTTGAATCATAATAAGAGCTAGTGATAGAAACTTGTTGGCGCAATACTTCTTGTTGTTGCTTAAGTTTAGAATTCATATCTAATTCTTCCTTTATGAATTACTCTAGCTGTGGTTGGATTTGTAATTTGTTTATTACTACTTCCAGTTGTGTTTTCTTTTCTGTAACTTGCACCTGATGCTGCAAATTTAATCTTTCAAAATATTTTTGAAACTGGGAAATTTTCAATTCCATTTTCTCACTGGAGTTAGACTTTTCTTGCTTTAACAGTCTCTCTAAATTTTGTATTTTATATTCTCTCTACTTCAGTAACATTTGAACTTCAGTGGCCTTATCAATAGTGGGAGTAGCATATGCCCGTGCAAACTATGATAGCTTGGTTAAATGTTCGGTAGGATCAACTAGAGGATCCTTCCATAAAATGTCAACAGATTCATTTGTAAGGCTTGAGACTGTATCATCAATTATTCTCCTTTTTCTTATCTTCACTACAGCCTTATGACTAGGACTGTAGAAGACATCCAGTGAAGGGATTTCCTCAATTTGTAAAACTATTTTTTCTATAGGGTAGGCTGGAATGATCTCTCGATCATGAGTTTCAGGAACTTGTTGTAGTGGAGTAACAGTTTCCACTAATTTATGAGAATTTTCTGGCATCTAAAAATAGGTAGATTGATCAGTATTAGGATTTGTTTGAGGCATTTTTATTTCATTAGAAAACTTATCCCATTCACTCTTAAAATCCTTTTGCTGAGATTTTTCTGACTGATCAGGTTTATCTTGGTTTTGCTAAACTTCTTGGGAAGATGATTCAGTTCCATTAATTCCTCCTTTCTCTTGCATCTCAATCTATTTAATTAATTGATTTATTACCTTTTTTGGGATCTCATTTCTGTTTTAAGATTCATTATCATAATGATACTAATTCTGAGATTGATGTCCTAATTGCCCTTACTCATCTTCAGACATGTCTTTAGCTTCATTATCCAAGCTAATACTTAGAGTTGGTATGTTGACATCTTCAATAGTCAATAAATCCAGAGGAATCCTTTCTAGTCTCTTGTTTCTGTATGCTTGGAAGGCTTCCAAGTCATCTTGATTTAGTTGAATGGATGCAAACTTTAGTACATCCGAAAAATTTTCAATACCTTTAAAGAAATCATCAAATATATCTATCTCTTTCACAAAAGGCTTCACTTTGAGCTCTATGATGTAATTTTTACACATCATTGGGGTCATATGGCCGCTTTGGCATCACAGCCAAATTCAATAAATTAACATTTGAAACTTCCTTGTAGGCATGACCAATATCAAAAAGTGCAAAAGTACCGCACTGTAAAGGGAAATTAGGCCAAATGGCCTTCTTAGCATATTTAAGTTGTTTTGAAATACCATTTACCACAATCTGGTAGGAAATCTCTCTAGCAAGTATCTTATCAGGAACATAATATGGCAGGACGTGGGGATAAGCATAACTCCCAAAAACTCTGATATAGGTGAAAATTTCTTCGGAAAACCATCTAGCAACGGGAAAAATGTTTGTACTAGCCTCTTCGGAAATCCTAGGGGATTTCTCATTAAATATAATCTGGTGCATAGGCAGTGTGAATCTATGGAAAATTTTGTAAAAATGTAGATGAAAATCTGATTCCCAAAAGACTCTTTGGTAAATTTGGATTGGAGTAGGGTATTGAGCTGTCCATTTCCATCCCATGGTTGGAAAACTTGAACAAAAGAAAATAGCATCCATGACATATGAACTCATGTAAAATGGGGGTATTACCCTAGAGGAAACACTTATTTTACTTCTATAATCCATGATACTTCTAGCCAAATTATCAGAGAGGATATTTTCCCAATTCAGAATTAAAGAATCGACGATTACGTCAATTAATGGGACCTAATCTAAGGAAAACCTAGTAATATCAGGCTTTGCAAATAATCTACACAACATACTGGCAACATATAAATAAGGGGAAGGGATTTGTGCTATTGGGTACATACCATGTTTGTCTCATTTGAGCTTGCCTTGGTCATCCTTCCATTCTTTTATAACTTTCATCAGGTCTGGATTATTCTTTGTAAAACTTTGGACAAATTCTTTGTCATAGTTCTAATGTGGGATGGGTAAGTGATACATTGCCCGCACATCTTCTGCCCTGAATGAACTGATATTCTTGTCCTTTGAATTCTTAAATGTTCTATTTTCTATGTTCAAGTGGTCAATTACCCATTTAACCATATCTGTATAGGGGAGAATCTTTGGCCTTGCTGCTAATTTATGGATGAATGAGCATGCAACGTCAAAATAGGTCGGGTCTGAAGACACTGACACACCTGCTATAGCAACTTTGATTATTACCCTTGGTGATTCATTCTCGAAGAATTGATACATTGCCTCCCACGAGGAACTGCCAGAATCCGTGTTGCAGGTGGTATCTAAGAATAAGGGAGACATATCTGAGTCTTTAGTAGATGATTCTTGTACAATTTCCTTGCCTTTATTTCTCATCCTTGTTATCCTTGCTTCGTTAAGTAGTTTCCTAAATTCAAGTGAACAGAGAAAACTTTAGAAATAAAGAGAATAGAGAGACAGATAGATTTTAAAAATAAAAAATGCAGCGTTCAATCATTTCAAACATGCTCGAAGTAGATATGAATATTTTAAACCTCACTCCTATTAAATGTCATTAATCACTGATAATTATTTCAATTAAATCTCTTACACACCTTCACGTGAAATGTCTATCGATCAATTTAAGATGTTATATCTTATATTTAGTTGATTAGATATAAATCCGGGTGTATTCTCTACCTCTAGAATATTGGGATGAAGAATCCCCAAAAGACATAGGAACCAACCTGAGAGAGTTCATCAAGATTGCTGAAGAAACCAAGCTTAGGCGATACACCTCTTATGCCAAAATCTGCGTCTACATGCACCTCGCCAAAGCCCTTCCAGATTCAATAAGTCTCTACCATGATGAATTTGAATGGGTTCAAACAATAGATTACAAACATGTTCCTTTTTGATGTCGTAAATGTCATGAGCATGGAAATATCTTGAGAGATTGTCCGCTCAATCAACCTCCCAAACCTCCCCCGGGCTCAGAAACTATAGATGCTGAAGGCTTTACCAAAGTGCCCAACTACAAGAAGAATACTAAGAAACCCTCTATCAACCCCAAAAATTCCCCCTCCCCCCACCCCCAACCAGCAACAACTTTGATATTCTAAAAAAACATCCTATCATGGAAGAAGAATACCACCTTCAAAATTATGATTCACCTAAAGTGCCCATCCCTGATCATTCTATGACTCCTCCTCTCACCCCTGACCCCCCTTTCCCTCAAGCAGCCTCTTATCCTCACACCCCTCAGACAAGCCAATCCAGCAAAGATAAAGCTATGCTCATCTGGAACTCCTCCCTTATGGAGATAGATGGCAAGCAACCACAAGAAGTTCTGGAAGAAGGCACCAAGGTAGGACTGGATCAACCATCCCATATGGAGGAAGAACCTAAAAGCATCGATCTAGTTGATCTGGACATCTTAGCACTGGATATGGCCTACAAAAACAAAGACTATGATAAGATTCCCCCTAGGTAGATCAACATCTTGGAAGTCGTTCTCTTCAGTGCACAACAGCGCAACTCCTTGGGCATACAGGCCGAAAGCCCTTGGGATGGAAAAAAACACTTAAAGGAATCAAAGAAAAGAGGGCAGCGTACCGATCTACAAAGAACCATAATTTTGGGAGAGATGTTAGTTGAATGTGGGAGAGATGTTAGTTGAATCTGGGAGATATCCCAAGTTTACAAAGTTCTATCAGCCAGTCTCCCACATTTCTCAATGAAGCTCACATCTTGGAATATTCGAAGGCTTAATAGCCCTGCCAAGCACCGAATGATCAAAAATAGAATCATGCAAGACAAACCAACTATTTTCTTCATGCAAGAAACTAAATGCAACAATACTACTCTGAACTCTATCATCACCAAGATATGGCATGGCTGTAATACCACTGCAGTTAATGCAACACCTGACCAATGTCTATTTTCCCCAACCCTCTCAGCAAAAAATAGCCATTCTTAACTCCCTTGAGATCCTAAATTCCACCAAGAGCCATCCCCTATCGATCATTGGAGGCGACCTCAACATGATCACCAAGCTCGAGGAAAAGAAGGGACGCATATCTAGACTAGAGATTGACAGCATTAGCTTCAAAGAATTCATTTAGAGGAACTCGTTGATCGACCTCCCTCTTCTAATGGTATTCACACTTGGAACAACAAAAGAAACAAATCTCAGTATATAGTTTCAAGGTTAGATCGATTCCTCATTTCAGATAATGTGATCCATCTTAGAGGTGATATTTATTCCTCCATCCTACCGTCAGCAGGCTCTGATCATTAGCCAATCCAAATACAGTGGTCTTGTCCTAGGGTTGCAAGCAATAGGCCATTCTATTTTGATCAATTCTTTCTTCCTCATCCGGGATTAAGAGACATGGTCTGCACTTGGTGGAGTAACTTCACCCCCCTTGAGGGCTCCAAAATGTATCAATTCCAATAGAAACTAAAGTTTCTCAAATACTCTCTCAAGCGATGGAATCAATCCTCTTAGCATCAAAAGGAATTGGAGCAGAAAATGTTGGATCTGCAAAGGTGTATCATACATGAAGGTAGATCAGAAGCTTTGGTGCTTCAGGAAAAGGACCTCCTGACTTGACTGGATGAACGCAGACTACAAGAAGAAATTATTTGGAAGCAAAAGTCAAGAATTCGATGGCTCAAAGAAGGGGAGAATAATACCAAATTCTTTCACTGTTCTACCATTTAGAGACGTATGCATAACCGCATTCCCTCCCTTAACACCAGTCAAGGGGATAAGCTAGAGGACCATGAGAATATAGAAAAAGAACTCCTCAACCACTTCAAGAACATCCTCCAGGAGCCTCAAGGCAATAGGCAACCAACAATTATCAAGGTCACGTAGCATATTCCCAAGCTCGTCACTAAGGAGCACAATTAAATGCAACTCAAACCGGTATTGCTGCAAGAAGTTAAACAGGTCATGGCTCAGCTTAAAGACGGTAAGGCTCCCAAACCTTATGGATTCACACCCAATTTTTTCCACTTATTTTGGAATAGCATCAAAATGGAAGTCTGGAATTTGTTGGAGGAGTCTAGAAGCATGCATTGGATCCTTCCTTCTTTCAATGCTACCTTCCTCACTCTTGTCCCCTAAGAAGAGCACATTGTCACTCCTGACAAGTATAGACCGATTGCCTTATGCAACTTCATCTACAAGCTCGTCTCTAAGGTGATTGCCAACAGGCTTAAACCCCTCCCCCCTCTTCTCATTTCTCCAGAGCAGACTGGATATGTGGAAGGCCATCAAATTATGGATGGGATCATTCTTACTCATGAAGTCACCCATTCCTTGAAGCATTTGAAGAAAGCATGTATACTTTTAAAAATCGACCTTTCTAAAGCTTTTGGCAATTAAGCTGGGATTACATTAATCAAATGCTCTTGGCCTTTGGCTTCAGTCTTTCCTGGACTCACTAGATCTTGAGTCTCATCTCATCCCCTTTCTATTCCATCCTTGTTAACGGATCCCCTTCCCCCCCCTTCATTCCCTCCACAGGTATTTGCCAGGGTGATCCTCTTTCGCCCTTTCTTTTCGTTCTCATGGTGGAAGGCCTAGGTCGCCTCATTCAGCATCCCGCCTCTTCCCATTCACTTCGTGGTCTAACTAATCATCAACAATTAGTCAATGATAATATTTTATTTATCCATCCCTTTGTCCAAGAAGCCAGCACCTTCAAATCTCTGCTTGACACCTTCTTGGAAGCTTCGGGAATCACCATCAATGCTGCTAAATCCAAAATATTCTTCTTTAACACCCCAACCATCACTCAACACAATATTACCATAATATTACGCTTCTCTATTTCCACTCTACCTTCTAAGTACCTTGGCACTCCTCTCATTGACTCTGTTATCAATCATTCCTCCTGGAAAGAGACAAATTGGACTCCCGCTTGTCATCCTAGACTCACAGAACTCTAAATATTGTTAGCTATTTGGTCTTGATCAAATTTATCCTTCAATCCATGCCCCTTTATCTCTTCTCAGTGTTTGTCACTCCCAAATGGGTACTCAAAAGCATAAAAACACTGCAACAAAACTTTCTTTGGGGAAATACCGGATTAAATAGAAAATGGGCTCTCGTAAAATGGACCGATGTATGCACTCCAAAGGTGGCAAGGGGACTGGGGCTGAGGGACCCTAGCCACAAAAATGCTGTAATTTGAGCACACATTTGGTGGAATTGGTTGTCCAAACCTAATACCCCCTGGGCCCGTCTCTGGATCACCAAATATGCTAACAATAGGCCTCTGGAAGGTCTCATCTGATTTATTCTTAAATATTCATACTCTCTAATCTGGAATGCAGCTAAGCAGCATAGGGCCATAATCCAGGAGCACAACTTCTAGGAAGTTCGGTTAGGAGCCTCTGCCCGTTTCTAGGAGGACTTGTGGCAGCAGATGCCCAATTTGGTCAACCTCTTCCACAAACCCAGATGGAAAGTCGCTCTGCATGCACAGGAGAACAATCAGGTGAAATTTTTCTGGAGACCTCCACGTATTTCTGGCTATCATCAATGGCTTCCAGCTGTACATTGGCAGGAGGATTGGTTTGAGGAACATTATGAAGAGATTGACACAAAACTAAGTAAAAGGAAAATCAGATGCACAGATGCTCCGGATATTCTCTGTTGGGGTCATACCACTCAAGGCACCTTCTCTACTCGGGAAGCATACCACCTGCTTTACCCCGACACTCAGGATCCCCAAGATATGATATGGACACAAATCTCGAGACCGGGTATCTGGCATAAAATCTCCAATTTTCTTTGGCTGCTCAGTAAGAGAAGGATCTTAACATGGGAAAACCTTCTCAAGAGAGGTTTCATAGGCCCCTCTAGATGTCATAATTATCTCCAACATGCTGAAACTATCACTCATCTACTGGACACATGCCCTTTCGCTAACACCATGTGGGACAACATCTCCATTCGATGCAGAAGAGCCATCAAGATCAAAGGAGATGTCTCCAACATAATCAGACAATGGAAAATTGATCATTTTAACAACAAGCTCCTCAATACTCTTTGATCCCTCCTCCCAGGGCTTCTCCTTTGGTCGGTCTGGAAGGAAAGAAATAGACGCATCTTTAAAAATCAGACCACTCCTCCAAATATCATTTGAACTAATTTTTGCAACAATCTAAAACAAACTCTGGCCCTACACCAATGGAAAGACTCAGACATCCCTATTTAGCCTCCAGAAAGTATAATTTGGGCTAATTAGAACCTCTTGGTCCCTAGCCTCCCCTCAGATTTTCACCCTCCCTCAGGTCAACCTGACTCACCCGGCTCTTGGAGTCCTCCTCCCCATGGCCTATTCAAACTGAACTTTGATGGAGCTTCCAAGGGTAATCCCAGAGCAGATGGCTTTGAAGGGATCTTCAAAGATTCAAAAGGGAACCCCCTCATCGTCTAATTTGGCTCTATGGGGTGGGATAGCAACAACTCTGGGGAATTGGAAGGCCTTCTGCAGGGGCTTCATCTAGCTCAAGAGCATAGTTTCTTCCCCTTATAAGTGGAGGGAGACTCTCAAGTCATCATTAACATTTCTCTTCACCTCCTCTCAGGTGCCTCTACCTCTAAATTATCCAAGATTTGGCGAACTGCAGCAAGGTTTGAACACATAGAGCAATGGTTGCAAACACAGCGTGTCATTTCCTTCAAGCACATTCGCCGCTCAGCCGATAAAACAACGGATCTCCTGGCTAACAAAGGGGTTGACCATGATCTTCCCCTCTTTTATGGTCCCCTCTCTAGTATCAATGATGCATCCTTCCTCCTCGATTGCACTCAATTGGTGCAAAAAGAAGCTCAGCTCCCGAATGCGAGTGAACGTTAAGCTTTGGTATGTGGAGGCTCCTCCAAAAGGCACATGGCTAGGCCACATGGCCACACATGGCCTCAATCCGATCGATATTAAATACAACAGCTGCTCACATGCTGCCAACATTAATCCCTCTTCCTCGAGCTTTAACACTCGTCCGGCTTGCACACTCTCTTGCTATTTCATGGCGCCCAGCTCCCTCTCTCACGTAATTTTCTCCTGCAGCCTCATTTTCTCTGTTCATTCAGCTGGTTTCAGCTCTAAGCTCCTCTGCATCCATTCCCCACCTTCTCCACTGCTTGAAGCTTCCTTCCATCCTTCCACCTCTCCCCTTGCTCCAGCTCCCTCTTGCAACGACATGCCTCAGAGGCACAAGATTCATTGTCAAATAGGTCATGGCAGAGGCCAGACCTCTCATCCTGCCATTTCCCTCCATGATGAAAGCCACCTCCCCTTCCATGAGGAAAATTTGGCTGCTTACCAACTCAATTACGAATCCTCTGGATCTCTGGACCACCCTCTCGTCTCTGCAATTCTTACTGTGTGTTTCATGGATGTTCCGTCCAGCTCTTTTGGCTCTGGTGCGTGGAAATGACTCAGAAAATCCACCATATCCTCATCTCACCCTCAGCATTCCCGGAAATCCAAGGTCGTGCCAACCAAAACAACCTCGCATTCCTCTAGTAGCGAAGGGAGCGGCAACCAAACAGCAGATGATAAGGATGCAGGTGTGCGTTCAGCCACAACACCTAAGGCCATGGTGTAGTCATCGAAGAAGGAAGATGACTCCTCTGATGACTATGGGTGCTTCATAGTTGAAGAGCCTCCTCCACATGACTAGTAGTATGTCAAGCTATTTTAGAATCCATCTCGAGAGGTTACCTACCTCAACGAGGTTTTAATTTTCTATTCGCATGTTTTTATTGAACTACTCAATAATTTTTTGGATATTTTTTGCAAATGTTGGTTTCCCCACTCGGGGCAACAATCTATGGACTAGTTTCCCCATCTGGGGCAGTCACATTTTTGTGTTTTTGAACTCTAATCCTACCGGAATTAGCTAGCATAGAAACACCTTCAGGAAAGTTTCAAATTGTATTTTTAGTGCCATATAATAGAAATAGTCTTATTTAGAAAAAAAAATATCAATTTATCGCATATTGCAACTCAAGATTATTTCTATTAGTTATGTTACCAATAAATTTCGCGAAATGCAATCTACCCAAATCACACATCGCAATTTCTATATGGTAATGAAACTTGATTTTAGTTATTTGTTGCGAAATGCGAAGTGTGCTTAAAGAATCATGTCGATGTGCTTTTTCGGACACTTGAAATTTTATGTTTGTTGCTTTATTGATTCATCGGGTCCATTTAACTGCAATTCTTATCGAATTGTTATAATGTTTGATCATTTTACAAGGCGCGATGCGATTTTATTTTATAAAGGTGTTTAAATATTTTGAAACGGGAGTTTATATGACTTCGAAAAGGTTTAGCACATATTGCATCCTGCAAGACTTAACATGTTTTTTAGTTGTTTAAGCTTGTAAGCTATGCGATTTGCGATGTGTGCTAAGGAATGAAAGCAGAAAAAGAAAAGAAATTTATTTACCAAATTTTTTTGACTCGGGCTACAATAAAATCAAACAAATAAATTTGCTATTTATTTTAAAGGGTCCCCATTTATTTAAAATAAATGGGGGTTGTTGTATAGCACAACAATTGGTGATTCACTTGGGAGAACCAACTATCTCTGATTAAAATTTTTGAAATTTATAAAACGTTTTCTAAATATAAATAGTTGCAGGAATGAATTTCAATAAATAATATCTCACTAAGCAACAAAATCTCTCTTAATTACAATCCATAAGAATTCCTCTTTAAAAATAAAAGTATGAGTATCTATATCAGTCTCTACTCAATTTAAAAAGATAAAGCAGGCGGCTCTTTCAGATTAGCTTTATGAATATTTAATCTTTTATCACAGGTAAAGCCTCTGATCCAATAGGCAATTTAATCTCTTGCCAGGGTTATCTTTTACCCAACAATGATTCATTGTCCCATCCAGTTTTTCCTACAGTCTTCAAAAATAAATTCCAACTTTATATACTTGATCTTTTTTTGAACTTGCTTTTCTTTTTTGTAGATATCTTTGTATTGTATTTTTATTTACTTAAAAGCCATTGTCTTGGCTTGGTAACCGAATATTGACAATGCCATTCACTGGTTGTACTTAAACTGATCAAGATGGCTCTTGATGAGACCCCTTGTCCTCTTGATATAATCTCAAGTCATTACCCTGTTTTGGTAGGTAGTATTGGTAATGTGAGTTAAACTATTTCCCTATGAACATGATAAACAAGCACGTGATGAGACTTATTATCTTTTAAGATTTTCTAGCATAATTTTTGAATTTCTTTCTAAAAATAATTTTTCCCGGATGGGGTGAATCATTAGTCCTTTTGAGGATTTTGGATGATAATTTTTTGAGTTTTAGATTGCTTCTTTGTAAAAGAGTGCTTACTCTATTAAATATTCCTTTCTTGACTGATAACAGAATAACCATGCTTTATAAAGATGAGATTTCATCAGAGAATAAATAACTTCAATGAAAATTGAATCTATTTGAATTTCGAATCTTTCGATTGTTTCCTTAACATTTCTTATTTCTATAAGCGATAAATTGAAAATATTATCTGAGATGTTTACTTGAAAACCCAAAAATCAATACTACTAAACTTTTATTTTCCTAAGGAAAAGAAAAGGACAATAATATACACGGAATAGAAGGAGTTGCTTCCTATGAAAAGTATTTATTTAAAATCTGCCCATTAACAGGCAAAGAATCTCTTTTGCCTGATAGATCTTGTTGGGGTTCCCATGTTTTGGCCAGGTTGACAAGACCAAAAGATGAGACAACATAGAACCACTTTCAGACCTTAGGATCTAGCCCTCCTAGGTCCAGAGAGGGATCTCTCTACGATAGTTAAAGGTTTATGTCTTTGAAGCTCGGAGGTTGTGATTTTAGGCTAGTTATATGCACAGGGTTGTTTGATTGTTTAGGTTTGGTTGGAGGGAATCAGGAAAAGAAGGTCCAATATAAGACAAGGATGAGCAAAGAAGAAGCTTAGGCAGAGACAGATAACTCAGAGAACATTAAGGCCATTGGACTATGGAGTCAAGAAAGGATTTATTTGTAATCAATGTGCAAGTTTTCAGTTGGGCTAGTCATCTAGAGCATTTGGATCTTAAAGATAGTTGATGGAATGGAACATTAAGGACTGAAAGTAAGTGAAGGGGACACAACCAACTATGTCTATAGATCAGGTCAAAGGTCATTTAACTCCAGACCTGCTTGGACAAAATCGGAGACAAGAAAAGGGATCTTAAAGAGGCTTACTGAGATGGAAAGATCCTAGTGAGACAGAGACAGGGTCCTGGACCTCCCAGTGTTCTCAACTCATCTGACTAAATCCTAACAAGAACATCTAAACACAGATTTCATTAATTCATACATCAGAGATCAGGCAATGGCATCCACTACACTGGTTAAATCAATTGAAATCAACGTTCAGATACACATATAAGCAGAAAACATTAAGGGCTGGGAGAGTAGCAACATAATGTACCTATCAAGGGTAAATTTTATGCTAAACTTCTGATGCAAGCCTGAAGAAACATAATGAAATGAAAGCAAGTCAATCACAAATACAGAGAAAGGAAAACATCACCAGCTGCTTTAGATCAGGATCCAAAGAAACATGCTTGTCATATTAACAACAACACCAATCAGGAACATTATTGCCCACAGCTTGAACATTCAGCCTGACTACATCAAATCTTAGTCTATCTTACTATGTTACATAGAGAACCTGTCTCAAGAGGAAAATGCTTTTGTTTCACTGATATATCATCAACCACAACAACATATTTCTCTCTGAGCTTTATAGCAGAAGAAGAGCTCCAGAGGTAGGTGAAACACTAAATGCAGTATTAAAACTTCTGAGAGGGAAGGAGGCCGAAGCCCACTCTACTTGAATGCTGAAAATTTAGCCTCTGTCATTCCTTGCTAGAAGAATGATCTGCTTAGGATTCTGACTATACCCTGATATGACTCTTGTGCTTTTGGTAAACAAATGGTGAACAAACTATCGAGTAGTCTGCTGCATAAATGCTTAGATATCTTGAACTGATGTAAGGATGGAGATTTCTTCATGGGTACGGCTATGGAGTAAGACAGGATGAATGACCTGTACCTCATTAGGAAAAACATTCTGCTAGTGGAAGAAAACCTTGATGGTACATTTACTCTGCTCTGGATCTTCCGATCAATTCTCGGGGTCTTCAAACCGTGTTTGGCCCACTAAACCTGCTGATTCAAGGCCCGAAGCCTTCATTGTTGTGCTCTAATTCTCTCCTCCTCACTTTGAAACGTTCCTTCTTCTCTGATCTTGCCATACTGCGCTTTAAATGGCACCGGGAGGTGTTCCTGTAGGGTTTGAATTTTGTTTCTTTAATGCAGGCCCTGTCTCCACCTTCCTTGGTCATTTCTAATAAATTATGCCCCTGTGACAGATCTTCTTTGGATTCATCTGTCCTGGTAGCGTGGACGTGTATCATGGCGGCTATTTCTTCTGAATATCCCTGCAAAATACAATAAATGGTGAGGAAAACAAATGATGGGGTGGCGGATGAGATGGAAGATGCGTGTGGCTGTGCGAATGATGATATGGAGGGAAGAAAATGCGAATCGTGGTGACAAAATGCTCTGCGGGGTGGAAGTTTGGTGGTCTGCAGAGCAAAATATCGAACGGGAAACATTAAAAGAACACAAAAACAAATCAATTTTATGCAATGGGCTGAGAGGACGTACGACAAGTACACGTGGAGGTGACATGGCGGGATGGTGGGCAAGGGGACAGTCAACGATGGGCGGGCTGATCTGGACCGTTGATTGGGCACAGATCAACGGCGAGGGCGACATACGGTGGGCTTGCGGGTGTCTCGGAGACCGATTAACGAGCGAGCAACTTGGACGAAGGGAGGTCGTTGGATGAAGATCTCAAGATCAAACGGTGGTCGTGGATTTCGCTGGGTGCCCCGTACCGAAGGTTAATGCGTGAAATGAGGGTGGTTTTTCCATCGTACAGATTCCACGCGTTGTTTCTTGAGTGGGATCGCTGGCTCTCCGGGGAAAACCGCGTGACCCCCATTAGTGGTGCGGGGAAAACCGGCGGGTTCTGGGTGGATGACGCACGCGGGCGTGGGGTCCACGGCCCGGCGGGATCCGCACCGTTGGATCTGTGGTAGCAATGGACGGCGGATCTGCGGTCTCGGAAATTTAATCAAAACCTTACAACAGTGTTTATAACCGGTGCGCAACCTTCAGAAATTATTTAAGAACCCGAAAATATGAATTATCAAAGGTTTTATGATTTTTTGAGCGGAGAAAGGGTCGGAGGGGCTAAGCGCCTGGCGGGTTTAGCGTTGGTCACGGCGCTGGGTCTTGTGGGGGAGAAAAGTGCGGAGGTTAATGGGAAAAGGGGCTAAGGCCTGATATGGTGGATTTTATCATTTTGTTTCAATTTTAATGCACTTCCAGGCCTAGGGAAGGTAACGGTAGGGGGGTGAAGTAGAAATTTGAAGGAATGAAGGGTGAGGGTGGGGTTTAGATAGGACTTAGGGGGAATTTACGGGGATAATGGAGGGATTAAAAGGAAATTTTAACACAGGGAAAACAGAGGTTGTGATATGGAATTTTGCAAGGATATAGGGGTAAAAGAGGGAGTAATAGGTCCCTTTGAGCAATGGATCAGCAGAGAGGAATTTTTACAAGGAAAAGCACTCAGAGACTTCAAGGAGAATGGGTTTTCAGGGGAAAGACATTCCTTGAAGGCTCCACAACCATCCAGCCCCCAGATCGCTTACCAAGAATTTCATAGGGGGGGCTAACAATGGCTCCACATGGGGATGGCTTCTTCTTGAAGGAGTCAAGAAACCAGAAAATAATCTTCGGAGTAGGCCAGATGCCTGTTGCTTGGCACATCTCTTTTTCTTCAATTTTAGCTGCCACAATATGATAGAAACATTAGCAGAAATATTTCCCAACCAATCTACCTACCCAAACTACAGTCCTAACAATTTCCCTTTGGGTGCATTTGGGCTAGCAGACCCTTTACATTTTATTTTTCAAAACAAAAACAAACCTATTCTAAATCTACCCTTATTGCTCCATGAGGCCAGATTGAACGGTTGGCCTCATATGATTCTCTACCTAATCTATTACTTGTTGGGATTAAACTGTCCAACAAGTTTCTTCTCCTACATTCTAAAACAGGAAATTGAAAATAGGCAAGCCAGGATTAGACTGTTTGACTTGCGGTAGAGTGATAACTTGTAGACAACTGCAAACAAAACTGTGAAGGCAAGAAATCTGCAGCTTTGAAGTATCCTTCTCTATGTGTGACTCATATTTTGAGCATATTAGAGTCACCCTTCCTCTGATTTCATCTTTGGTTTTGGGAAAATTAGAGCTGATTCTCCTTTTCACTGATGGTTCAGGTTTTGAGCGTACTAGGACCAACTATTCTGCTCTTCTTGGTTCAGACTTTGACCATGTTTGAGCCATTCTTTTTGCATTTCGGAGGTTCATGTTTTGAGCATGTATGAACCTCTCCTCTTTCTATTTTTGGAGACATTTTCTCTATTTTCTTGAAAGTAAAACTGCAATGGTATGTACAATGGAAATGGAACTGGAAATGAAAAATTAGCAGAAATAGTGTTTGAGCATCCTGCCATTGACAGGACCCCCAAACAGCTCTGTACCATCAAGTTCTTGTAAGAAAAATGCATTAGGACCCACAGTGGCCTGGATTACAAATGGACCTTGCCACAAGCTGTCAAATTTTCCATGTTCGCCTTTGTCCTCTCTTCTTGAATCCCACCTCAGAACCTTGTCACCAATTCTGAAATCTGAAGCTTTGGTTCTTTTGTCGAACTGCCTCTTCATGTTTTGCTGAACATTCAATGCTCTGTTGTAGACCTGGTCCCTTGTCTGCTGAAGGTGTATTGTTTCGTTTATTCTCCTTATCATACTGTCTTCCTCTGATTGTATCTCCTGGACAAGTTTGATCACCGGAACTCCAAGACTTGTAGGAAAAACTGCTTCGGTCCCATAGACCAGCTGGAAGGGTGACATGCCAATAGATTTCTTTGTAGTGAGCCTGTCAGCCCACAAAGCATGCACCAACTTTTTGTGCCATGAATTTTTGTTCTCTTCCAGCAGCTTCTTAATGATTGTAACCAGGCTTTTATTTGATGATTCAGCTAGGCCATTACCCTGGGGGTAATAGGCAGTTGAATGTCCAAGCGCTATTCCGTACCTGTGACAGAAATCAACCATTCTTTTGAATCCAAAAGCAGCAGCATTGTCAGTGATTATTTTCCTTGGACAGCCAAACCGAGATAGGATGAAGTCTTCTAGGAACCTAATAATGACAGAATCGGTGGCATTCCTAGTGGGTATGGCTTCTATCCATTTAGTGAAGTAATCTGTGGCAGTTAGGATCCATTTGTGTTGTCCAGAAGAAGAAGGGTGAATTTCCCCAATAAAGTCTAGGCCCCATTGCAGAAAGGGACCTTCAACGGTGATGGGTTGCAGGGGAAGGGAAAGGAGTTTTCTTTTACCTTCAAAGATCTGACATTTGTGGCAAGTGGTTATCATTTTATGGACATCATTAAACAGTGTAGGCCAATAATAACCCGCCCTGAGTATTTTATTTGTAGTGGCTTTCCAACTCAGGTGGCCTCCACACTCCCCAGCATGGAATTCCTGTCTAATTCTTTCAGCTTCAGGTTCAGAGAAGCATTTCAGCAATAGGCCATTTGGATTCTTCCAGTATAGCTTCTCATCTAAAATGCAGTAATTTCTAGCTTTGAGTTTTATGAATCTGGCCTTATTTTTGGACAGTTCTGGAGGGGAATTGAGGTTGGTGAGCACGTCAAGGATGTCAGTATACCAAGGAGAGTTTTGAAACTGCTCCTCAACAGTTGGATGGGGCAATCCTTCCTGCTCATCTAGGGAATTTATCATATTAATGTCAAGGGCCTGCAAGTTTGATTCTGCCATTAACTGGGCCAGGCCTTGACCTTTAATCAGCTTGGTGGGTTTTATTTCAAGGTCGTATTCTAAGATTGTAGCAATCCATTTTCCCCTTTTCCCATCAGGGTCCTGGGACAAGATATCTTTGACCACTATATTCGGTACATAAGCAATGGTGTGAGAATGAAGAATGTACACCCTGAAGTCTTTTAAGGCCTTAATCAGGGTGTAGGCCTGCTTCTCCATGATGTTGTACTTTAAGGGTGCATCTCTTAAGGATTTACTGAAAAAATCTATAGGCTATTCATTACCTTCTGAATTTTTTTGCAGCAAAACTGCAGCTATTGTGTGTTGGAAAGAAAATGAAAAGATCAGAAAATATTTTGAGAAGTCAGGGCTGATAAGGACAGGGGCCCGAGTGAGTGCAAGTTTTACTGACTCAAAAGATTTCTTGGCTTCAACAGTCTACTTAACTCCTGCACCTTTCTTTAGCATTTCAGTCATTTTCCTAAGGTGCTCAGCAAGATTTGGAATGAACCTCCTAAGGAAGTTGATCTTCCCAATGAAGGATTGTAACTCCTTGATGTTTCTTGGGTGTGTGATTTGGAGTATTCCCTCAACTCTCTGCGGGTCTATCCTGATCCCTTTCTCAGAAATAACATGGCCTAGAAGTTTACCTTCTTGCAGCCCAAACACAGTTTTCTTAGGATTTAAGGACAGGCCATACCTTCTACATTTCTCAAAAACTTTCCTCCGGTGTTTCAAGTGTTCTTCTTCAGTTTTAGAGAAGACAGTCAAGTCATCCAAGTAGATAACTATGAAGTGTCCTATCTCCTCTGAGAAAGCTATGTCCATCACTCTCTGGAAGGTGGCGCCAGCGTTCATCAATCCAAAGGGAATTTTCACATACATGAAGGTGCCCCATGGAGTGGTAAATGTTGTTTTTAGTTGATCTTCTGGGAGTACCAGTATTTGGTTATAGCCTGAAAAACCATCAAGTAGGGAGATTCTTTTGGAGCCCACTACCTTCTGTAAGATGTGTTCCATTCTAGGCAAGGGGTAGTTGTCTTTCAAGGAGGCTCTGTTGAGGTTTCTAAGGTCTATGCATAATCTGATCTCCCCTGTCTTCTTCCTTACAGCCACTAGATTTGACACCCAATCAGAAAACCTCACAGGAACTATTATGCCTGCATCATACATCTTCTTGATTTCTTTCTCAACTGCAGGCAATTGTTTTGGATTGATCCTACGGAGTTTCTGTCTGAAAGGCTTATGATTTTCCTTCAAGGGTATCTTGTGTTGAATGATGTTGGTTTCATATGCCTTTAAGTCTTCATATCTCCATGCAAACACATCAATGAATTCTTTAAACAATTCGATGTATTTCTGCTTCATGTTTGCAGGTATAGACTTAGCCAGTTTGATCATTTTGGGCTTGTCTTCAGTGCCTATGTTGCATTCTTCCACATCTGCATCTTCATGCTCTATTGTGGGCCTCTTTGCTACGTCATCGAAGTCAAAAAGGTCCTCTAAGGGTGCCAGGCCTCTGGGTATATTCTTGTCTTTGGCCTACAGCACCTCTACCTCTTCGACATCTGCGTTTTCACATTTTTTGGCTGGATTTTCAGTTTGCTCAGAAAAAAGAATTTATTTCTATGTTACAAGGTGTTTCTTTTTCATCTGGGGGATCCTCACTTGGGCAGCTGTCATCAGAAATTGAGCCTAAATCAAAAAATTCAAACTCATTCCTACCCACCAGGAAATCTTCGATCTGTTTGTCTCCTTCAAAGACCTGCCAATATTTTTCATTGTCTGGCACTGCAGGCCTGAATTTGGTCTGAATGATAATCTGTTGGTCAGCTGGGGTTTTAGGATATGAGCTAGCTAGGCAAGCTAATCCATTTGCAATTGCATTTTGACCCCTAGGAACGAACGCTAATTCATATTCAACAAACGTTTTCAGCAAATCTAGAGTGTCATTCCTGTATGCCCTAAGCCTGGGGTGTTTTGCTGAATACTCACCATTCACCTGTTTGATAAATAACTCTGAGTCTCCTCGCACAGCTATCCTACGGGCTCCTAATTTCTTCAATAAATTCAGACCCAGGATGAGAGCCTCATACTCTGCAATATTATTCGTGCATTTGAAGTGCAGATTCACAGCATGGCTCTCCGCGTGGTCATTGTCTGTGTTTCGTAGCCACACTCCTGCCCCAACATTGTTTCTAGTACAGGACCCATCGAAATTCATCTCCCACAAGGGTTTGCCATTATGTTGCGTTATGGGATTTGTACTAGGTTGTGGGTCGTCTTGTTCTTCACGTGGTGTATCAGTTTGAAAGGTGTGACTGATAGACTGGTTGTATTGTGTTTCTGGCTCGTTCTGAGTTAGGCTCCCACCGCATATTCTACAGGTTTCACTACTGTTTTCTTCTTCAATTTCTTCCAGGGTAACCATGATGTTCAGGTCTTTTCTTTCAGCCTCTACGTTTGTACCCATGCATCCAGATTCTGACTCTCCCGAGGATTGGGCGTTATAGAGGATGAAAGAATCCAGGTCTGTGTGCACATAGTACAATGGTGAATTTTCAGGCTTCTCGGGGCTACTGACTAGAAATTTCATTTGGGACTCTCTATGCAGTCTTCTAAGTTGGCCGAATAGAGGGATAGTGGCATATGAGCCAACCATCTGCATTGTTCCTTGCTGTTTGGCTCCCCATGATCTTGACAATAACATGCCATACTTGGGTGGCACATCTGCCACCACCACATCCATGACCATACATTTAGCAGGAATCTGTGTCAAGCTCACACACAAGTCCTTGATCAGGCCTAGGCATTTTACTCTGCTAGAGTCAAATGAGTATAAGTCTTTGTAGGGTCTGGTAATTTCTAGGCCTAGCCTTTCCATCACTACCTTGGGCATTAAGTTGTGTGATGCTCCAGAATCATGCATGGCATTATGAAGGATCTTGTCATGAATGTTGAGACTGATGTAAAAAGGTGGAACTACCCCTTCCTGAAACTTTCCTTCAATTTTTGGACCAAAGAGTAGGGCTGGTTGATCATCATTCAGGTTTACAGAATCATTTATTTCTCCCAGATTCAATGCTTTCAAAATTTGGCCTTTATATACATCCTGAGTGGCCAGCTCAGATATTGGTACAGAAATTTTGATTTTTGCAATCTCACCCTCTAGATTGAAAGTGGACTGGACCTTTGTAATGCTCAATTCCGTTTTATTTGCTACTGCTTTAGTAGCTGAATCAGTTTTTGATTTCTCACTATGTACAGGGTTAGGAATCATTTTATCAGGAGCACTGGTTGCAGTGCTAGTGCTGCTAGCTGGTAGGCTTGGTTTTTCGGTGTCTTGGTTGTCTTTCTCCTTGTGTTTACCAGAACTTTCAGCTGTTGATTTTTTACCTGCAGTAGATGCTTTAGAGGATTTATCAGGTCCTTTCTTGATGGTTACCTCAGGAGTTTTGGATTTTGAAGTATCTTGGATTTTCTTGCTCCTAAGTTCATATTGTTCCCTGACCTGCATCATGGCGTTTTCAAATCCCAATCTGTAATCCTCAGTTTCCAACCATTCCTCATCCCAATATGAGGGCTGATCTTCTGCTGAATCACAGTTAAGGACTGAGTCCTCTGCTTCAAACATATTTATTTTATTCCCTTCAGATTATTTAATGATTCCCTCGTCTTCATCTAAAAATTTTTCTTGAAATGGGGGAATGATCTGTTGATCCGACTCTCTTTGTCTGTTGGGGGCAGCATTGTTTCTTCTAATGTTTTGGTTTTGGTTTTGGTTTCTATTTTGGACAACCATCCTCTTTATCATTTGTTGCAGTTCTTCCACATTTTTAGACAGTCTGTCGTATTTGGGATCAGATGTGGAAGCTACGTTGTCATCCCTATATGTCACCCTTTTTTTAGCTTTTAGTCTTGCCCTTTTTTCCATTAAGTTTGCCTCTATGGTTATGGCTCCTTTCTGCATGTCTTCCATGGTTGTGTACTCTTTATCTCTAAGCTCATAGGCCATGTCAGCATCAAATCCATCAGGATATTTTGCTAGGGCCATACCTTGAGGAGGTTTCATGTGTGGAGGGAGGGCATTGTAAATGCTGTTGAATCTAGTGGTGTAATCGTGAACACTCTCTCCTACGTTCCTCTTAAGGGACATGTATTCTGCTAGGAGCTGGCGAGGGTTTTCTCTAACCTCCCATTTTTTTATGAAGGTCTGGTATAATGCAGGAAGATCTTGAATACTGCCAGGAGGTAAACTCTTAAACCATTTCTTCACCTCACCCCCTAAGCTTTGGGCAAAGATTCTCATTTTGATTGTTTCATCATCAATTTCCATATAATCAAAAGAATCCTCCATCTTATCTACATGTTGTTGAGCTATTATGGACTCTTTAGCAGTGAAGTGTGGGATTTTTTACTGATAATCATTGGGTAAGGGTAACAAGGGCTGCGGTAAAACTAAAGGTGCGTACCAAGATGCCATAATGATGTTCTGATAAGGTATAGGGTTGGCTTGAGCAGCTGGTATTTGGATGATAGGGATATTAGGTCCAGCAGGAGTTTGTTGAGCAGATCTAGGGCGGGAGAGCCCCAAATTTTGAAGGAAGTGGATATCAGGTGGTGTGGATGGAGGGGTTCCTCTGTCCCTAGTGTGTTGACCACTGTGAGATGGTGCACTGCGAGGCTCAAGGTCTTGCTGGTCTAGGTGATTGAATGACCTAGCTCTAAGTAAGATGTTTGACAGGTCTAGGTCAGGGAGAGAATGTGATAGAGCTGTTAGGTCTTCTGGTGCAGAATTATCTCTATAAATGTTACTGGAAATAGTCGGTTTGTTAGGTGTAGGATCTCCCTTGAGGATACTCTTCGGATTGTCAACTATTTCAGGTGGGTCAGGGTTGGGATAAGCTCTTGTGTGAATAGTTCTGAAAGCCAGAATGTTGTTTCCTAGCCAAGCAGCTTAACCCTATTTGTTACTTCTACTGTGGTTGATGCTATCTCATAGGGGCTGGTCTCCCAGTGGAGTCTGATTGTGAAACCAAGATAATCAGCAGGCCTACTGATCACCAGTGGAGTCTTTTCGTTTAGGGACAATGGAGTCGCCAAGTGGAGGGTTTAGGATGTTTCTAAGGGGATACACTGTCCACCACATTGCTCAGTCACTATCACCTTTCAGGAATTTCCTCTAAAACAGCAAGCTCCAACCAGAGATTGACTGGGAGGGAGTTTACCAGATATGTCACCTCCTAAAGAGGATGAGATCTGGAGGCTACCTGGCCCTTTCCAGACTCTGTCTAAGAGTATGATGGATATTCAATAATGGAGGTCGATTCAAGAAAGGAGTGACTAGCTGTCAACCTGCCCAGAGTTCTAAGTTTCTAGGATTGTTTAAGGTGAAATGCACTCAGATTTTCCCCAATATGGTCACCATTATGTTGGGGTTCCCATGTTTTTTCCAGGTTGACAAGACCAAAAGATGAGAAAACATAGAACCACTTTCAGACCTTAGGATCTAGCCCTCCTAGGTCCATAGAGGGATCTCTCTACGATAGTTAAAGGTTTATGTCTTTGAAGCTCGGATGTTGTGATTTTAGGCTAGTTATACGCACAGGGTTGTTTGTTTGTTTAGGTTTGGTTGGAGGGAATCAGGAAAAGAAGGTCCAATATAAGACAAGGATGAGCAAAGAGGAAGCTTAGGCAGAGACAGATAACTCAGAGAACATTAAGGCCATTGGGCTATGGAGTCAAGAAAGGATTTGTTTGTAATCAATGTGCAAGCTTTCAGTTGGGCTAGTCATCTAGAGCATTTGGATCTTGAAGATGGTTGATGGAATGGAACATTAAGGACTGAAAGTAAGTGAAGGGGACACAACCAACTCTGTCTATAGATCAGGTCAGAGGTCATTTAACTCCAGACCTGCTTGGACAAAATCGGAGACAAGACAAGGGATCTTAGAGAGGATTACTGAGATGGAAAGATCCTAGTGAGGCAGAGACAGGGTCCTGGACCTCCCAGTGTTCTCAACTCATCTGACTAAATCCTAACAAGAACATCTAAACACAGATTTCATTAATTCATACATCAGAGAGCAGGCAATGGCATCCACTACACTGGTTAAATCAATTGAAATCAACGTTCAGATACACATATAAGTAGAAAACATTAAGGGCTGGGAGAGCAGCAACATAAGGTACCTATCAAGGGTAAATCTTATGCTAAACTTCTGATGCAAGCCTGAAGAAACATAATGAAATGAAAGCAAGTCAATCACAAATACAGAGAAAGGAAAACATCACCAGCTGCTTTAGATCAGGATCCAAAGAAACATGCTTGTCATATTAACAACAACACCAATCAGGAACATTATTGCCCACAGCTTGAACATTCAGCCTGAATACATCAAATCTCAGTCTATCTTACTATGTTACACAGAGAACCTGTCTCAAGAGGAAAATGCTTGCGTTTCACTGATATCTCATCAACCACAACAACATATTTCTCTCTGAGCTTTATAGTAGAAGAAGAGCTCCGGAGGTAGGTGAAACACTAAATGCAGTATTAAAACTTCTGAGAGGGAAGGAGGCCGAAGCCCACTCTGCTTGGATGCTGAACATTTAGCCTCTGTCATTCCTTGCTGGAAGAATGATCTGCTTAGGATTCTGACTGTACCCTAATATGACTCTTGTGCTTTTGGTAAACAAATGGTGAACAAACTATCGAGTAGTCTGCTGCATAAATGCTCAGATATCTTGAATTGATGTAAGGGTGGATATTTCTTCATGGGTACGGCTATGGAGTAAGACAGGATGAATGACCTGTACCTCATTAGGAAAAACATTCTGCTGGTGGAAGAAAACCCTGATGGTACGTTTACTCTGCTCTGGATCTTCCGATCAATTCTCGGGGTCTTCAAACCGTGTTTAGCCCACTAAACCTGCTGATTCAAGGCCCGAAACCTTCATTTTTGTGCTCTAATTCTCTCCTCCTCACTCTGAAACGTTCCTTCTTCTCTGATCTTGCCATACTGCACTTTAAATGGTGTCGGGAGGTGTTCCTGCAGGGTTTGAATTTTGTTTCTTTAATGCAGGCCCTGTCTCCACCTTCCTTGGTCATTTCTAATAAATTTTGCCCCTGTGACAGATATTCTGTGGATTCATCTATCCTGGTAGCGTGGACGTGTATCATGGCGGCTATTTCTTCTGAATATCCCTGCAAAATACAATAAACGGTGAGGAAAACAAATGATGGGTTGGCGGATGAGATGGAAGATGCGTGTGGTTGTGCGGATGATGATATGGAGGGAAGAAAATGCGAATCGTGGTGACAAAATGCTCTGCGGGGTGGAAGTTTGGTGGTCTGCAAAGCAAAAGATCGAACGGGAAACATTAAAAGAACACGAAAACAAATCAATTTTATGCAATGGACTGAGAGGACGTACGGCAGGTACACGTGGAGGTGACGTGGCGGGATGGTGGGCAAGGGGACAGTCAACGGCGGGTGGGCTGATCTGGATCGTTTATTTGGCACAGATCAACGGCGAGGGCGACATACGGTGGGCTTGCGGGTGTCTTGGAGACCGATTAACGAGCGAGCAACTTGGACGAAGGGAGGCCGTTGGATGAAGATCTCAAGATCAAACGGTGGTCGTGGATTTCGCTGGGTGCCCCGTACCGAAGGTTAATGCGCGAAATGAGGGTGGTTTTTCCATCGTACAGATGCCACGCGTCGTTTCTTGAGTGGGATCACTGGCTCTCCGGGGAAAACCGCGTGACCCCCATTAGTGGTGCGGGGAAAACCGACGGGTTCTGGGTGGATGACACACGCGGGCGTGGGGTCCACGGCTCGGCGGGATCCGCACCGTTGGATCTGTGGTAGCAATGGACGGCGGATCTGCGGTCCTGGAAATTTAATCAAAACCTTACAACAGTGTTTATAACCGGTGCGCAACCTTCGAAAATTATTTAAGAACCCGGAAATATGAATTATCAAAGGTTTTATGATTTTTTGAGCGGAGAAAGGGTCGGAGGGGCTAAGTGCCTGGCGGGTTTAGCGTTGGTCACGGCGCTGGGTCTTGTGGGGGAGAAAAGTGCGGAGGCTAATGGGAAAAGGGGCTAAGGCCTGATATGGTGGATTTTATCATTTTGTTTCAATTTTAATGCACTTCTAGGCCCAGGGAAGGTAACGGTAGGGGGCTGAAGTGGAAATTTGAAGGAACGAAGGGTGAGGGTGGGGTTTAGATAGGACTTAGGGGGAATTTAAGGGGATAATGGAGGGATTAAAAGGAAATTTTAACACAGGGAAAACAGAGGTTGTGATATGGAATTTTGAAAGGATATAGGGGTAAAAGAGGGAGTAATAGGTCCCTTTGAGCAATGGATCAGCAAAGAGGAATTTTTACAAGGAAAAGCACTCAGAGACTTCAAGGAGAATGGGTTTTCAGGTGAAAGACATTCCTTGAAGGCTCCACAACCATCCAGCCCCCAGCTTGCTTGCCAAGAATTTCATAGGGGGGGCTAATAGATCTTGCAATAAAAATGTTTATGGGCCTATTTCTTCAATGATTTGAAATGGACCTAACCACAGATTTTGAAATTTGGTGTGTTTGCCTTTTTCTTCATGGGCTTGTCTCATTTCAATAGCATATCACCAATTTGAAATTTTTTTGGAGTAACATAAGCTGAATCAAATGAATCTTTTACTATATGTTGATGATGTGCATGAGTAACTTTAGCTTTTTCTCTTTCTTCTTCCAGCTTAAGAATTTGAAAGTGTCTTACTTGCAAGGAAGAAGAAGGAGATTCATTAATGAATTTAACTAAGGCGAGAGAAGGAATAAATACATTGCTAGGAAGAATAACTTCTTTTCCATAAACAAGATTGAATGGAGAAGTGCCAATGGAAGCATTTTGATTTATTCGGTCTGCCCAAAGAGCAAAGATTAATGACTTATGCCAATTTTGTTGGTTTTGATCAAAATTTCGTTTGATGATTCTAATAAGGTATTTATTTGTGGATTTTGCTAACCCATTTCCTTGCGGATAATAATTTGCATAATACTTAAGTTTAAAACCTCTTTTGATTGCAAATTCTATCATAGCAGCTCCTGAGAAATAATATGAATTATCGAACATTAAAGAAGTAGGTAAACCAAACCTAGTTAGGATAAATTGATAAATGAAATCAATAATATTCTCAGAGTTTGCTACCTTTAATGGAATTCCTTCCACCCATTTAGTAAAATAATCTGTAGTTGTGAGGATATATTTATGTTGTTTGGAAGAGTTAGGAATGATCTCACCGATTATATCTAATCCCCATTGTTCAAATGGTTGTTCGATATTAACTAGCTGTAATGGGAAGGCTTGTTCTATTGTCTTCCAGGTGCACTTTGACAAATTTTGCATTTTCTTTCATATTAATGAGCATCTTTGAAAAGTTTAGACCAATAGTAACTTGCATGCAGGATTTTGTGTGTTGTTGTATTTCCTCCAAAATTTCCTCCAGCTGGTCCATCATGGAGTTCATGCAAAACTTTCTCAGCTTCAGTTTTCTCTAAGCATCTTAATAGCACAGAATCAAAGTTTCTTCTAAACAATATGTCATTGATTATTTCATATTGCTTGGCCCTTAATCTCAAAGCACGTTTTGTTTTATAACTGAGTTGGGTTGGGGCATATCCATTTTTCAAATAAAATCTAAGATCAATGTATTGAGATTCCACATCATTGAGGCTTACCCCTGATATTTGCACATTATTACCTGAATCTGCCTCTGATGATAAATGGGATGCACCTGTTAACATTATGAAAAAACCTTGACCTCTAACAATTTTAGAAGTTCTAATTTCTTCATCATATTCTTGTAAAGCAGTAACCCAATTAGCCCTTTTCTCTCCTAATTCTCTTTGCAACAATAGTTGTCTCACTACAGAGAATGGAACTATTATTTTGGTGTGAGTTTTAAGGAGAAATGGCCTAAAATGATTTATAGCTTTAAAGACAACAAATTCTTGTTTCTCAACAGATGAATAATTTAGTTCTGCACCTTACAAATTGGAACTGAAAAACGATATTGGTGCTTCAATTTGTTGGTCATTAAGATGTGTTAAAACAACATCATATGATGTATCTGATGAGAAGGTGTATAAATTAAAAGGATTAAGAAAATTTGGGGTAGTCAGGAATGGAGCATTGATAATGGATTGTTTTATTAAATCAAATGGTTCTCTTTCGTTATGTCCCTATTTAAAGACTGAATTTTTCTTAATCATGGTTTGAAATGGTAAAACTATTTGCGAAAAGTCAGGGACAAATCTTCTTACAAAATTTATCTGTCCAAGAAACGACTGCATAGATTTATTGTTATGAGGAAAAGGAATTATTTTAATCTCAGGATCAATATAGATACCTTTCTTTGACACAATGAATCCTAAAGGTTTTCCTTCATCTAAAGAAAAAAATGACTTCTTTTGGTTTAATGAAATTCCATACTTTTTGCATCGCTCAAAGATTTGCTTTGGGTCATTCACATGATTGGCTGCTTATCTAGAAAAGACTGTAATGTCATCTAGATAAATAGCCACTGATTTATTGATGAGTCCTTTGAAAGTTGTGTTCGTAGCTCTCTAAAAATTGGCACCTGCATTAATTAACCCAAAAGGCATCTTTCGATAGGCATAGGTTCCCCACTTATTCCTAAATGTAGTCTTCAATCTGTCATCTAGATGCACAAGGATTTGGTTATATCCTGAAAATCCATCTAGGAATGACCGAAGTTCAGAACCAGCTACTGTTTGCAGTAATTGTTCCATGGTTTGTAATGGAAAGTTGTCCTTCTCACATGCTTTATTTAAATTCCTAAAATCGATACAAATCCTAATATCACCATTTTTCTTCCTAACAGGAACCAAATTTGAAACCCATTTAGAATGTCTAACTAGAAAGATGATCTTTGCTTTGAGTAGTTTATTCAGTTCTATTTTGATTTTATTTTCAATATTCAAGTGAATTTTCCTCAATTTTTGTTGTATAGGTTTCTCATGTGAAATCATAAGAATTGTACGTTGAATCACAGAAGTTTCATATGTTTTAAGATCAGTGTAATCCCAAGAAAAAACACTTTTTTACATTATTAGTAACTTGAAAAATGATAATATTTCATCAAAAGATAGACCAAGACCTAAATTGACATTTTGAGGTTTATCATCAGTTCCAAGATTTACTAACTCAAATCTTAAGGTAGAACTTTGAGTTTTAGAGTTAGTAACTCTTTTAAACCTATCTTTTAGATCATAAAGGTCTTATAACTTCACAACTGACTTAGGAATTGGATTTTCATCTTGTTCATCCTTTATCTGAATGTCATATTCATTTTCATTTAAAATTTGACTCTCATAAGATCCTTCAAATGTAAGGAAATATATGATATATGAATCATTATTAAATACTCTCCAATTGGTAATATTGTCAGGGATAGATGGTATAAAGATTAATTCAATGGAAAATCTACTGGGACTAAATTATTGAGATGGGATTAATTTCGACGCTACATTAGCCAATAAAATTGCACTAGCATTTTGTATTCTAGGCACAGAAGAAATATTGAAGGCTAAGAAATGAATGGTCAATTCTTGGACTAATGATTGGTAATGCTTTAAATGTCCAAAATTATAATGAATGGTATTTCTTACATGTTTAACAATGATTTCCGAATCTCCTAGGAATTTCAAATATTTGATGTCAAGATCAATTGCTTTGTACAAACCTTGGATCAATGCTTCGTATTCAGCTATATTATTTGTGCAATCGAATTCGAGTCTGCAGGTTAACATGGTTTTTCTCCTTCTAGGCTTATTAAAATGAAACTAGCTCCTGCACCATCCTCAGATTTAGAACTGTCAAAATAAAGAATTAACTACTGGTTTATCTACAAAATTTTTACATTCTAAGTGTTTGTCTGGGAAAAATTATCGACTTGAGAGATAAATGCATTATCAAAAAAGGGTGATGGTTGAGCATTAAAATTTCCAATAAATGATTCTACTGAGTAGTTTTCAATAATATTATTATTGAATGCTACTGGTTCATTTATCCCTTCAAGATCAGTGACAGTATGTTTCATGAATTTCTCTCGGTCTACTCAGATTTTATTTGGCTTTCCATTATGTGGTAGCCACATATGTGACCAGTCTATTGAAAAATATCCATGAAGTTTTTCAGACCAGTCTCTGCTTAACACTAAACCGTAAAACTTAGGGAATATCAGTCACCAATATATCGATTATCTGAGCAACCTTAGGGTTTGATGATAATCTGATAGAGACAGAATTTATTTCTCCTACAACCTCTACTTTAGTTCTATCAAGTTGTATTATATGAACAAGAGAACTTTGAGGAGTTATGTTCAACTTAGCACAAACTGATTTTGGCATTATATTAGAGGAAGCCCTTAAGTCTATTAAACAATTATGAACATTTTTATTATAGATATCATAGGTTAAAATAAATGGAAGAGTATGAGAGATGGACCGGTCACCTATCATAATCAAATATGTAGCATCTATTTTAGTTGAAGGAGATGTTGGCTTACCCATTTGATTAGCAGCTTGAACAAGTACTGGAGCAAGTAAGGCTAAAGAAGGAACTATATTTAAATCCCTAAATAATATCTTTTGTTGCTACTTTAGCTTAATAAGTTCATGAATTGAAATGTTGGCCCTGGTCTTTTTCATATCTTTAACTACATTATACTCAATAGTGTCAGAGAATACCATTGTCTTTGATATAGGTGGAACATCTGAAGTAGCAGGGTTAGTTTGTGTAGCCTTAGAAGTAGACTTTTTACTTATTATTTTATCTTTAGTAGGTGTTGAATTCTTATGTTTTTGAATTGGCTACGTTGCTTTAGTAGTATTTTTGCTCCTTGTACTCACAGGTAAATCTTCTTGTTGTTCTTAATTTGATAGGATGAAATCCCACATTCCATTTAGTTCAACTTCTTCTTCATTTTCTTCTTCCTTTGTTTTCTCTTCATCTGTATCTTGATTAGACTCAACATTAGATATGATATTCAAAGTTTGAGTATTATAAGACTGATTTTTCTTGAAGGGTCTGAAAGTATTTTTTAAGCTAGAACATCCAGCGACTTGTTTCTTGATATCTTCCATCTCATTTGTCATAGTTTTAAAAACTTTCTAAGGACCTTCTACATCAAAAGGGTCTTTAGATGGATTCTTTTTTGAATCATCTTTGAAGTATACTTTATTTGATTTCCTATCTTCTTGGGAATTCTTATTTTCAAGAGAGATTATGCATTTCTCTACAGATAAATATTCCTTCATATTTTCTACGAGTGTAGGCAATTTTTCCCTATGAACAAAAATGGCTAATTAGATAGGAGAGACGAAATATGCCACTCAATTTGAACTTCTACACCAGTAACGGCTGTAGCAGGAATTTTATTGAGCAATTTGTTAAATCTTGAATTAAAATCTTTTTTTTCTCCCCTATTTTAGCCTTTATATTTGACAAATCATTGGTGATTGATGCAATGGTTTTTTTATCCCCAAAATTAGCTAAAAATTGTTCTTCGAACATATTCTAGCTAGTTATAGACGGGGCAAGTAATGAAAAATACCAGGATCCTGCAGATCCTGTGAGAGCATATGGAAATAATATTACAACACAATTCTTTTCAACTACCTCTTTTAAATTAATGGCTAACATATAATTATGAATGTCTTCTTCAGCTAGAAGACCATCATCAGTATTAAATTTAGGTAACCATCGTTCAAGATATTTTGGAAGAGGATGAAGAGGAGAAAGAATTTGTACATCCCTTAGATTGTTCCATGGTTGTACATTTGGTGGAGGTACTTGACCTTCCATTGGACCTTGGGTGGAGGTGATGGATTGAGTTTGAGTTGAGGAAGAGGCAGGTTGAGTGCAAGAACTAGTTGAAGGGACAGTAGTCTAAGTACCAGAACTAGTTAAAGTAGCACTGATTGTTGGAATGGAATTTGTGGAAGTGAGTGCAAGTAATGGAGGTGAATGGGGTGGATTATTAGATAATATCTAGCTGGTGATTGACTCCGATTCAGTCCTCTTTATTCTCCTTCGAGAAGTATCGATGGGAAATTCAAAAGGAGGAATTCTTGTCTTTTGAGTTTCTAATCAAGTTAATATTCTTTTGGGTTGTAAAAAGGATGAAATACTAAACTTAGATGATTGAAAAGATTCGATATTTTCAGCAGAAATGGATACTCTCTCTAAATTTTCAATCAAAGAATGAACTTCAGGAGAATTTTGATGAAAATCAGGAGACAGTATGGGTTGAGTATCACTAGGAGACTTAGGAGAAGGATGTTCAACTTCAGATTTAAAAGATTTAGATCAAGCTAATTTTCTAGAAGTTAAAGGGGATCTAGAGGGGGAGAGACTCTTAGATTGAATTTTAGATTGATCAGATCATCTTTCCATTCACAATTGGCCCTCCTTCTAGCACCAAAATGTTGAGGCCTCGGAATTCTGTTGCCACAACATGGGGGAAAACCACCCAGTCTGGACCTTAGAGCAAGTCCTTTTCCATTTGGTGTGGTGGCTCCAACTAGGGATAAAGGGACCAATTTACCAATAAGGATGGTTTTGGGGGTGTGTTTTGTGTATATAACATGCAATGGGAAAGGAGTTTAATCTATCACATTAATTGACCTAAAACTATTTATTCTATTATATACCTGGGGTGTTTCTTCCTTTATGCGATCTAAATAGATATCCTTCAACTATTAGTAATGAATATTATTAACAATTGAAAGAGATGAAAATTATGTAAAGATGATTCTTTTAACAAAATAGTTTGATTAAAAGAATTGTGAAAATTATATCGCATTCATATGTGTGATTATATATCTGATAAGAAAACATAGACAAATATTAGTACATAAGTGCATTTAACATTCATTTATGATAATTGTTCAAATATATAATGCAATAGAAAGATAATTGTTAATCTAGAAAGCAAAAATTAATACAAGTGAATAGAAGTACCATATGTATGAAGTCCTACTCATGTAAAATGACAGTAGATTTGTTATCCTCTTCACTTTCAAGCAATTTAAAGAGTGCAATAGTGAAACATGAGTTAAACAGCTTCAAATGTCAAAAGATATTAGATTGTGTTCCATTAATCCATCAAATCACTTACAAACTTACAAAAGTGCATTCTTTGCAAATGTTTTCTGACAAATTTATGGACCTTTCTCTAAATGCATGAGAGGGGTTTAAATAATAAACTAAATATGTTTAAAAATAGATTATTACATAAAAATAGAGGAGGTTTCAAACAACCATCCTCGTAAGACAAACTTTAACTACACTCTAGGAAAATAAAGTAACAATATAACTATGAATTCTAATATCTCATTTGGATTTGATCCCGAAGTTGACAAATATCTAGCATGGGTTTGAGTTGAGCTGGCTGCGAAATTCTCGATCTGAAATGTCCCTTGAATACTGCATTTGAGAGTGTTGGTTGCGATCTTTTTGTTGAATCAGTTAAAGACTGCAAGCTTTGATACTGATGATAAGGTTTGATCAGAAAATTCCAATAATTTTCTTGATCAAACTTATTTATTTTTTTAATCATTTCTTCCTGCATTTATGTCCTTTGTTTCCACTGTGTTTCCAACTGCTTGATTTCCGATAGCACTTCAGATGTGCATTCTTTGATAATTTCTACTTTCAAATGTTGTTCACATACAGATTCATCAATTTCCTTCATTAAGATTGATGCTTTTGTTGTTGCTTTTTCTGCTTGCCTTATCTGTGCTTCCCAATCCTTAAATAAGGTTTCCTTGTGAGATTTATCTACGTGGATTAGATTAGCTTCCTTTCCTGAGTCTAACGCTTTCCATTGAATGTGCATTGATTTTCTTCTTAATATTCTCACACTCAAGTTTTTGAATAGCCACTTGCTGGATCAATATTTCACTTGAATCGTAATAAGAGCTAGTGATAGAAACTTGTTGGAAAAATACTTCTTGTTGCTGCTTAAGTTTAGCATTCATATCTAATGCTTCATTTATGAGTTTCTCTAGTTGTGGCTGGATTTTTAATTTTTGTATTGCTGCTTCCAGTTGTGTTTTCTTTTCTGTAAGTTGCACCTGATGCTGCAAATTTAATCTTTCAAAATATTTTTGGAACTGAGACATTTTTAATTCCATTTTCTCGCTGGAGTTAGACTTTTATTTCTCTAAAAATCTCTCTAAATCTTGTATTTTATCTTCTCTCTGCTTCAGTAACATTTAAACTTTAGTGGCCTTATCAATAGTGGCAGTAGAATATGCCCCTGCAAACTATGATAGCTTGGTTAAATTTTCAATAGGATCAGCTAGAGGATCCTTCCATAAAACATCGACAGATTCATTTGTAAGGCTTGAGACTGTATCATCAATCCTTCTCCTTTTTCTTCTCTTGACTACAGCCTTATGACTAGGACTATCGAAGACATCCAGTGAAGGGATTTCCTCAATTTGTAAAAATATCTGCCCTGTAGGGTAGGCTAGAATGGTCTCTCAATAATGAGTTTTAAGAACTTGTTGCAGTGGAGTAATAGTTTCCACTAATTTATGAGAATGTTCTGGCATCTGAAAACTGGTATATTGATTAGTATTAGGATTTTTTTGAGGCATTTTTGTTGCATTAGAAAACTTATCCCATTCACTCTTCAAATCCTTTCGCTAAGTTTTTTCTGATTGATTAGGTGTATCTTGGTTTTGCTAAACTTCTTGGGAAGACGATTCAGTTCCATTAATTCCTCCTTTCTCTTGCATCTCAATCTCTTTGATTACTTAATTTATTGCCTTTTCTCGACTCTCATTTTTTTTCCGAATTCATTATCAGAATGATCTGAATTTTCAGATTGATGTCCTGATTTCCCTGCCTCATCTTCAGACATGTCTTTAGCTTCATTATCCAAGCTAATACTTGGAGTTGGTCTATTTAAATCTTCAATAGTCAATAAATCCAGATGAATTATTTCCAGTCTCTTGTTTCTGTATGCTTGGAAGGCTTCTAGATCATCTTGATTGATTTGACTGGATGCAAACTTTAGTACATCTGAAAAATTTTCAATACCTTGAACGAAATCATAAAATCTATCTATCTCTTTCACAAAAGGCTTCACTTTGAGCTATCTGATGTAATTTTTAATCACATTGTTATCACTCCACTATATTCGTAAGGCTGATGAAGGAATCCCAACAAAGGTAACCATAAACCAAGCTTTTGAATTGATAGCAAGCCCTATCAAGCCGGAGAGGGCTCTCTCCAAAAGGTCCACAGCCAGGAGGGCTAGAGAAATTAGGGTTTTAGGCTATATATAGAGTGTAGGGGTTTTTTTTTAATTTATTTGGTTGGGAAAATCAGTGGATAAAGGAATTAGGTCAAGGAAATCTAGGTCAGGGCAAATGAGTTAGGGTTGCAGGCATTAATGGGGCAAGGTAGGTATAATTCCAATCACTTGAAAATAATACTTATGGAATGATTTTGAAACTATAAGAAGGCTGAGAAAATCATAAGGGATGTATTTCTTTCAGACAGAAGATAATGAACAAAATATGATCAGTTACCCAAAACAAAGCATGTGAAAGCATGTATTCTGAATTTTAAACTTGTAAAATATCATAACATAGACATGAAAGTGATATGAAAAATGCATTCAAACATATGTGAATGAAGAAGAAACTATGAAAGACATTCAATACCATAGGTATTCCATAAAAGTAGCTGCAACTCCTCTTTATTAGCTTCGCCAAAACTAAGTACAAGTTCCTTTGATCAAATAGAAAAATCAAACTGATTCCAACTATTCCAACCTTTGAAAATGAGTAAAAAATGACATGATATAGGCCTCAAAAAACCTCTTCCAACCTCATGGGTCGAATCCATGAGAGGAGGATCTGATCCACTAAAGTGTGAACTGAAACCTATAGTGTAGGGTGGTCAAAGTGACTCATCCCTAAATTTTGTGAACTAATTCACTACACCTCATTTAGTTCATTTACCTAATGTATTTACCCTAGTAAATAGTAAAAAATGATAATTACATTCATCTTCATCATTTACATAGGTAAATTCAACATTTCCCAAGATAAAAATAAAAACTGAAGTGAAACTCAGAAAATTTCAGAAGACCTCCAAATGCACCATTTTCTTGTTAAACGTGCCCTTTTCCTGTCAAACGCATCCTCTTTGTTCAAGGTTGAATTTGGGTGCCTTCACGGTGTCAAATTTGCTCTAAGATGGCTTGTTGGAAAGCCCTTCAAGTCTAATTTCCATAAATACCTTCATTTTTCAAAATGAAGCCCATTTTCCTTATCAAAAATCACTTCTCCCAAGACTAGTAAACGCGCAGCGACCAGGCAAAAATTGAGGCAGAAACATGGTTTTTTGATGTTTTTTTGTCTTTTTCAGTGACCAGTTCTCCTCCAAAAGCTTAGAAAATACACAGGTTTGATTTTCTCATCATTATAAATCTGTTGGTTGTGGCCATTTTTCCATTAGATGCCTCAAAAAAAGCGTAGCATCCAAGGTGTTGTGTGTTTAGAAATTTTACTGTGCAAAAATAAAACATGCCCTCTGTGTGAAGTACCTTTTTGCAGACCACATATGGAGGCCTTCCCGGCATCCAAATTGGGCCTAGGATAGCTTGTTGGAAATATTATCTTGTATACTCTCCAAATATACCTTTTTTTATGATTGGATTTTATTTTCTTTGTCAAAAGTTTATTTTACCAAGACTGGTCAAAAAGTGTTGAATGAGGGTGAAAAAATGCAGAGTGTTGTTGTAGGAAACTTTTGGAGGCCTTCATCAACTCCAAATTGACCTCATGATAGCCCATTGGAAATATCTTCTAGTCTAGTTGTCATTTTACTTATCAAGAAAGTAATTTGGACACTCCATTTAGGATAAAACTTGATTTTCCCAAGGTCACTCTAGAAGTGCAGAAAACCTCTTGTAGCGCCAATATTTTTGACATTTCTCCAAAGCCATAACACCTGTGTAAAAATGGAAGGAGGTTTTTCTTCCTTGATCTATGATGGAAAAAAAACCTCTCTCATGTTTGTTAAATGCATCTTTTTATGGTCAGAAACATAGTTTCAAGTAAAACTGGCCCTATAAATGGAAAATGACTTGACCCTTGGAATGATTTCTTAAAAAATGATGGAGACATGATCTTATGATTTTTAATGGCCTCATACTTACTGAAATGACCTACATTATGCCTCCTCTACTCAAATGTCTCATTGCCATAGAAAACCCTAGCTCAGTAGGAGAGGAAATTAGGGTTTAGTGCTTGTGAACAATGATGACTTGTGAAAAATGGTTAAAAAACGAAGTGAGGTCAATGATAATGATAGAGATGAGGTGAAAGAAGATTAAAATAAGGCAAGATGGGTGGGATGTAAATACCTGTGCTAACATTGGCTCCATCTAGGGATGGTAGCTTCTTGGAGGTGCCAAGAACCGCAAATCTCTAAATTTGTAGTGTTAGTCGTCGATTTTTTTCACTATCTTTAGATGAATATAGGATGTTTATAGGTTTCTGAAAACAATATTCCTTGAATATCTTGAGTTTCAAAAAATCTCACTGCCTTCATTATTCCTATAAACCTATTTTCATTATTCCTCATTTGATCTTCTCAAAGTCACCTTGTTGCTCCTAAAAAACTCCTTATGGGATTATACCTCTCATTTTTATCCTTTTTTCCTACCTAGAAACTTTTTCCCATGTCCCCCAGGTTCCTCAAGAATTTATGGTCTCAAAACTATCTCTTTAGGCTCTTTAGATAAGTCAAGTACATTGGATTTTGGACCTTCAATACATCACTTTTAACAATACTCTATTTTCATTTGAAAACCTCGAAGATAAATTTCAGTCAAAATCAGGTCAAAGGACCCTCCCTTTAGGTAATTAGGGTTTCTACATGTTTTAAGGTCATCCTTGGATGTTTCAGGCACTGGTTTTCCTTTGTTATAATTTGGCTCAGATGTAATAGAATGTCAAGACATGGTTATTCAAGGAGGACCTAAAAGTTTCCAAAGAAGTTTGTCTTATCAGTTCAGGACCTGCAAATGAGGAAAATGAAAAAATTTCAGCACTTCTGCAGGAGTGTTGAAGGATTTTTCATCAGAAGGTACTGATGAGGTAGATTGCCTACTCCTAAATGAAAACAACTTACAGCAAGGGAAAGGGAAAAACTTAGTCTTGAAGATGATTAGGGTTTATACACTTGATGGTCCAGTTGAGTGCCAAAACAGTGGTCACTTGCAGAAAATGGCATGGAGGAAGCACACAAGGACAAGCATGAAGGAATTCTATCAGAAGATATTGAAGAAATATGGAAAAAGGTGAGGTAAATTGGACATAAATGAATGAACTTGAAAGGGCTAGAGAGAACTTAGAAGACAACACTGATGATTGTTGTGAAGAACTGCAGGCAATTAGGGTTTTGGAAAAGATGTCAGAGAAGGTGAAAATGTTGAGTTTCATGGTGGAAATTACACAAGAATTTGAAGATGTTGTTATGTGATTAAACCCTAAAGGTGTCAAAATGAACTTTTCTTGCCTCAAATATCAAAAGAAAATCAAATTTCATGACTTCATCAAACTTGCAAGCAAAAAGTCAAAGAATGTTAGTGAAAAAGGGAAAATAGGTTTCAAACATTAGAAAGTGGGTTTCATAATTAAATCAAACTTCCATTTTCCTATAAAGCTCATATAACACTTAAAAAGAACCATTTTTGTCTTTCAAATCATTAGAATTTTCAAGGAGAGAAGAATTTGTGAGTTTACAAATCGAATTTGGGAAAATTTGTTTGGCACTGCGTGCTCAGACAGGTGCGCTGCGCCCCTATAAATTTTCCTCTGTTCAAATTCTGAAGGCGTTGCGCACCTGGGAAGTGGCATCACACATTAGGAGTGGCGTTTTTCTCTTTCCCAACACATCCTCTACTCATTTTCAAAGGCGATGTGCGTTCATAACTGGTGTTGCGTGCCTGGGATTGGTGCTACGCCCTCAGCCTTAGCGTTGTGCGCTTGGAAAGAAGGGTTTTCCAAGTGATCCAACCATCCAAATCACTCCAAATTTCATCCAAATATTTTCTAAGGTCATCCAATCTCTCTAAAGAGGTAAGTGAATTCCATAACCCACTTTGAAGCTATTTTTATCACTTCTAAGTCAATATAAATGAAACCCTAAGCTTTGGCTAGAGATCACAGTTTCATGCTTATTTCATACTCCTTACAGCAATATCAATCATAACAAGAGGAGTTACACTGGTTTAAAGGGTTTCCATTCATCTTGATTGTCACAACCTCCATTCCCTTCATGCTCACTTACTCCCTTAATTTGCAAAATTTCCATTTCATACCCTCCCTTCATCTCATTTCACATCATCCCTAGTGTTTCCAAAAACGTAGTTTGAAGGTGAAGGCAGTGGTGGTGAAGCCCAAATGCCAAAGAGGCATGATCATAAAGGAGAAAAGATAAACATATTTTAACCCCTCAATACTAGGGAAATCATGGAATCTCCCCTTATTGTTTCATGTTTCAAGCATGTAGGATGCTTTGAATTTTGTGATAAGGTGCAGCAAATACAAAACCACCCTGAGCTAACAAGACTCTTCATTATTAATTTTCATGACAAACAAGTTAATCTTGTTGGGGTGACATTTGAGTTATCTACATATGCTATTTCCAATGCTACAGGAATACCAAGTGTGGGGGAAAAGTGGTTCAAGCAAGAAAACCTAGACATGAGCTACTTTGAGCCATATCTAAAACCTAGGTATAAAGACCACTAAGTCCATCTTCCCCTTTTCTCATCTGCTTGATAGTTATGCACCCATGATGAGGATAATCATGAAGTATTTCACATGTGAGGGAAGGTTTTCCCGTCTTTACTCATATCACATCCAGCTTCTTATGTACTTTACTAGAGTGAGGATGCTGCATATACCATACTATCTCTACCGAAGCATTAACAAAATGGCCTACATAGTGCAAAAGAGATATTATCCTCAGAAAATGCAAAGCTTGTTTCATCACTCACTTATTAAGATGGTGGTTATGCACCAACTCCAACAGAAGAATATTCCATGGGAGACCTTCATTGCCCATGAGGTTTTCACCACTCCACATGACCATCATCAGCAAAATTCCCCTTCATCATCCAATCCTCTAGAATCCATTCTTCCATCACATCCCACTACTCATGCATCACCATCCACTCACATTCCTTCACCTCATGATGACCTTTCCACATCAGCTTTCCATAATCCTTCACCCTCATATCATGATGACACAGCATCAAACAGTAATTAAAGCATTGAGATAGATGGAACTAAGATGAGTAACATTGAGCCACTTCCTTTGACCTACAGGAGGGGATATAGGCATGTGTTTTCTGCCCTTAATATGCTAGGGGCCATGCCTTCTACATCAACAAAATAGCTTTACAAAGGTAAGGGGAAGGTTACAGAGCATGTCATTGGTGAAGAGGAAGACAAGCATGAAACTAAGCAAGAGTTTCAGCTAATTCACCTTGATAGTGAGGATGAGGATGAGGAGAGGATCACAAACATGTTGCTCAAGAGAAAAGATACCAAGATTAGTGAACTTCAAGCTAATATTGGTAGGGCCAAAAATGTGATTCACTATTATGAGCTTGAAAACCAGCAGTTGGAACAAGGCAGGCCATCAGTGAGGTCAAAGAAATCAGAGCTCAAAAATAGGCCGGAAAGGCCAAGGCTATGCTAGATGAGACCTTGGGAACTTTTTATGACAATGAAGATGAGGAAGAACAACTTCCTAGGAAGAGGCCAAGTACAATTGGGTTGAATAAGGCTTTAGCCCAGGAAAGAGAGAAAGAGATAGAGTTGGCAGAGCAGCTCACTCCAAGTGAGCTGCTTGCCATGGAAATCAGATATGATAGAGAATCTTGGCTAGAGAGAGCCAATCTGCACCTATAGGGTCAACTTGAGAAGGAAAAAAGAGACATTGACCTGCAGAAGAAGATGGCAAGACATTATTCCATGAGGAACAGAATTGCAAGGGCCAAGCTCAAAAGAGCCCTTGCAAAGATTCAAGCCCAAAATGAGGCAAAGGAGAAGGAAAATTTGGATATCCTTGCTGATGTATCCCTCCAAGCATCCCAAACATGATCAATGAGGTAAGTTCCAAATTTTTTCACTTGGTGCAAATTTTGAGTTTTTTACTGTTTGGCTAGCAGAAAAAAGGGCCAAACGCGTAGTTCCACTGGCGCTGCGCTCTTTTTTGGGGCACTAAAATGAAAAATGGCTTACATATTCATGATCCTCATGGCAAGTACATCATCCACAGAAAATTTCAGGTCATTTGGAGTAAAACTGGTCCCTCAAAAGGGCCAAAAACCACCTAAAAAACACCTTTCTGCCTTCTTTTTAACATTGGCACTACGCATTTAGCAGTATTGGGAGAGTGGATTTTTGGAAAGGAAAATGGACACCATTTTTAAAACTAAATAAATATCTGGAAACTATATAGGACAAGCTTTCAAATGAGCTATCATGGAGCTCATTTGGACACCGGGAAGGCCTCCAAAAGTTAGCTGCAAAGAAGGCAATTTTCCTAGTCTTGGCACTACGCCCTTGCCAGAAAGTCAACAAAAGACACTAGGAGTTATAGAGCGGCCTTAAGGTCAAATGCTTCCAAAATTATCTCACTAGATATGTTATAATTTATTATTGCAATAAATGAGTTTTAGATATTTTTGCCTTGGGCCTTGCATGGTCTCAAAGGTCAAAATGCCTTAAATATGTAATAAATGACTTCTCAAACCCTAGCGAGAGTTTCACCTCCTAATTTGGAAGATAAATATTGCATGTATGCCTCATTTTGGTTGTTGGTGGATTGTTGAGCTCAATATAAATAGACTTGGAGTTGTGAAGAAATTATTTTTGGAGCTTTGTGACTGTTTTGAATTGAATGACAATGGAGCAAGCTCTTTCATAGGATTCATGAACTTTGTTGAATGATGATGAAGTTCCTATCTTGCATTTGTTTCCTTATATTTTCCATATTGTTTAATATTTTCTCTTGCAATAGAATAGAAAATTTAGCTTAATATATGTTGTTAGAGGCATCTTAAGTCTATCTGCTTCTATTGCTCTAATGTTTTCCTCTGCTAGGTCTGATTAGAGAATTCTTAATTTCTCTCTGGTTCCACTTAGCTTGTTTTCCTTGAAAATGATTTAATGGAGTCAAGCCAAAGAAGTTTATGGTATGCCCTGTCCTTTGGTGTAGCTTGAAACATTGTTTTTAAAGCCTTTTCTTTGAATTTCGGTAGTTAGGGTTTAGCTGAAGAAGTTTATGATTTTCCCTGTCCTTTAGTCCATCTTGAATAGTCACTTTGAAGGTATTTTATAGTTTGATTAAGGAATTTAGTATTTCCCTGCTCTTTAATCATTTCTAATGTGTTATCTTTAATGTTTTCTTTCTCCGAAGGTGAATAACTAGAGAATTTAGGAGTTCCCTATTCTCTAGGGTTTGCTGGATTTTTGTTTTAAGGTTTACTTGGTGAAGTTTGACCAGAGAAGTTTATGGTGTGCCCTGTCCTTTGGTTATTTCTTAAGCAAGTAATCTTGAAAGCCCTTATTGTTATAGTATATGTTAAAGGATTCTTAAATACCTTTTAAACCTACTAAGTTCACAATTTAATGTTCATTTCACTCACATAAGCTATTAAGATCCATTTGGCTTTGTTAACTTACCCTATGAAACACCCTTGATTCATTATTGTACTCTTTGGACCTTTCACAGACCCCATAGCCCAATGGTTTGAATTTCTCTTACTCTATCTATTCTTCTTGACAACCTACGCAACCAAACAAAACAAAACAAACAAACTCTATCATTTTAACTAGCTTAAAATCAACATCCTAAAAAAAAAAAGTCATATCTTTTATACAAATTCAGAGAGAGCCCTCTCTGAGTCTAGGAAGACTAGGTCCTAGGACTCCAAAGTTGGTTTGATGTTACCCTTGTCTATTTGGTCTTGCCAATCTGACAAATTACAGGGACCTAACATGGAGATCAATGCCTTGTCCATTGGGGAATGGAGTCCAATCTGTAAACTAAAACTGAAAACATACTGCAAGCTTCAACCCACACTAAAAAATCATCAAAGCCTTAGGGCCTTCACCTTGGGCTTCAAACCTTGATGAATTCTGTCAACATTTTCTAAAAATAAAATAAAATCAAACTGAAATGATACCAACCTACTCTAATCTGTTGTACGAATTTTGATTAGGTGAAATGATCTTTCCAGTGTAACCAATCCAGGAGATGGCTACTTACTGAAGTTCTTCTCTTACTTTCCTCGAGCAGGCAGAATGATGTACATGTAGCAACTCATGATAAAAACTAAAACTAAGGCTTATATTGATAAACAAGACAACATTCATCTTCTATAATGCTTGCACAAGGCTATCGAAGCGATCTTGAAAATCCTAAAGCATTGCCTTGTCTTGGGATCTAGCAGCAAATATACAAGTACTCCCTTCATTCTGATCTAAAAGAACACTTGTTTATTGATCGACAGGAAGACATAGTGAAGTATAACCTTCTGTTATCTGGGTATTCGCTGAAAATTCCTTAAGCATGAGAAATTCTGACTCAATATCTTTCATTTTGTCTCTCTCAGGTTCATACTCCTTAAATTAATTTTCTAATTCATCCTTAAACAAGAAACATTCTTCAAAATTATCAAACATGAAAACCCTATCATATTCATGAAAGAAAATAGTATCTGCTAGTTGATCTCCTTGCAGGGAATCATCGTGATAAATTGGTTTACTCACAAAAATTTCCTGTATAGTTTCATCAAGCTCCTCATTGAAATTATCTTCAGATTTATCGTACTTAGGAAAATCAGGTTCAGGAGAAACTTCATCAAATATGAACATTGAAAAAGGAGATTGTCTTTCTTCATGATTATCTATAAATCTAGTTTCAGGATTGTACTCATTTAAACTTAGATTTTCATTTTCAAAAATGGAAGAAGTTTTACCAACACTCTCTTGAATATGTGAACACTGCAAACCTGATTTAACTTGGACTACAATATGACTTTTCAGGATTTGATCTATCTCATCCCCAGACAGAGGAGAAAGTACTTTTTGTTTTATTTTGATAACACAGTAATTGTCTTCTTTCTCTCCTAAAGATTCACAAGGATGTTGAATATCTTCTTTAACCTTTGGTTGATCAACTTGTTGTACTGCTGCAAAAATTGTCTCCTATGGGAATTATTTGTGAATATCAAGACAATATACATCATCTTTTTCTTCCATGAGAGAAAACACTTGCTCTTTTTGGTGATGAAAAGTATTTTCATGTAAAGCCTCCAAGATCTCTTCATCCATGAACTCATTATTGTCATAAGAATCCTCTAGGTTTTGAATGAAACCCTGAATTGATCACAACAATTATTAACCAAAAACAAAGAAGGGTAGAACTCCTTGTATTCTTCATAAAATATTGAATGGAAAACTCTAAGAGAACAAATACTGGCAGGTGGAAAACCTTCATACCAAGACCATGATTTTTCTTCAAGAGAAGCCATGAACATATTTAAAAGACAATCTTCAAGAAATTAAACCTTCAACTTACGTGTATGCATGTGAAATTTAACCAGATGTAAAGCATCATCATTCCTATCATCATCTTTAAACATAGGAAAATTACTTTGCCAATATACCTTAGGTATTTTATTTGGGAAACCTGGAATGTGATCCTGAATCATGGGATCATACCTTCTTGCAACGGTTCCCATCTTGAAAATTCTTGAAGTTGTTGATATTTATGCAGTGGAGTCGCCATGAAGTGTTGATTTTCTCTATCTTTCACTTAATGGATTCACCGGGTGAATGGTTCAGCCTTCATATGTGTCCAACTGTTGTTCACCATCAACAATTAGATCTAAATATTTTTCGTTATTTCCTAGGGAATATTTGTCTTTTCACCTCCCTAGCAACACTTCCAGTATGTTATCACTCCACCAAATTCCCAAGGTTGATGAAGGAATCCCAACAGAGGTAACCACAAACCAATATTTTGACTTGATAGCTAGCCCTATCAAACCGGAGAGGGCTCTCCAAAAGGGTCACAGCCAGGAGGGCTGGAGAAATTAGGGCTTTAGGATAGATATAGAGTGCAGGGGGTTGTTTTGAATTAATTTGGTTGGGGAAATCAATGGATAAAGGAATTAGGTCAAGGAAAGCCAGGTCAGGGCGAATGAGTTAGGGTTGCAGGGATTAATGGGGAAAGGTAGGTATAATGCCAATCACTTGAAAATAATAGTTATGGAATGGTTTTGAAACTGTAAGAAGGCTAAGAAAATCATAAGGGATGTATTTCTCTCAGACAGAAGATAATGAACAAAATATGATCAGTTACCCAAAACAGAGCATGTGCAAGCATGTATTTTGAATTTCAAACTTGTAAAAAATCATAACATAGATATGAAAGTTATATGAACAATACATTCAAACATATGTGACTGAAGAAGAAACTATGAAAGACATTCAATACCACAGGTATCCCATAAATGTAGCTGCAGCTCCTCTTTATTAGCTTGGCCAAAACTGAGTACAAGTTCCTTTGATCAACTAGCAAAATCAAACTAATTCCAACTATTCCAACCTTTGAAAATGAGTAAAAAATGACATTATATAGGCCTCAAACAACCTATCCCAACCTTAGGGGTCGAATCCATGAGAGGAGGAGCTGATCCACTAAAGTGTGAACTGAAACCTAGAGTGTAGGGTGGTCAAAGTGACTCATCCCTAACTTTTGTGAACTAATTCATTACACATCATTTAGTTCATTTACCTAATGTATTTACCCTAGTAAATAGTAAAAAAGTGATAATTACATTCATATTCATCATTTACATAGGTAAATTCAAAATTTCGCAAGATAAAAATCAAAACAAGAGTGAAACTCAGAAAATTTCAGAAGACTACCAAATGCATCATTTTCTTGTTAAACATGCCCTTTTCCTGTCAAACGCATCCTCTCTGTTCAAGGCTAAATTTGGGTGCCTTCACGATGTCCAATTTGCTCCAAGATGTCTTGCTGGAAATCACTTCACGTCTACTTTCCAGAACTACATTCAGTTTTCAAAATGAAGCTTGTTTTCCCTATCAAAAATCGCTTCTCCCAAGACTAGTAAACGAACAACGAACAGGGAAAAATTGAGGCAGAAAAATGGTTTTTTGATGGTTTTTTGTCTTTTTCAGTGACCATTTCTCCTCCAAAATCCTAGGAAATACACAGGTTTGATGTACTCATCATTATAAATCTTCTGGTGGTGGCCATTTGTCCATTAGATGCCTCAAAAAATAGCGTAGCATCCAAGGTACTGTGCATTTATCAATTTTTCTGTGCAAAAATAAAACGCGCCCTCTGTGTGAAATACCGTTTTGAAGACCACATTTGGAGGCCTTAACAGCGTCAAAATTGGTCCTAGGATAGCTCGTTAGAAATATTATCATGTCTACTTTCCAAATATACCTTTATTGTTATGATTGGAGTTGATTTGCCTTGTCAAAAGTTGATTTTTCCAAGACTGGTCAAAAAGTGTTGAATGAGGGTGCATAAATGTAGAGTGTTGTTGCAGGAAACTTTTGGAGGCCTTCCTCAACTCCAAATTGATCTCATGATAGCTCATTGGAAATATCTTCCAGGATAGTTGTCATTTTTCTTATCAAGCAAGTCATTTTGACACTCCAGCTAGGAGAAAACTTGATTTTATCATGGTCACTCCAGAAGTGCATAAAACCTCTTGTAGCGCCTGTATTTTTTACATTTCTCCAAAACCATGACACCTTTGCAAAAAATGAAGGAAAATTTTCTTCCTTGATATATGATGGACAAAAACCTCTCTCAATTTTGTTAAATTCATCTTTTTTTGGCCAGAAACATAGTTTCAAGTAAAATTGGCCCTATAAATGGAAAATGACTTGACCCTTGGAATGATTTCTTAAAAAATAATGGAGACATGATATTTTGAGTTGGAATGGACTCATATTTACTGAAATGACCTACCTTATGCCTCCTCTTCTTAAATGTCTCTTCCATAGAAAACCCTAGCTCAGTGGGAAAGGAAATTAGGGTTTAGTGCTTGTGAACAATGATGACTTAGGCACCCTTGGGAAAAATGGTTAAAAAACGAAGTGAGGTCAATGAAAATGACAGAGATGAGGTGAAAGTAGATTAAAATAAGGCAGGATGATGTAAATACCAGTGCTAACACACATCATTGGGGTCATATGGCCGCTTTAGCATTACAGCCAAATTCAATAAATTAACATTTGAAACTTCCTTGTAGGCATGACCATTATCAAAAAGTGCAAAAGTACCGCATTGTAATGGTAAATTAGGCAAAATGGCCTTCTTAGAATCTTTAAGCTATTTTGAAATACCATTTACCACAAGCTAGTTGGCAATCTCTCTAGTAAGTAGCTTGTCAAGAACATAATATGGCAGGACGTGGGGAGAAGCATAACTCCCGAAAAATCTGACATAGGTGAAACTTTTTTCGAAAAACCATCTGGAAACGAGACAAATGTCTGTACCAGCCTCTTTGGAAATCCTAGGCGCTTTCTTATTAAATATAATCTGGTGCATAGGCGGTATGAATCTATGGAAAATTTTGTAAAAATGTAGATGAAAATTTTATTCCCAAAGGACTCTGTGGTAAATGTGGATTGGAGTAGGGTCTTGAGTTGTTCATTTCCATCCCATGGTTGGAAAAAATGAACAAAATCAAATAGCATCCATGACATAGGCACTCATGTAAAAGGGGGATATTACCCTAGAGGAAACACTTCTTTTACTTCTATAATCCATGATACTTCTGGCCAAATTATCAGAGATGATATTTTCCCAATTCAAAATTAAAGAATTGACAATTGTGTCAATTAATGGGCCCCAATCTACATAAAACCTAGTAGTATCAAGCTTTGCAAATAATCTACAAAACATACCTGCATCATAGCAATAATGGGAAGGGATTTTTGCTATTGGGTACATACCATGTTTTTCTTGTTTGAGCTTTCCTTGGTCATCCTTCCATTCTTTTATAACTTTCATCAAGTTTGGATTTTTATTTGTAAAACTTTGGACAAAAGCTTTGTCATAGTTCTGATTTGGGGTGGGTAAATGATGTATTTCCCTCACATCTTCTGCCATGAATGAACCGATATTCTCGTCCTTTGAATTCTTAAATGTTCTATTTTCTATGTTCAGGTGGTCAATTACCTATTTAAACATATCTGTATAGGGAATAATATTTGGCCTTGCTGCTACTTCATGGATGAATGAGCATGTAACGTTGAAATAGTTCGGGTTTGAAGACACTAACACGCCTGCTGTAGAACCTTTAATTATTACCCTTGGCGATTCATTCTCGAAGAATTGATACATTTCCTCCCATGATGAACTACCACAATCCTTGTTGCAGGTGGTATCTGAGAATAAGGGAGACATATCTGAGTCTTCAATAGATGATTCTTGTGCAATTTCCTTGCCTTTCTTGCTCATCCCTGTTATCCTTGCTCCGTTAAGTGGTTTCTTGAATTCAAGTGAATAGAGAAAAAATTATAAGTAGAGAGAATAGAGAGATGGATAGATTTTAAAAATAAAAAATCCAGCATTCAATCATTTCAAACATGCTCGAAGTAGATATGAATCTTTAAAACCTTAATCCTATTAAATGTCGTTAATCACCGATAATTATTTCAATCAAAACTCTTACACACCTTCATGTGAAATTTCTATCGATCAATTTAAGACGTTAGATATTATATTTAGTTGATTAGATATAAATCATTTCACACACTTGAGTAATAACTATCAATTTATCGCATATCGCAACTCAATATTATTTCTATTAGTTATGTTACCAATAAATTTTGCGAAATGCAATCTGTGCAAATCGCACATCGAAATTTCTATATGGTAATGAAACTTTCTTTTAGCTATTTGTTTCAAAATGTGAAGTGTGCTTAAAGAATCACGCCGATGTGGTTTTTCAGACACTTGAAATTTTATGTTTGTTTCTTTATTGATTCATCGGATCCGTTTAACCACAATTCCTACCAAATTGTTATAATGTTTGATCGTTTTACAAGGCACGATGTGATTTTCTTTTATAACGGTGTTTATAGCTTTTGCAACAAGATTTTATATGGCTTCAAAAAGGTTTAGCGCATATTTCAACCCGCAAGACTTAACATGTTTTTTAGTCGTTTAAGCTCGTATGTTATGCGATTTGCGATGCGTGCTAAGGAATGAAAGCGGAAAAAGAAAATAAATTTATTTCATAAAGTTTTTTTACTTAGGCTACAATAAAATCAAACAAATAAATTTCCTATTTATTTTAAAGGTTCCCCATTTATTGAAAATAAATGGGGGTTGTTGTATAGCACAACAGGTCTTCAGGGATATCTTAAGAATGTTGTCCAGGATGAACAAGTTTATATAGCTTTTGTCGCTTTGAGATGTTTGTGACATGATCGACACAAAATACGACACTTGGGATAATAACTAAGGAATGAGACAAAATAATGTGTAACAAATGCCCTTAAAGCATGAAATCAGAACCATGAGTGATGGTTAAAAATTTTTATCTGCCATGGAAAGGACTTTGGAAAACCACCATCAGGAGACATATTATTCAAACAAAATACAATATATGAAATCTTGGATATAAACATGCATAGTAAAATATCTCAAAATAAGCATCAAATAACACATGAACCCACTGTATGGGCACAACCATCCCTCGAGAAATAATCATGTGTACAATCATGAATACTCAATAACTCTGTGCAACCTAGATAATAATAGATGTGATCCAAGGTCTTATTATCTATCTCGATCTACCCATTGTACAAATATAACCATGTGAATAGATGGGCTGATGTTGAACATGGTAGAAACCACCTGATTAGTAGTCGATGATGTAAACTATTAAGAGGTGTGAGAGAAACCACCAATAATGACACAAAAGAGAGAAGAGACAAGATCTCCCATGACATAAGTATAGTCACGTCCAAGGAGTAAGTTAAATTCCAAAGGGCCTTGGACAACCATCATGTCTATATAGACAATCTTTCCTCCTAAAGTAATAGGAAACTTCTGAAGGATCCCTAATGGTTGACTAGTTCCTTTGTTAAAAGTCAACAAATTCTGGATAACAAACACAAGCTACAGAGAACTGAAAGCTTGCCAAGTAGTTGAGGAAAGAATACTAACAGATGTGTCTTCATTTATTATTATTCTAGGTACAACCATATTATAGGCCTGTACTATGATCTCAAAGGGCACATAAGAAGGAAGACAATATACTGCCAGTCAACTCCAATCAAAGGAAGAAACCAAACTACTTGGAGGGGGTTTCATGAGAACATGAGAACTACCCCCTCATGTTACGGGAATAGGAGGATTTCTCTCTTGTACCATGGGAAAAGGATTATTTCCCTCCAACTCATGAGAATCTGAAGAAACAAACGAAACCTAAGTGGTATGAGGTTCACTCTCTACAGGAAATACGTGATCAACTAAAGATGGAACCAGGTTGATTATTTTCTCAACTAATGGTTGGTCGGGAATGAACTCATGGGATTTACTTTCGAAGAGAGTGGAATTAACTAGATATGACTTATGATAAATCACTTGATCAACTAGCAGAAGATCAGGGGAAAGCTTCCAGTAATCAGCCGGAAGTCATGGCTAAGAAGTTGTAAGGCTATCCAAGACTCTCGAGGCTTTTTCCATATAAGGAAAAAGGTGAATGTGATGATTCCCTTCACATAAATTACATGAAATTTGACTTTACCCTGTCTCCCATGGACCTTACTATCACTAGTTGAGGTTTTATCACCAACATGATCTCCAGAGGCCGGTGAAAAAGGCTGATGTGAGTTGATGGAACACGCTTCTAATATCTTGGGAATGTCAGGAAAAACCCTAAGAAGGTGGTCATCCTTACATAACTTACAAGGGAATTTGACTTTGCGAGATTGATTTAAAGGTTTTCCAACATTAGTTGCATAAGTAACAATGGTCGCTTGGTTGCCCCCTTGCTTATTTGACTTCTTCTTCATCCTCTTCTTCTTGTTCTTCTTAGATTCTTGGTTACTAAAATCCATACTTTCACCAGGTGAAGAGGAAGAATGGGAATAAGAAACAGGCGAAGAAGGAGAGGGGTCAAATTTAGGGTCAACATGAGGTTTACACTATTTAGATGGAGGTGAACTTAGTTGAGAAGAAGCTTAGACATTTGGAACCATGGGGGTTGAAAAGAACCAAAATGGAAAACCAATGGTTAATCTCAGGAGGGATAACCTTGCCATATAGGGAGCGTTAACATTTCCAAAATAAGGAAAAAGAGCAGGATTCCCATCTTAGGGTATTCCTTGATTAGTAAACTCAAGAAATGTTGCCATTAGTATCAGCCTAATATTCACTAAGGAGTTGTTTCACAGGTAAGATGTTTTCGTTGATAGTAAATTTTAGAATTAAACAAAATAAGTCAAAAGAGGTAATCTAGGAAAAATTGTTTACCATGTATCCGTGAACTACAATATACACCTTGGCGAACCAAGGACTCAACATATGACAAACAAACTCCCCGAATGTTGTGTTTGGTTTATAGTGTCTACAAGGCAACCGACTTAGTTACCTATGGCAAGTTTGCAACCTTGTGGGGTCTCCCAAAATATACACAATGATACATGGCAGCTCAGTCCGTAGTAGCATTGTCTAATGTGTATGATGAGAGAGTCCCCATATACTTACCATATGTGGAGCATATTTCTATATACTTCCGTATGTGGGACGAGATATCACCCCTGGAATGCAACACATGATGTTACGAGAGCTACTACGATTAACGATGCTGAAAAACATATCTAACCTAGAACTCTAGATATTTGGATTAATTCCAAATGATCCTTAGTTTAATTTAGGTTCATTTTATTATTGATTTGAAATTAAGTTTCGATTTTTGGCTCAAAACAATTTCACCTTAATTCCTACGATGCAGTAAATGAGGAAAAAGAATCATTTTGATTTCGATGAAAGATAAACTAATAAGGGAAGATATCGCAAATATTAATGCATCAAACAAAACCATGGGGGTTGAAAATAACCAAAATGGAAAACCAATGGTTAATCCCAAGAGGGACAACCTTTCCATATAGGGAGCGCTAACATTTCCAAAAGAAGGAAAAAGACTAGGATTCCCATCTTAGGGATTCCATGATTGGTAAACTCAAGAACTGTTGCCATCAATCTCAGCCTAAGATTCACTAAGGAGTTGTTTCACGAGTAAGATTTTCGTTGATAGTAAATTTTAGAATTAAACAAAATAACTAAAAAGAGGTAATCTAGGAAAAAGTGTTTACCATGTATCCCTGAACTGAAATATACACCTTGGTGAACCAAGGACTCGACATACGACATCCAACCTCCTTGAATGTTTTTTTCGGTGTATAGTTTCTACAAGGCAGCTGACTCAGTTACCTATGGAAATTTTTCAACCTAGTGGAGTCTCCTAAAATATATGCAATGGTACATGGGAGCTCAGTTCGTAGTAGCACTGTCTAATGTGTAACCGTTCGATGAGAGAGTCCCCATATACTTACTGTAAGTGGAGCATAGTTCTATATACTTCCGTACGTGGAATGAGATATCACCCCCAGAATGCAACACATGATGTTACGAGAGCTACTATGATTAACGATGCTAAAAAACGTCTCTAGCCTAGAACTCTAGATATTTGGATTAATTCCAAATGCTCCTTAGGTTAATTTAGGTTAATTTTATTATTCATGATCTGAAATTAAGTATGGATTTTGGGCTCAAAACAATTTCACCTGAATTCCTACGATGTAGTAAATGAGGAAAAACAATCCTTTCAATTTTGATGAAATACAAACTAATAAGGGAAGATATCGCAAAGAGTAATGAATCAAACAAAATCCACCCCCACCCACCCCCCAACTAGCTTTTACTTTTCACCTTTCAAAATGCAAATTCTAAAAAGTAAAGCGATTTCACTTTCACTATCCCAAATGCAACTTATACAAAAGTAAAATGATTTCTACTTTCACTAAGATGCACTTAAATCAATTTTTTTATTTTTCACTTTGAATGATGAAAATTAAACTGATGCAATTAATTCACTTTAAAATCTTTCACTTATAAAAAAATTATAACAGTTTTTCCATACGAAATTCAAAAAACTAGCCTTTCAATGGAAGTGGTCTTATGCATTTAACAAAAAGTAATTCTTGAAATGAAAAATAAACAGAAGAAAAAACCAATTTCTTTGAACAAGCACACAGTTCACAACTTCCCTATAGCAGAGAATCAATATTTCTTGATTGACACAAGCAACAAACAAGGATTTTAATTGACTTGCAACAATAAGATTCAACTAAAACCAAAATTTTACCACTTAGACCACAAGAACAATTTGGGCTTCTCAAAGAGGTTGCAAACACTCAAAGAAAAAAATGGTGTAATTGAGGCAAAGAAAACATTCCAAAGATCAAGACACACTAAGGGTTTTCCAAAAGAGACCCAAAAATTTCTATTTTCTAAGACCAGCGAGGTCCACTACTTAACACTAGTGGTCTGCAGTGCAATTGTTCCAAAAAAAACCAACGCTATCAATGTGATTGTATCTATAAAAATACATGATGGGCAAGGAAAAAGGATATAAATCAAGATATATCTCAAATAAAACCTTAAAATTGATACTTTAAAACATTAACAAACCATACTATAGGCTAAAAAATAAGCCAAACAATCGGTTGTTCAATGATTAGCCAAAATAAGCAGGAATACATAAACAAGAAGAGGGTGAACAAGGTGTAAGTTCCCCAACTGAGTCACTAATTTTTTATGTAGAAAAATCCCTTCTTCGGAAAGAAGTGTTCCCTCTAGCTCAATGAGTGGGTCTAGTAACAATTGTGAAAAAGGATACAAGCCTTCCTAGTTTAACATTGAAAATTAAAGTGAGAGAGGGATATTTCCTACCTCGCTCCTTATGCAGATGTTTCCTCAGTGTCAATGTCGATCCTTTCACTTCCAGGCTCGTTCTTCGCTATGTTTTATATTTTTGAATACTTGTAAAGAAGATCACACGAAGAAAGACGAAAATACATAGCATGTGTGTTTCAAATCAAACTACATGATAGATTAAGGAGTATCATTCTAAACCAATTAAAATTAATAGATTTATGGGAAGCAAAGCATAATTTGTATTATAAAATGATCAAAGGAAAGCTTACAAGTGGTGCCTTGATGTTGAAGGCCTCTTTTGTAGTGGTAATCCAAGTCCAAGTCATGCTCTTCAATCTCTTCTCCTTCTTCGCCAAATCGACATCAAATGAGCGGAATCAAGCAGAAGTAAGGCAACCAAAAATAACCAACCAAGACTCAATAACATGGCACTCTCATATAGGAAAGTTGAGGAGGTTAAGGATCCACTAATGAGAGGGGAAAGGTCTTATCTATAAGGGGAAAATATTTGGTGATAAGATCAAGGGCCAAACATGGGATTATTCGACCATATCCTCAACCAACAAGTACTAGAACTCTATTCTCAAGAATTCTAGAGGCCGAAGCTTCTGCTCCATTTTCGGAGAAACTTCCTGAAGAGGACTAGTGAGACTTTAATGCTAAATTATAGTGCTGGAAGTGTTTTTCATAGGATAGGGACAGGGTGACAAGCACGAGCTTATTAAGAAGAGGACCACACTGGGCTTGCAAAACAAGGTTTTTTACAAACTTTGCATAAAATATTCAAGGCATTTCTCTAAGTCTTCAGGTATATCTTAAGCATGTTGTCCAAGATGAAAAATTTTATATAGTTTTTGTCTCTTTGTGATGTTTGTGACATGATCAACACAAAATATGACACTTGGGATAAGAACTGAGGAATGTGACAAAATATTGTGTAAAATATTCCCCCTAAAGCATGAAACCATGGAAAGGAATTTGGAAAACCACCGTGAGGAGACCTGTCAATCAAACACAATAAAATATATGACATCTCTGATATAAACATGGCTAATAACATATCTCTGAATAGGCATCAAATAACAGATGAACCCACGGTATGGGTGCAACCAGCCGTCTCAGAGAGATCATGGAAATGCATCCATGGTATGGTCGTAACCATCCATATAGAAAGAATCATGTGCACAATCATGAATACTCAATAACTCCACATAGCCTGGATAATAATAGATGTGATCTATAATATTCCTAAATTAGCATGCAGCTAATTGGAATATTAATTTTGCTCTTGTCATTTAATTAGATGAATAAATGAGTAGGGAGGCCCATAAATCTCTTTAGTAGGCATAAAATCCCTCTTAATGTGAAAAGGGATCATATTTATAGCTGAATTAAGCACCCTCATGTGTGAACAGGGGCTAATGCATGTGGACAAGGTCAAGTTTGACCAAGTCAACAATGTTGGTATTGAGGGAGTGGATCATCATTAAGAGATAGCGCAGTGTGAATGGGAGGAAGACTTCATGATGGTGGAAACCCTAATGAGTGGGACCCAAGGTGAGAAGGCTCACATTTTTTATAAGGAAGGAAAGGCAGCCATAGTGGGTTATGTTGTTGATTATTAATTTTGTGGTCTGCATGACTTCTTTCATTCTTCACCTGTTTAGTTGAGTTTGCAGTGTTGTTTAGCACAGGGTATTCCCGAGCGGATATCCCATCTCTTCCCTTAAGGTAGCCTCTTGGAAGATTATTGTACCATAATTTCCACACATCTGGAATTCTGGCCAAGCTTCAATCTTCAGCTACATCACAGTTTATGCAGAGCATTGTGTTGTGTTGTAGGGTGGGGCAGTGGAGGGTTGAGAAACCCACTTTTTGAGCTAGTTTTTCATAGGAGGAAGCATTCTTCTCTTTGAGAGATCATAAAGGGAGGTCCTTGAGCTTTCTTTCACATCTTGGCACCAGACCAACCTATTCCCATCATCTACAATGCATATTCCCTCTTTGACTGTGTTATTTCAGTGAGCATTTGTAGTGGAGGTTTCAGTGCTTGATTTGGAGGGTGAGATCTTCAGTGTTAGGATAAGCCTTTCACTTGAAGGATCTATTGGAGGAGATATATTAATTATATATATCATCTACAACCATATTCATCCAGTTATTCAGTAGCAGCTGTTATTCAACCCTAGGGTTGCATTCCAGCATTTTGGTATTTTGGGTATTTCCGGAAACCCTTTCTGGGTTGTCTTGGAAATGTGTTTGGGAGCCTAGATCTTCACTCCCAACATTGTTTGAGGTATAGATCAGTATATCCACCTTGTTATATCTTTTTTTAGCAGTTTATGCCCAAAAACTGCGTTGTCATGGCTCATGGCACTTATATGGCAGTATTTCTCATGTATTAGCATATTTTCATAATGGAGGCTTGTTTCCTATTGCTTAAGTGACTTGATCCTCAAGATCTTGTGCTTAAATTTTTGCTGATATATTTAATAAAATGGTTGTACAATTGTCTTATATCATGGTGTATTGATTTTTTCACTGTTATTTCCATTATTGTGTTCAAATATTGTTGCTTCCCCATTTGGGAATATTACTTGATCGAGGGTATTCGTCTCTATCTTGATCTACCCACTGTAAGAATATCACCATGTGAATATATGGGCTGATGTCGAACATGGTAGAAACCACTTTATTACCATTTGATGATGTAAACCATTAACAGGTGCAAGAGAAACCACCAATAATGATGATGGCCCTTAAGATACAACGACACAATCTACAAATGTGAATGAATGAGTTGAATTCGAACACTAGCATAATCATCCGATCAAAGGCCAATGATGTGAAATTTTCATCAAACGCAAAGAACTTGTCATTGAGGCAGGCAAACTCCAAGGTACTAAAAAGGAGTTTCTAAATCATCTTCCTGGATAATGAGCTGAAGTCAATGGGAAGTGATCCATTGAAGGAGGGCCACAATGATTACCACATCATCAACATGAAAAAAAATTATTTCTCAAGATGAAAGGAGTGATTTAGGACTATTGAAGAGAGGGTCAAATAAGTAGAGGATGTTTGAATTTACAAATAGGACTTCCCTTGAACATATCGGTGACACAACTCCAGCATTTGGTAGCATTTGACTCAAAATAGGATCAAAGGTCATGATGATGCTACGTGATGATCAAATGAGAGGAAAATGGATTTCCCAAACCCAATAAGACAAGTGACGAATGAAGGATATCCCCAACCCAACATGAAATGCAGATGAGTGTCATTTTCGAGAGCGACGTACTGCCTTTGAAGAAAAACATAAAATATATTGCACTTCCATTTTCCCCTACTAATTTCTAGCGAGTACCTCTTTGTTTTTTATAGAAATATTGAAGAGGATACCATATTCTTAGCGTATAAGTTCACCCTTCAAATGAATCCATCATAGTAAGTTTAATGAGCCTTAGGAATGAGTAACTCAGTATTATCATGGTGACAAGTCCTTCGTCATTTTAGTTTTACAAGTTTGACATAGGAGTAACTCGGTATCTTTTTCATGTTTAGGGAGTTTGAAAAAGAGATGGAAAAGAAAACTCCAAAAGGTCCCATTTCGTAGATAGTCCCTCGAATCTGGAAAGGTAGAAAACAATATCTAAAAGAACCTCCTGATCATCTTTGAACAAGTTATTCCTTTTTCATAATTAGTCAACCTCGGCCCAAAAAATGGGTAAATTTATACTGAGACGACATCAATTCATTTAATTTAACGAGCTCTAAATGACAATTATTCATCAATATTTTCATATTTTGGAGTCTGAAAAGTGATAAAATAGGACTCCTCCTAGAGGAACGAGTGGTATAAAAGGTAGAAAATGGTTCTGGTAATGATGGAACTTCTCAAAAAACGTAAAGGTCAAGATTCTGGCTAAAAAGACCAGTCATCGCAGCGATTCCTATGGAAAGGGTAAAAAAAAAAATCAAGTGAAAGCATATGATTGGACAAAAAAATGGTGATGATGGAATGAAAAAACCAAGGCTCACCTAGCATAAGAGGCTGATAAAAAGGCAATCACGAGAGGCAAGATGAAAATGGTTTCATTTTTACAAAAACGAAACATGGGAAACTATGCTTGAAATTGGTTTCATTTTTTGACAAGCTTGAAACATGCGGAAAAACTATGCCTGGAATTGGTTTCATTTTTACACAAGCTTTAAATGGAGACAAACTATGCTTGAAAGTGGTTTCATTTTTTTCGAAAGCCTGAAATGGAGACAAACTATGCTTTGTATGATTTTTCATGCCCCCAACATAATGACGAAATTTGAGGTACATGCTCCCTAAGCTTCACCTCATTCACTTAAGTAGACTATTGGTTACTAACAGGTGGATGGAATGAACGTTCATTTATGAGATCAAGTGAAAGACTCGACTAGGATTTTATGAGATCTAATCAAAGACTCCAATTTAAAGGGGATTTGTTTTGTTTTTTAACGAGCTTGACACAAGAAAATGAACTATGCTCCAAAGAGCTTGTTTCATTTTTTAAGGAGCTTGATACAAGAAAAGGAACTCTGCTTTGAAGAGCTTGTTTCATTTTTTAAGGAGCTTGAAACAAGAAAAGGAACTATGCTCAGAAGAACTTGTTTCATTTTTTAAGGAGCTTGTCACAAGAAAAATAACTCTGCTCCAACACTTATCTAATGGCCCATATGAGTTCATGGCTTCCAATAGGTTCTCATCAAATAGGAGAACAACACTCTGGAAATCAAGGTCCAATGCCCGCAATACATGATGCATTATATCACTGACTAGATCATCAAAAAACTCCGGGAATGGAACATGTTTCAACATAATTAACCTATGGAAGAGAAGATACCACTTGCAAGTAAGTACCATTAAGGGATGATGGTTTATTGGAAGACATATTAGGACGAATGAATGAAATTTGATCAATGGTCATGATTCTTCCTTCACGTTTGAAATGAATCACATGGAAGAGAGAAGAGACAAGAGCTCCAATGAAATAAGTATAGTCACACCCAAGGAGTAAGTTAAAGTCCGAAGGGCCTTGCAACACCATCATGTCTATATAGACAGTATTTTCTCCTAAAGTAATAGGAAACTTCTGAAGGATCCCTAACGGTTGACTAGTTCCTCTGTTAAAAGCCAAAAAATTATGGGTAATAGGCACAAGATGTGGAGAACTGAAAGCTTTCCAAATAGTTGAGGATAGAGTACTAATATATGTGCCTTCATGTATTATTGTGCTAGGTACAACCACATTATAGGCTTGTACTATGATCTCAAAGGGAATGTAAGAAGGAAGATGATATCCTGCTAGTCGACTCCAATCAAAGGAAGCGACCATACTTCTTGGAGGGGGTATCATGTGAACAAGAGAAAAACCCCCTTTTGTTATGAGAAATGGAGGACCACCCTCTTGTACCATGGGAACAAGAGGATTTCCCTCCAATTCATGATTATCTGAAGAAACAAAAACAACTTGAGTGGTATGAGGTTCACTCTCTACAGGAAAGACCCGATCAACTAAAGGGGGAATCAGGTTGACCATCTTCTCAACCAATGGTTGGTTAGGAACGAACTCATCATATTCCCTTTCGAAGAGAGCGGCATTGACCAGAGATGACTTCTGATCAATCATTTGATCAACTAGCAGAGGATCAAGGACAAGCTTCTGGTAACCAGCCTAAAGTCGTGGCTGAGAATCTGTAAGGTTATCCAAGACTTTGGAGGCTTAGTCCATATAAGGAAAAAGGTGAATGGGATTATTCCCTTCGAATAAATAAGGAAATTTGACTTTACCATATCTCCCATGGACCTTATTATCACTAGTGGAGGTTTTATCACCAACATGATCTCCAGAGGCCAATGAAAACTAATGTGTACCAATGGACCACACTTCTAATATCCTAGGAATGCCAGAAAAATACCTAAGAAGGTTGTCATCCTTACATAACTTGCAAGGGAATTTGACTTTGCAGGATTAATTGGAAGGTTTTTCAACATCAGTTGCAACAATAGCGATAAGCACTTGGTTTCCCACCTGCTTATTTGATTTCTTCTTCTTCTTCTTAGATTCCTGGTGACTAGAATCTTGAATTTGACCAGGTGAAAAGGAAGAATGGGGTAAAGAAACAGGAGAAGAAGGTGAGGGGTCAACTTTAGGGTCAACATGAGGTTGCAAATGTTTAGGTGGAAGCGAACTTGGTTAAGAAGCAGCTTGTACATTTGAACCATGGGGGTTGAAAATAAAAAAACTAGAAAACCAAGAGTTAATCTTGGGAGGGAAAATATTGCCATATAGGGAGCACCAACATTTCCAAAAGAAGGAAAAATACTAGGATTCTCATATGAGGCAATTCCTTTATTGGTAAACTCAGGAATTGTTGCCACAAGTCTCAAACTAATATTCACTAAGGAGTTGTTTCACGAGTAAGATTTTTTCGTGGACAGTAAATTTTATTATTAAACAAAATAAATCAAAAGAGGTAATCTAGGAAAAATGGTTTACCAAGTATCCGTGAACTTCAATATACACCTTGGTGAACCAAGGACTTAGCCAACCTCCCTGAATGTTGTGTTCGGTGCATCACATCTATAAGGAAACCAAATCGGTTACCTATGGCAGGTTTGCAACCTAGTGGGGTGTCCCAAAATATACACGACAGTACATGGGAGCTCAGTCCGTAGTAGTGTTGTCTAATGTGTAACTGTTCGATGAGAGCATCCCTATACACTTACCATACATGGAGCATAGTCCTATATACTCCCATACGTGGGATGAGATATCACCCCTAGAATGTAACACAAGTTGTTAGCAACAACTGCTATGCTCAACGATGCCATAACACTTCTCTAGCTTAGAACTCTAGATATTTGTGTTAATTCCAAATGCTCCTTAGGTTAATTGAAGTTCATTTTAATGTTGATCCGAAATTAAGTCTTGATTTTGGGCTCAAAATAATTTTAGAAAAGCTTTGCGACATTTGTGACATGATCAGCACAAAAGACGACACTTGGGATAAGAACTAAGGAATGCGACAAAATATTGTGTAACAGATGCCCTCTAAAGCATGAAAGCAGAACCAGGAGTGATGGTTGAAATTTTGTATCCCCCATGGCAAGGAATTTGGAAAACCACCATTAGGAGACTTATCAATCAAACAAAATACAATATGTGGCATCTCTGATATAAAATGCCTAATAACATATTTCTAAATAGGCATAAAAAAAAACATGAACCCATGGTATGGGCACAAAAATCTGTCTGAAAGAGCATGGAAATGGATCCACGGTATGGTCGCATCCATCCGTATAGAAAGAATCATGTGTAAAATAAATAATACTCAATAACTCCACACAACGTAGATAATAATAGATGTGATCTAGGGTCTTTGTCTCTATCTCGATCTACCCATTGTACGAATCTAACAATGTGAATAGATGGACTGATTTCAAACATGGCAGAAACCACCTGATTACCGGTCGATTATGTAAACCATTAACAAGCACGAGAGAAACCACAAATAATGACGATGTCCCTCAACTTACGACAACACAATCTACAAGTGTGAATGATTGAGTTGAGTTCGAACACAAGCAGAATCATCCAATCGAAGGAAAATGATGTGAACCTGTCGTCGAACGCGAAGAACTTTCCATTGAGGAATGCAAGCTCCAAGGTACTAAAAGGGAGTTTCTAAATCATCTTTCTGTATGATGAGCTGAAGTAGACAGGAAGTGATCCATTGAGGGAGGGCCACAAATATTCCCACATCTTTGACATGAAACAAAGGATTTCTAAAGATGAAAGGAGGGATTTGAGACTGTTGTAGAGAGGGTCAAATAAGCAGATGATGTTTGAATTTACAAATAAGACTTATCTTGAAGATATGGGTAGCACAACTCCAGAATTTGGCAACATTTGACTCAAAATAGGATTAAAGGTCATGGCGACAATAGGTGATGATCAAATGAGAGGCAAATGGATTTCCCAAACCCAGCAAGGAAAGTGACGAATGAAGGATATCCCCCACCCAACACGAAATTAAGATGTGTCATGTTCAAGAGCAACATGATGCCTTTGGTTTAAAACAAAAAATATACTTCACTTCCATTTCCCCCCACTAAATTCTACTGAGTACCAATTTTTTTTGTATAACAAGCTTGAAGAGGATACCATATGCTTAGCGTATAAGTTCACCCTTCAGATGAATCCATCCATCATAGTAATTTTAACGATCCCTAGGAAGGAGTAGCTCGATATTGTCATTGTGACAAGTACTTCATCGTTTAAGTTTTAAGAGTCCGACATAGGAGTAACTCGGTATATTTTTCATGTTTATGGATTTTGAAAAAGAGACAGAAAAGAAAGATCCAAAAGGTCCCTTTTCGTAGATATTCCCTCGAATCCTGAAAGGTAGAAAACAATATACAAGAGAACCTCTTGATCATGGTTGACCAAGGTATTCCTTTTTCATAATTATTCAACCTTAGCCCGAAAAAAGGGTAAACGTATATTGAGACGACGCCAATTCATTTAATTTAACAAGCTCGAAAGGACAAGTACTCGACAATATTTTCATATTTTTGGAGTCTGAAAATAACTAAAAGAGGACTCCTCCTAGAGGAACGAATGGCATAAAAGGTAACTACTAGTTCCGGTAATGATGTAACTACTCAAAACACATAAAGGTCAAGATGTTGGCTAACAAGACCACTCATCACAAAGTTTCCTCAAGTAAGGGTAAAAAAATCAAGTGAAAGTGTATGATTGGCCAAAAAAATGGTGACGATGGTGTTGTAGCTCCTAGAGAGAGCCTTGAGTTGCAAAAGACTAGTTCCTAGGACATCTTAAAATCAAAGGTTAAATGTATACAATTTATAGGGTGCCTCTAATAGAATATGGATTAAGGGAGTAATGGTTGTGGTGGTTTAGAAATGATGAAGATTTCGGAGTTTGGTTCATGTGAATTACCCTATACTGCGAGAGGGATCAGAAGGTTGTATGGCTTCGTGGCTTTCAAATGGGCCAAGTATGAAATAATGAGCAGAGGCTTTCAAAATATGCAAAGGTGTTGAGAAGGAATGGAGGAGGAGGAACCTATGTGAGACAAGCTTAAAAGTCTTAAGAATCTATCTCCCGTGAACTCAGAGGAAGCAGAATTAAGTGGAATATGACCAACAACAGAGATTTTTGGAGCACAAATTAAGGGGGCACACCAAGCTTAACACATGAGCGTTATTCATGCACAAATTCATGAGTAAAAAAGGCATACCAAGAGCAACTACATTACACGAATCATCAAAGCAGTAGAACATGAAGGATGATTATACACAAATAGGAGATTACTGATAAACAAAAGAATATAGATACATACTACTCATTTCTCCATCTGGAATCCAAATAAACAACGTTGTATATCATATTAAGTTTAAAACAACCCTCCCAAATATGTATCTCAGAGCACAAGGAGCATGGTCATACAAAACTACAGCAAAATTCTCTAAAATTCAAAACTATTCTTTCATCTCTGAACCCCCTACATATGGAGTTATCCTTGAGTGTTTATGATCGAATAATCATTCCTGATCAGCCCACACATGTGAAGATCAAAATATCCTAACCAACTAGCAGAGCGTACATCAAGCAATCACTCCCGTAATCAGAGAATCAAAACAGAATCGGGTGAAATCGAGATTTCACTAGCAAAACATCACAATCAAATAGTAAAAGAAAAACATAGTTGGCCACGGACTTCAAATCATGCAATATTCAAAATGGGGCGACAAGGAGTGGCTGTGAACAGGTGGGCAGTCTGGCTTCCATATTATGATTTTGTCTGCTTTCGAAAGCCTCCAGTCCCTCATTCTCATGATTCACATTAATCTTTATGAAACGGCCAGCCATGCCGCACGTGCATGGCTATTTAGCACATATTTCTTGGGCAAACTAAATCAACCGTAATTGTGCTTGTTCCATGAAAAACCCATGTTGTGCTTAGCTCGCAAAACCGGAGACCGGGCTTCAAAAGGGGGTCTGTGACATTAACACTCAGCGGGACAATTTAACACTAAAAAGGGTGGGACAAAGTCTGTGGAATGGATATTGATGACGTGGTAGGGAGGTGGGGCCCAAACTGATATCACAAATCACAATCGGGAGTCGGGGAGTTTTCTTATGAGAATCGGAGGGTAAATGTTATAACTTGCGAAAGGCAATGCACGATGAGTGGGAGATGACGTGGTTGTGACGGAGGTGGGGCCCATCATTATATCACATATCATAATCAGGAGTTTTTATTATGAGAAAGAAGGAGTAAAGGTTATGGTTAGCGTAGTGCAATGTGCGATGGTGGAAAGACGATGTGGCAGGACGGACGTGGGGCCCAACTTATATTGAAAATTGCAAGTCAGAGAGTTTATTTGTGAGAAACGGGGGATAAAGGTTATAACTTGCGATTTGTGAAGTGTGATGGGCGGAGGTGACGTGGCAAGAGGTGGGACTGCCCGTAGATTGCAGATCGAGAGTTTTTGTTATAAGCAACGAAGGGTACATGGTGTAATTTTCGATGTGCAAAGTGTGATTGGGGGAAAGGTTGGCGATGCGAAAAGGTAAGTGATAAGTTCCCATTCCTCCTTTGAATGTGGGGTGTCAACCCAACCTCTGCTTGAAGTGCTTGGCTTTCACTTTAGCCGTTCATGCCTCATCCCTGTGATTTGTTGATAGGGGCCACTTCTCCACCTTGTGTGCGGTCACATGCCAACATTGGCTCCATCTGGGGACAATGAGTCATTTTAAGTGCGTTGAGAACCTACAGACCTGAATTCTTGAGCTTTATTAGGCTCATGGAGTCGCAAATTCATACTGTAAATCTGAACTGAAACTACAACTGAGCTGTGCACTGCAAACTATCAAAATGGAAATCATTGCCGCACCTTGAAAATCTTGAAAGCTGAAATCTGAACAATCCTGTAACTGAAATCTGAAACACACTTGAACTAAAAACTGCAAAGAAATCTAAACTAAAACTAGAAAGATGCTCATAGCACTGAACTTATTTGCACACATACCTACCCTAATCTGCTGGAATTACTGTTATTCTAAATGATACAATAATTCCAGTGTAACCAGGAAAGCAACTGCTCTAATAACTTTGTTCTTTCACTATTTTCACAAAACTCAAGAACAAACTTGTTAATGGTATTTGATAGAAATTCCCAACCTGATCTTCATTGGAGGGAGCTTGGTCAACCTGAACAACAACAGAAATGCTGAAAAGGTATGGTGGATTTGTGATGAATAATTTCTCAATATAGATAGCCACTGGATCAAGATACACTTGACCTATTTCTGAATATGCTGACCCAATCGATCCAATCTCATGGCTTGGTACTGCACATGTTTTCTCTGTGTCTTCAAACAACTCGGAACATATTTGAATTTTATCTAATGATTTTTGTGTCGATACTTCTTGTAATGTTCCCAAATTGGGAACAGCTACACTATTGGGAATAATCTGAGTTATTACCAATGTGGAGCTACATCAATATGTAAAACACCCCAATGGAGCAGAAGTAATACATTAACACATAAAATACTGGAGAATCCAAATATCCCTCCTATTATATCATAGCAGCATAAGATACACAAATCCTTGAGGAAATGATCACTCAAGCAAAGCACTACAAGCCTCAAGAGACATGTACATGGGAATATGAAGAATACTGCTATATGAACAAAGCCCTAGGTTATAACTTCACAGTTTTATATGTAAAAACTGCTAAAACACCTTTCAATACATAGACATGCAAATATATGTCTCATACAATCATCGGGAGAGAAGATATAAGCTCCCAATCACTACCTCAAGTCAATCCTGGAAGGATTGGCTATAATACACCAAACTTGAAAAATGTCGGAGTTGCTGGGTAGCAGCAGCAACTCAAGAACTAGGAATAAGTGGAGAAGAAGGAAAATTCTGCAACCAATGACAATATCTTCTTTGATGGATCTCTAGATTGAAAGGCTAATCCTCTCACCTAAGATCTCACCCTCCAAACAATCTGCTAATTCCTCACAACAAATTCTCTCCAAGAATAACATTGTCTAAGAAAGGGACTGCGCTGCTCATGATGGTAAGTGGTTGGCCTGGTGCCAAATATGGTGGAATCTGCTCATAAACCTCCTTTATTGATCTCCCAAGGGAATGTAAGCTCCCTCCTCTGGAAAACTAGCCAAGGATGGTGTTGCAGAAAACCTCCCCAGCAACACCCAGCAACACTGCACAATCTCCAGCTGAAACTACGCTGATGAAGAAGGCTAATGCTTGACCTCAATGCCTAAATATGGGGAATGGAGTGCAATCCTCCAAGAGCTACTCAAGAAGGAGGGGAAATCCTAAATAGTAATTCCCCCGGCAATTATTGCTAAACAACAAGAGATTGCAACAATTCTAAAAGACCAGAGATGAATAATACTCAACATGAAACACAATGGTTGTCTTGCCCTCCTTTTAAAAAATGTGAGCTCCCCATCCATGGGTCCCACTCATGATATTTTCCTCCTCAATAAACCTCTCCTCCTCTTTTATTGCGTTGTCCCAACAAGATGCCTTCCACCTCTTACCACTGCACTGTTTGACTTGATCAAACTTGACCTAGTCCTCTTGCAAAAAGTCTCTTTTCACACATGGGGTGTGAAATCCAGTTCTACAAGTGATCTTCCTTCACACTAAGAGGATTTTTATTCCTTATTCATGAAATGAATGGGTCTCCTACCCATTTTATTTTTCTCCTATGTTAAAATGGCAAAAATTAATGTTCCATAAAATTGGGAACATTACATTCCTCCCCTCTCAAAGATTTCTTGTCCTCAAGAAAGTGCAAGGATAGACTGACTCATTTTCCCCTTACTCTCCCTGTAGCATCCATGCATGAGGATCTCCTCCGAGAAAAGGATGCCATATCATCAATCAAGTGGCCAAGTTGTCCCTCCAACATATGAAATCTAGCTTTAGGTGAACATCCCCAAATAGTTGTTATGTAGAAACAAATATCCATGGGGGAAACAATGGGTTGTCTAAGGGCCTCCTTGAGGCATGAGATCTGATATAAAATGGGACTCATCATCCCCATATGAATATCCCATCCCCAAGAAATCATCCATACAACATAAGCTGCCTCCCAACATGGAAACTCATAGAAATCCCTCTCCACCTTGAGCTCTGAAAATGAAGGTGGGCTGAAAATATGAATATGACAAGCTTCATAGCTTTCCCCATGCTATCCTCCCCTCCACTTATGATTATTGTGGAGTGTGTGCTGATCAAGGGCTGCAAAAGTATTGCCTTCAAGTGGCAAAATGAAAAGCAATCCTCCAAGGACCTCTCTTCCATCAATGAAGAACAAGCTGGCCCAAGACACTTCACCCATAATGAATAGGACATGATCATCATAGAATGTCCCAATTACATGTTTTATGTTGGTCATACCATGTGTAGCAAGGTACAAACAATGTCTCGTAGGGTTACAACACAATCTCACCCACTACAGCTGCAGAAAATAACATGGCAAGCATTGTACAGAAAATATCACCACTACTACTGAATAGTAAATAGATGAGTGAACCAACAATACAAGATAAATTTCATGTCAATATACATACGATGGATGAATATCATCATCAAACTCATGTCCCACCTCGAAAGAAGGCAAATAGGTGGTTGTGGTGGCCATGTCTCCCCTCATGTCCCTGTTAGAACATGCAATACATAAACTTTGGGAATCATCTCCCCTCAATGACACATTCAACCCTTGTGTCCTACTCAAAATCATGCCTCCTATCAATATACCAGCAACATCAACAAGGGATATCATGATCAGCAACAAAATATGGGGACCACTGGTAGTTGCATGTGGTGCTTGGAGGTACCAACAGTCTCCCAAATGGATGCAACGCAGTTTTAAAAATTGTTGTCTCAGAAATGTACAAGGCAAAATGTTCTAAAATACAATGCTAATCATATGAATTAGCTGAGCATGTGTGGAGTGGAAAAACATTTTCCCAAGGCCATGTGTAAGATGGTTGTCCCCATCATATGGTTTGGCCCAACTTTTCTCATGGAGCAACATGAAAAATTTTCCCCTTTGAGGAGCCATGCACTGCAACATAATGATAAGAGTATGCAAATCAGCAAATGAAAATACAAGGCTCTTACCAAAGGCTGGAAGTAAGATGATATTTGGATCCATGTGTGTGACCCTACTCCCAAGTGACAGCGCTGTGAGCTCATTCAAAAAGGCTCTTGCCCATGCCAATCTTTGTCCCTTGACATGCTCCTTATCAAAGACTCCTCCGGTGATGCTGCTACAGATATGAAACATCTTCCAAGATGGAAATGCCTCCTGATCATTCCAAGCCAAAGGGTATCCCATTTTCACTATGAAAGTGCCCTCCTCTACTCCGGCAACACCATTTGAGAGCAAATCTGCCTGTGCTCTCTCCAAGATAGCTCAAGCAACCCAGGTGCTTGCTGCCTCCTCATGCTCACATCATGTAACCCATGTGATGAAGGTATCATGGTTGATATATATACCATATCATCACCATGTATCCCTACTCACTGCTGCTCAATGATGTCAACATCCTGCCACCTCTTCTCCATTCCCATACTCCTAAAAAGAAGATACACCAAGTGATGGCCAAACTCCTTCAAGAAAAGCCAACGCATCCAAGCCTCTTGTTGCCTGGTATCATATATTTGCAAGTGGCTAATCAGCCTCTTGCTCCTCATCCACACCCACTCAACTCCTTGTGGATGTCTCCCCCTTTCTCCATTGGTCTTCCTCTCATGGGGATCATCATTCTCCCAATCCATATCTCCCTCTTTGCATTTCATGGAAGGTTTAAATGTAGCTCCTTGGAGACCTTCTAGAGAAGATCTCTCACCCATGACTATGTTGGATCCATGAGGACCCAAATGTGATGGAGGTAGTATCTCCTCTCCACCCATATTTAATAGTGCTGCTAATTCCTCCAATGGTGTAGCATCCATTTCATCCTCCGGCTCAAAATTTGTTTCATTTTTTTTCATGGGGGTGTCATGGTTCACTCCATCCTCCAAAATTTCACACTCCAACCTCAATGGCTGAATGCAACTCAACCAAGATGTATGAGGATGAGGGTTCATCTCCTCCTTGAACCCTTTGCACAGCGCAGTGCAATCATGGTTCTCTAGAATAGAAAAGTGTGTAGATTCTTGGACCTCTACATGTGAGTTTCCACATTCCTTTAAATTATTTGCTAAAATGAAAAGTGGAAATTCATTCATACCTTGATGGACCTTGGGATATTCTTGTGTGGCTGCAATGGCTTTTCCTTTCGATGCAATGGCTGCTTCCTCTATAGATATAGAAGGCTGCTCCTCCTAAGATGATCCGGATTTATGCAGTAACACAACAGAATAAACAAATAACCATAAATACAGAGATGCAGTGGAAATAACACTTCATTTCATTAATATCAAAGAACTGAAATTTGGTTACAGATAGAATGGAAATAAAACTAGCTAGGGCACTAGTAGCTATCTCTGAGAAGAGATGTGGTAGCTACAGGCCTCTGAAATAAGTTACAATGAGGCTCAAGGGCCTATTTATTATTCAGAAACAATGGGAAATCCTAAACAGCCAAAACCCTAACCCTAGGAGATGAAGCGCCAAAACTATGGGCCCCGTTTGGGTAAATTGGTGTTTCAACTTCCCAGGGGCGTAACTTTGGCATATGATCTCTGTTTGACGCATACCATACCTCATTAGAAATATCTATCCGAGGACTAAAATTTTTTAATGAGAAACATCAGTCCATGGACCCATGTTGCTCTCTGTTTTCCCAAAAAATGTCGTTTAGGGCCTCAAAACGGCTCCGGAAGTTCAGGACCCGAAAAAATGCTAAAAATAGTAAGTTATGCCGAAACTGAAAAACTGAAAGAGACAATGGTGGGGCCCCAACTAGAATAGGTGGGTGACCACCAATATCCACCTAGATCAAAATCTGCAGTAGCGTTGGTGCAATCCTCCTCCCATGGTGGTGTGAGCCTTTCCTCCTTTGTTCTCTCCTCATCAAAGGTTCTGATTAACCTTTGAGAAAATTTTGCAAAAGAACTCACCCTTAAATGGACCAAGGGCTTGAACCACCAAACAGAGGCTTCATCCTCCATGTGTAGCACTGCAATCTCCACTGCTTCTTTCTCTACCACTGGATGTAGCAGAAAAAATGCCTCCAGCTTCCTCACCCAAGCTCTTGCTGAAGTATCCCAATCAAATGTAGACAATAGGAACCTATTTCCTCTAATTTCCTTTCTACTGAAGGGTCTTCTCTCCTCCTTCTGCTGAATAAACTGTGGGAACATTTTAATTCCCCTGAATTCCATAGAGTGAGATTTATATTCACCCAGGTACTTACTTAAGATCTGATGATCCAAGTATCCTCCATGCCTATCTTCCTTGCCTTCATGAGAATAGGAAGTGCATGGACCTTCCTCTTCTTCTCTTTGGGGATTTTAGTGTCATTCTAGTCATACTTTCATCAGTGATCAAAATTTCTCTTTGCATTTGCATATTAGGAGTCCCATACCATAAATTTCACCATTCCATTAGGTCATGGATTCATTGATGGTAGTGATTTTTCATCAGTTTTCCCTCATGTGAAACTTGTTGATTCTCCTCTTTATGGTCTTCAATCATGAGCTACTTTCAGTTTGTGAGTCATGTTAGTAGTTCATAGGATGGGTCTCATTATGTTCTAGGATCTCACCATGGTCAAATTAATGATTCAAGTGTCAACAAATATCAGCAAGGTCATGAGGAAGTCAATAAACTCAAAATCACATCACTTGGGAAGATCAAAGAAATGTTTTATTCAGTTTGATGTAATTTTCACCTCAAAACCATGTTTTGAGGTGAAAACATGATACTTTTCCTTTATTATCATCTTTATGTAATTTTATGTCATCATATGTAATAAGTCACACTTCAGAAGCTGTTATCTCCACAAAGTCATCACCCTTCCTTCAGAGAAGTTTTCCACAGCATTTTCAGTGACAAATCATGTTCCAAGTATTTCCATCAGAAAGAGCCCAGAAATAGCTTTCCAACGGTATACTACACTCTCAAAACTAACTCCTGAATTGAAATTTATGCCTAAGTGAATAAAGTCCTCTATACCCTAACCCTTCCCCTTTTTCCCACCTTTCCCTTAAACTTTATATTATTAAAGTTTAATATTTTCTTTTATAAAACCCATTTTTCCCCATCCGATGGAAAAATCGCATTATTAAATATTTTAATACATAAATCCGATGCGATTAAACCACTTCCCCTCATGCCCTTGAAACTTTATAATAAAGTTAAAGTTTCATATTATACATACCCCCTCCCTCCGGTCGCAATCACAATATACAAACCACTTCCCCTCCATACCTTAGAACTTTATAATAAATTTTTAAAAGTTCTATATCATATAATCCCCTCCGATTCAAGTCCCTTCCCTTCCCAATCGCATCGCAACATTTAAACGGTGTACCCCGATTGGCCCATGGTAAAAACTTCGATGCGATTGTATTAAGTCCCTTCCGATTGAACCCCGCCCGATGTCATCCTGACCGTCGATCCGATCGATGATCCGACGACCTGTATGCAATCGGTGCTTTCAAATGATCCTCTCTGATTGATCCCCTTTGATTGACTCCTCCCAATTGACGCCCTCTGATTACACCTCCACCGTCGATCTCATCATCCAATCGAACAACCCACAACCCGTCACTCCATCGGCATCGGAATTTTCACATAATTCTTTGCTCCCGCTTCCCTTTCACCTCCCGATTCTGATTGACCTTAGGTCCCGCCATATAATTCTCTGCCCATTCATAATACAAAAGGCCTTTCCCCTTTGTAAAATCAAATTTCGTTATTTCGTTTTTTTTTAAAAGGACCTCCCCCAATCGCATCGGCAAAATCCTTTGGCACATTATATTTTTCCCCTCCTCCACGCCTGATTTCCGATTGCGATTTATAACTCCCGGGTCCCACCCAAAGGCCCTCCGCTCCTTCATACAAAAATAATATTTTCCCTTTGTAAAAGCACCAAAAAAATTTTATTCATTTTTCACCCCATTATCGCTTTGGCTTGTCCTTTATCACCGTTTCCAATATGCCAATCGCATCGGAAATTTTTTGCCTCGTTCTAAATAATATCTTCCCCATTACTCCGATTGCCGATTGCGATTGCACCATCGCATAGCATATTACAATGCTCTATTATATGTTGTGTCCCCTTCCTCCCCTCCAATTCTGATTGCAATGCGGACCCCACCTCCCTTCCCTTCGCTCCCTCCATCTAAAATCAGTTTTTCCCTTCACTAAAGGCATAATTTCATTTTATGTTATTTAAAAGGCATTTTATTAAAATTCAGTTTTATTCAGAGTAATAATAGAAAGAAAAGTGACAGTGAAAGGCTGAGAGCTAATATGAGACAGAGATGTCTACAGCAACAGAAAAAATAGGGATCTGCTCTTCAAATTTCTTATTTTTCATTCAACAGCATAACAGTGAATCTGCCAAAGTGGTCAAATGTAATGTTGTTCCTTCTTTAGGGCAGATTGTTGGTTCTCTTTTCTATCTTCAGATTTCAGTTCTGAGTTAGTAAAACAACTTCCTTTTTCTTTGGATCTATTTCCCACAAATCTGGTCTATTTAATGTAATTTTAAATCATTTGTAAAGCAGTCTGTAAATCAGTAAGTAGGGGAATAGTGTGGAAATCAAGGAGAATGCTCTGCGCTCCATTGTAACAGTCTTGGACAGGGAATTAATAAAGATATGCAGCTCTAATTTGTGGGATCCATGTATGAATTTTAGCATATGATTCTTCCTTTGTGTTCATATGTCAATTGTTATGTGTATCATTCATTCATAAGCATTTATAATTGAATGCTTTCAAGATAGAAAGGTAGAATCCATTTTAATGCTCTGCCTTGGTGAATCATTCAATATCCTTTGTTTTTCTTCTGTTTGAAAAGGATCCATCTTCTATGCCCTTTTCAACTCCTCACCAGTCTTTCCATTCCATACTTATTTAAACTTCATTGCTAAAATTTCCTACCTACCTTGCCCCATGAAATACCCTGTATCCTAATTTAATTCCCCAGTTTCAAACTGTCCCATTTGTCCCACATATCCCTGAAAAATTCATTCATTTCATTAAAACATTTTTCCCATTATTATACCTAGCCTAAAATCAGTTTCATAATTTTACTTGGTTGAATATCCTTTCACGGAGAGAGCCCTCTCCTGACCTTGTAGGGCTAGCTACAAGGCTGAGCGTGGTTTAGATGTTGCCCTGATTTTCCTTTTTCAGCCTGAGGTTTAAATCAAGTGATAACATTTCTGGCGACTCCACTAGGGAACGCAATTTCACTGTCTTCGAGCTCATATTCTTGGAAAATTGAATGTGTTATTTTGTTTTGAAGAAATTCATAGTCAGGCCCTATGCGAATGAAGAATATGGAAACCTCTGTCTAAGGTTAAACCTTGGTTATATAGAACGCGACAATTCCTTATAAATATCTGTTGTCAAAGTAAAAAGCTTGGTTCTATTGCCGGCGGAGTAATATTAGTGGGACCTAGCCATCAAGTTAACGTGAGGATTTAAGCACCAAACCACAGTGAGAAACCTGAGTTAAAGCACAGTTTATTTACCAGAAGCGGGTTTCAGAAACCAAAACCACCTTTGTCGCGCCGCTTTTGGCCCGGAGCAAAACCACGACAAAAAAACGTGATCCAGTAATATTTGGGCATGTCATCACCCAAATACCACCCATATCGCGCAAATTTCATGTGTTAAACCTTAGCCTTTGAAAAAACGCGAAATTGACGAGGATCGTCCGATCTGGAGAGCCTCAGATCTGACAGAAATCACGCAGTGAAGTGCACGAGCAATAAATTGAGGTATGGTCCGGCGGTTTTGCATTATTATATGTTTATTTAATTCATAAAAAGACCATAATGGATGTGTGGGCCCCCATCGAATGAAATGTATGTCGCATTAAATGGGTTTGTGTTATAAGTTCGAAGGTTGGTGTTTTTTTAAAAGAATCGCGCCATTGTTATAATATTTTTATATTATGACCGGAGTGATAAGTTTTTCCTAAATGTTTTAAGTGTGTTCCCCCGTATCACATGAAACTTTAAAGGATTTGTTTGAGAAGTTTTAATAATATTGAAAATCGAACATTGTTAAAGCGCTTTGGGAGGGGAATATAATTACAAGTGCTTATCCATAGTCATAATATTTTTCTGGTATCAGAGCGTAAAGACAGATCACCCCAGTAATATTTTTCTTATAAATTCCTAAACTCTGGAAAATTATGTTCAGAGTTTGCTAGGCTGAAATAGAATTTTGTAAAGTGGAAATTTCACCACGCTGGCTTCAAGAAGATACACAAGGGCTAATCCAGATCCAAATCCTCCCCCTGTGTTTGAGAACCCTAATCTAATTCCAAGAATTGTCAGAAGACAAGAAGGATCACTAAGTCCTGGACCTATCTTCAGATCCCATACTTGGCCCAGTGAGTGGTTTTTTGTAGAAGATCTTTCTTTTGATGAGAGTTTTGAGCTTTATTTTTTTAGAAATAAGTCTGAAACTGCACTTGATGACACAGTTTTAGATCCAGAATTCCTTTTAGATATTGAAGTTCAAAGGGAAAATTCCTCAATTGATGACTATATTTTGAATTCCCCTCATTCATCTATCACTTTAGCTAATATCCCTGAGCCTTCAAAGTCATCAGGAACAGCATTTCCTCCTCCTAATTCATCAGTATTCCCATCAATCAATTCTCAGTTATCATCCCCTCCATCAACACCTCCCTTAAATCTTAGTAGCACAAACACTATTGTAAATCCACCTAGAGTCATGGCTGCCCAGTATGCACCCCTGGTTTTACCTCAGGTTCTGAATGATATGCCTGCTGATTATCAAAGTAAAATTCCTATCTTTGATGCCACTCAAAGAACCACATCCCAGTAGCATGTTGATAAGATGAATGACTTTTTTGATCTTCATGAGGTAGAGGCAGAGAATGTAACCACAAGGTTGTTTGTCCAAAGTTTTGGAGGTGAAGTTAGAAATTGGTTCAGAGCCTTACCAGCAGACTGTATTCGCACTTTGCAGGAGTTACATATGCAATTTCTAGACCGATGGGAGGTAAAGAAAAACCCACTCCAAATTTTGTCTGAGTATGAAAATATTAAAAGAAATGTGGGTGAAACTATATAGGATTATTGTTTAAGATTAAATGTTGTATACAATGCTATTCCAGCTAACCTCAAACCTCCTGTGGGATTAGCCTTGCTCAAGTTTCTAGATGGTTTTGATGCTAATATGGCATATCAGCTGCGAGAGAGAGATCCTACTACACTTGAAGACATGCAGAAGATAGCTGTAAGTGTGGAGGCAAATCTGCTAGCCAAAAGAGCTCGAACCAGAGCTTAAAAAAGAGTCACTATGAAAGAAGAAGCATCTCCTTCAGACAGTAAGATGGACACTTTGATCCAGACGATGGAAAATATGGTTGATCGATTAACTATTTCAGACAGGCCAGAACCTCAAATAAGAAATCTGAATTTCAGAGGGTAGCAACCACAATTTAGAATTAAACAAAGAGAATAGAGAGTGCATGAACAAGTACCACCACAGCAGCAAATCAGAACTCCATTACAGCAGAATTATGTTCAGGGAATAGAGATAGATGAGGATGATGATCCTCTAATTGAAGCCAACCATTTCTTCACCGCCGATGGTGCACCAAGTTTTCTCACTGAAGACGAAGAATACATAGCGACTACAGACATTCAAAAGGACGAAGATTTCATTTTTTCCAATGATGCAGTATTAGAAGAAGAATCCGATGACTACCAGAGAGGGTACATGAACACTTTATTGGCCCAACAAAAGCAGTATTCTTTGAGGAATGGAGATGTTCCGATTAGTCCCATTCAGAAAAGAAAAGAGCTCCAAATGAAGAATGATTCTTAGAAGAAAGGGAAAGAGCCAGCCAACCCTTCCTCCAGTAAAGAACCTTCAGCAATTAACAGCACAAATGAGAAGAACCAGCAGAGCGTAGCAAGGGAGCAAGCAGAGAAGAAAGACCCTCCCATCAAAGAGGTAGAAAAATCTCCTTCTTTTAATTTGGAGAACGAAATTTCTAAGCTGAAAGTGTCCATGCCTTTGACTAAGTTGGTAAAAAATAGTGCTTATAAAAATCAAGTGTCTATAATTTTGCAAATAGACTCTGTTTCTGATATGGTTAATGTTGAGGATGATTATCCTGAACTCATCTTTAGTCCAGCCACAAAAGATCAATCTGAATAAAGTGAAGTCCCTCCCTTTTACCTGAGTCTTAGATTACATGAGTTCATCTTGCATAATGCTATGTTGGACTCTGGAGCCTCACATAATTTGATGCCCAAAGCCATCATGGAGAAGTTAGGACTTGATATTACCCGTAAATACCATGATTTGTATTCCTTTGACTCAGGTAGGGTCCATTGTATTGGTCTTATCAAAGACTTGGTAGTATCTTTAGATCAAATCCCAGCCAAGAATGTTTTGATGGATGTTGGTGTTGCCGATGTCCCACCACGGTTTGGAATGCTTCTATCCAGGTCTTGGGGTGAAAAACTTAAAGGAACCATGCAGCTTGACTTCTCTTATGCCACCATTCTTGTATTTGGCCAGTTGAGAAAACTATATAGGGAGAATAAAATAAAATATATGATCACTAGCAAAGAGAAGCCAGTTAATCATCCCATTAATGCAGTCCACATAGATTTAGAGTCCTTTGTCTTATATTCAGATGGTGGTTTGAATGATGAGAATTTTCAGTTGGTACAAGTAGATGAGATACCTGAGATTTCAGAGAATTTTAGGGAAGTCCTAAAACAGGAAAAAGATAAAGCAGCAAGCACTTCTGAGCCTCCTGCCTGCCAGCAGCAAAAGGATAGTTAACAGTAGAAAGATGCAGAAATCAGTCAAGGTAAAGAAGATAAAGAAGCAAAATTTCAGCATCTACAAGAAGAATAAGAAGGCCTTTGGAGCATGGACTTTGATGGAGTTGTTGGTAAGGATGGAGCTGGTATTGGAATATGGATTCGGAGCCCTGTTTTCCAGCCTGAAAAGGTTCCTAGTAATGTTAGAGTATGTGCTTATAAGTTGGCTTTTGATTTCTCTAAAAATGAAGTAGAGTATGAAGTTTTGATTGCAGGTCTGAAAATTTTGAAGAAGTTAAATGCAAAAAGGATTTTTGTATATGGAGATTCAGAGCTGATAATCAAACAGGTCAAAGGAGAGTACCAAGCAAAGCATCCATGATTGAGGGCCTACAGAAATGCAGTCCTTGATATATTGAAGACATTCCCTGAGTACACTTTGATTGTATTACCCATGATGCAGAACATCATTTTTTATTCTCTTGCCAGTACGGCAATCAATTTGAAGATTCCGATGAACTCCAGCAACAAGTTTGAAATTTATGTCAAACATAGGCCTACTGTTCCTGACAATTTAAGGTATTGGAAAGTGTTTTGGGATGACAATGAGATCAATGTTTTTTTGCAGAGTGATGGAAAATTCATAGATACTCCAATAGAAGGTGACTATGAGGTTGATGATCAAGAAATTGAAACAAATCAGATGGACATATTGCAGCTGAAATACAATGTAATTCCTAGAGGTCTCATACCTTTAGAGGAGCTTTTCGATCAGGACGATGTTGCAAAGAAACCAAGCTTGGTGCCTACTGAGAAAGGAGTCGAAGATGTGAATCTTGGAACAGTTGACAAGCCCAAGTTTGTGAATTTGTCAAAGGCATTGTCCCCTGAGGTAAAGGAAAAGTATGTTAAATTGCTTTCTGAATTTTCTGATGTGTTTGCATGGGATTATTCAGATTTGAAGGTGTATGACAAGAATATAATCCAGCATACTATTCCTATCAAGCTGGATCAGAGGCCATTTAGACAGAAGCTAAGAAGAATCAATTCGAAGCTGCTGCCATCTATTGAAAAAGAGGTAAACAGATTGTACAAAGCTGGTATCATAGTTCTAATTAGATTTTCTGACTGGATTTCAAATTTGGTCTCGGTACGTAAGAAGACAGGAGAAATAAGGTTGAGCATAGATTTTCATAATTTGAATAAAGCATCCTTAAAGGATAATTATCCACTTCCGAAAATGGACCATATTCTGCAGAGAGTAGTTGGAGAATCTAGGATGTCACTACTTGATGGTTACTCAGGCTACAACTAGATCTTGGTGCATGAGAAGGACCAAGACAAAACTGCCTTCACAACACCCTGGGGAACTTTCCAGCATGCCAAAATGCCATTCAGACTGAAGAACGCTGGAGCTAATTTCCAGCGAGAAATGGATATTTATTTTACCAATGAAAAAGATGTTTTTCTTGTTGTTTATTTGGATGATCTGACAGTGTTTTCTGGTTCTGATGATGAGCATTTGCACCATTTGAGAATTGTTTTTCAACGATGCAGAAATTTTGGGATTTATCTCAATCCAAAGAAGAGTCTTTTTGCCATGGATGAAGGCAAGTTGTTGGGGCATATCATCTCTAAATATGGTATTCGCATCGATCCTTCAAGAGTGGAGGAAATTCAGCACATAGACCTCCCACGGAACAAAAAGGAGATTCAAGCATTCAATGGTAAGATGAACTTCTTGCGCAGATTTATACCCAATTTGGCTCAACAATTAAGAGAAATGACTAACATGTTGAAGAAGGATAGCATTGTCAAATGGAGTGAGGAAGCTATCAAGTCATTTAATCTGGTAAATTTTTCTCTTTCCAATGCCCCAGTCTTGATTAGTCCCGATTATACTCAAGATTTCATTATCTTTTCATTTGCTTCAGATCATACTACGACTGCTATTTTGATGCAAAAGAGAGACCAGATTGAAAATCCAATTGCCTTTTTCAGTAGGACTATTAGAGATGTTGCTTTGAGGTATAATATTATTGAAAAACAAGCGTTGGCTCTTATAAAGGCATTGAAGTATTTTAGAGTTTATATTCTGCATTCACATACTATAGCATATGTTCCTAATGCAGCAGTAAAGGACGTCCTGATGCAAACTGATCCAACAGGTCGAAGAGGTAAGTGGATAGCAGCTATGTTGGAGTACGATTTGGAGATCAAACCCACGAAGTTGATCAAAGGCCAAGGCTTGGCAAAATTAATGGCCCAATCAAATCTGCGTACCCTGGATATAAACCTTATAACAACAATTTCAGAAGAGGAAGATGAAGGTTTGCTTGTGCCAGTTTCAGATATTTTTCTACAATCCCCATGGTATTCAGATATTGTTTATGTTCTTTAGCATCTTTCACCACCTCCAGAAATGTCTAAAAGAAAAGGTAGATCACTGAAACTTAAGTCTGCTAAATATTGTATTTTAAACAGTGCTCTTTATTGGAAAGACCCTGGAGGTATTCTGCTCAATTTTTTGGTTGAAGAAGAGGCTCATAACGTAATGCATGACTTTCACAAAGGTGATTGTGGTGGTCATTTGTTTTGGAAGACTACAGCTAACAAAGTTTTGAGAGCAGGATATTATTGGCCCACTTTATTTTCAGATTTGTATAAAACAGTGATGAGTTGTCATGAATGTCAAATTTTCCAAGGGAAGAAGAAATTTCTTCCTCTTCCTTTGAAACCAGTTGCAGTAAACACTCCCTTTCAGCAGTGGGGACTCGATTTCATAGGAGAAATCCATCCCGCATCGTCAACACAGCATCGATGGATATTGACAGGAACATATTACTTCACCAAATGGATCGATGTCATCCCAGCAAGGCAAGCTATAGATACGGTAATTATTCAATTCCTGGAATCGAATATTTTATCTCGTTTTGGCTGCCCTCACAAAATTATAACAGACAACGCAGCAACGTTCAAGTATAAGAAAATGGTGCAGTTCTGCAACAAATATAACATTGTGCTGGGCCATTCAACAGCATACAATCCACAAGGCAACGGCCTGGCGGAATCATCAAATAAATATTTGATAAATATAATCAAGAAAATGCTGGAGGCAAACAAAAGAAACTAGCATCGAAATCTCATCAACGCATTGTGGGCAGACAGAGTTAGCAGCAAGAAATCCATAGGTATGTCACCTTTTGAATTGGTTTATGGTAATGATGTTGTCTTTCCTACATCACTTACAGTTCTAGTCATAATATTATTGCAAGAAATTAGTAGTGAAGATGATGACAAACAGTAAAGGATCAATCAGATGATCCACCTTCAGTAAACAAGAGAGGAAGTGTCACATAACGCTATTCAATTGCAGGAGAAGATAAAGAAGATCTATGACCGTAAGACCAAGGCAGAAAAGTTTCAGTTGGATGATGTGGTGTTGAGCTGGGATGCAAGGAACGAAGAAAAAGGGAAGCATGGTAAGTTCGACAATCTGTGGAAAGGACCATACAAGATTTCAGCATACAGGGGACAAAATGCTTTCTTACTTTCAAAAATGGATGGCCAAGATTGCCCTGGAGGAGTAGTGAATGGTAGGCTTTTGAAGCACTACCATTGTTAAAGATAATGGATCAGAAACTATGTCACCATCATTGTATATACCATGTTATTTTTGGTCAGAATTCAAGTACACAATCATTGAAGTTTGGGGCCCGAGGTGAAGGATATAAAACTTGGATGATATGTGTATGGTTTGGTTTCATTTCAGTTTACAGTCTTAGTCTTGAGTCAGAGTCAATCTGCATATTGTCAACTTTTAGTATTTTTGACTCCATGCCCAATGGATAAGGCTACTTGGTCTACGGTGTTCTTGGCACCTCCAAGGAGCTACCATCCCCATTGGAGCCAATGTTAGTGTCAGTCTAGTCATACTACCATCAGTGATCAAAATTTCTCTTTTCATTTTCATATTATGAGTCCCATACCATAAATTTTACCATTCCATTAGGTCATGGATTCATTGATGGTAGTGATTTTTCATCAATTTTCCCTCATGTGAAACTTTCTGATTCTCCTCTCTATGGTCTTCTGTCATGAGCTACTTTCAGTTTGTGAGTCATGTTAGTAGGTCATAGGATGGGTCTCATTAGGTTCTAGGACCTCACCATGGTCAAATTAATGAGTCAAGTGTCAACAAATATCAGCAAGGTCATGAGTAAGTCAATGAACTCAAAATCACAGCACCTGGGAAGATCAAAGAAATGTTTTATTCAGTTTGATGTAATTTTCACCTCAAACACATGTTTTGAGGTGAAAACATGATACTTTTCCTTTATTATCATATTTATGTAATTTTATGTCATCATATGTAATAAGTCGCACTTCAGAAGCTGTTATCTCCACAAATTCATCACCCTGCCTTCAGAGAATTTTTCCACAGCATTTTCAGTGACAAATCATGTTCCAATTATGTCCATCAGAAAGATCCTGGAAAGAGCTTTCCAACGGTATACTACACTCTCAAAACTAACTCCTGAATTGAAATTTATGCCTAAGTGAATAAAGTCCTCTATACCCTAACCCTTCCCCTTTTTCCCACCTTTCCCTTAAACTTTATATTATTAAAGTTTAATATTTTCTTTTATAAAACCCCTTTTTCCCCATCCGATGGAAAAATCACATTATTAAATCTTTTAATACATAAATCCGATGCGATTAAACCACTTCCCCTCATGCCCTTGAAACTTTATAATCAAGTTAAAGTTTCATATTATAAATACCCCCTCCCTTCGGTCGCAATCACAATATACAAACCACTTCCCCTCCATACCTTAGAACTTTATAATAAAGTTTTAAAAGTTCTATATCATATAATCCCTGCCGATTCAATTCTCTTCCCTTCCCGATCGCATCGCAACATTTAAATGATGCACCCCGATTGGCCCATGGTAAAAACTCCGATGCGATTGTATTAAGTCCCTTCCAATTGAACCCCGCCCGATGTCATCCTGACCGTCGATCCGATCGATGATCCGACGGCCTGTATGCAATCAGCGTTTTCAAATGATCCTCTCTGATTGACTCCTCTCGATTGACGCCCTCCAATTACACCTCTTCCATCGATCTGATCATCCAATTGGACGGCCCACAGCCCGTCGCTCCATCAACATTAGCATTTTCACATAATGCTTTGCTCTCACTTTCCTTTCACCTCCCGATTCCGATTGACCTTGGGTCCCGCCATATAATTCTCTTCCCATTCATAATACAAAGGCCTTTCCCCTTTGTAAAATCAAATTTTTTTTATTTCGTTTTTTTTAAAAGGACCTCCCCCAATCGCATTAGCAAAATCCTTTGGCACGTTATATTTTTCCCCTCCTCCATGCCTGATTTCCAATTGCGATTTATAACTCCTGGGTCCCACCTAAAGGCCCTCCGCTTCTTCATAAAAAAATCATCTTTTCCCTTCGTAAAAGCGTCGAAACATTTTTATTCGTTTTTCACCCCATTATCCCTTTGGCTTGTCCTTTATCCCCATTTCCAATATGCTAATCGCATCGAAATTTTTTGGCCTTGTTCTAAATAATATATTCCCCATTCCTCTGATCGTCGATTGCGATTGCACCATCACATAGCATATTACAATGCTCTATAATATGTTGCGTCCCCTTCCTCCCCTCTGATTCCAATTGCAATGCAGACCCCACCTCCTTTCCCTTTTCTCCCTCCATCTAAAATCGGTTTTTCCCTTCACTAAAGGCATAATTTCATTTTATGTTATTTCAAAGGAATTTTATTAAAATTCAGTTTTCTTCGAAGTAATAATAGAAATAAAAGCGATAGTCAAAGGTCGAGAGCTAATATGAGACAGAGATGTCTACAGCAGCAGAAAAAATAGGGATCTGCTCTTCAAATTGCCTATTTTTCATTCAACAGGGTAACAGTGAATCTACCAAAGTGGTCAAATGTAATGTTGTTCCTTCTTTAGGGCAGATTGTTGGTTCTCTTTTCTATCTTCAGATTTTAGTTCTGAGTTATTAAAACAACTTCCTTTATCTTTGGATCTATTTCCCACAAATCTGATCTATTTAATGTAATTTTAAATCATTTGTAAAGTAGTCTGTAAATCAGTAAGTAGGGGAATAGTGTGGAAATCAAGGAGAACGATCTGCGCTCCATTGTAACAGTCTTGGACAAGGAATTAATAAAGAGATGCAGCTCTGATTGGTGGGATCCATGTGGTATGAATTTTAGCATCTATTTCTTCCTTTGTGTTCATATGTCAATTGTTATGTGTATCATCCATTCATAAAAATTTCTAATTGAATGCTTTCAAGATAGAAAGGTAGAATCCATTTTAACACTCTGCCTTGGGGAATCATTCAATATCCTGTATTTTTCTTCTGTTTGAAAAGGATCCATCTTCTATGCCCTTTTCAACTCCTCACCAGTCTTTTCATTCCATCCTTATTTAAAATTTATTGCTGAAATTTCCTGCCTACCTTACCCCATGATATACCCTGTATCCTGATTTAATTCCCTAGTTTCAAACTGTCCCATTTGTCCCACATATCCCTAAAAAATTCATTCATTTATTTAAAAAAAAATTCCCATTATTATACCTAGCCTAAAATCAATTTCATAATTGTACTTGGTTGAATATCCTTTCACGGAGAGAGCCCTCTCCTGACCTTGTAGGGCTAGCTACAAGGCTGAGCGTGGTTTAGATGTTGCCCTGATTTGCCTTTTTCACCCTGAGGTTTAAATCAGGTGATAATAGGGAGGCTCTCCTTTTTTCTAAAAATAGATGAGAGTAGGCTCATATTCTTCATCATCTCCTTCTGATATCGAACTCACAGGCTATGCCAATTTCAATGCTCTGATACCACTATAATGTTCCCAAATTGGGAACAGCTACACTATTTGGAATAATCTGAGTTATTACCAATGTGGAGCTACAACAATATGTAAAACACCCCAATGGAGCAGAAGTGATACATTAACACATAAAATACCGGAGAATCCAAATAGCCATCCTACTATATCATAGCAGCATAAGATACACAAATCCTTGAGGAAATGATCACTCAGGCAAAGCACTACAAGCCTCAAGAGACATGTAGATGGGAATATGAAGAATACTGCTATATGAACAGAGCCCTAGGCTATAACTGTGCAGTTTTACATGGAAAAACTGTTAAAACACTTGTCAATACATAGATATGAAAAAATATGGCTCATACAATCATTTGGAGAGAAAATCTAAGCTCCCAATCACTACCTCAAGTCAATCCTGGAAGGATTGGCTATAATACACCAAACTTGAAAAATGTCGGAGTTGTTGGGTAGCAGCAGCAACTCAAGAACTAGGAATAAGTGGAGAAGAAGGAAAATTTTGCAACCAATGACAAGATCTTATCCGATGGATCTCTAGAGTAAAAGGTTGATCCTCTCTCCTAAGATTTCACCCTCCAAACAATCTGCTAATCCCTCACAGCAAATGCTCTCCAAGAATAACGTTGTTTAAGAAAGGGACTGCGCTGCTCATGATGGTAATTGGTTGGCCTGGTGCCAAATATGGTGGAATATTCTCATAAACCTCCTTTACTGATCTCCCAAGGGAATGGAAGCTCCCTCCTCTGGAAAACTAGCCAAGGATGGTGTTGTAGAAAACCTCCCCAACAACACCAAGCAACACTGCACAATCTCCAGCTGAAACTGCGCTGATGAAGAAGGCTAATGCATGAACTCAATGCCTGAATATGGGGAATGGAGTGCAATCCTCCAATAACCACTCAAGAAGGAGGGGAAATCATAAACAGGAATTCCCCCGGCAATTCTTGCTAAACAGCAAGAGATTGCAACAATTCTAAAAGACCAAAGATGAATAATACTCAACATGAAACACAATGGTTGTCTTGCCCTCCTTTTAAACAATGTGAGCTCCCCATCCATGGGTTCCACTCATGATAGCTTCCTCCTCAAGAAACCTCTCCTCCTCTTTTACTACGTTGTCCCCACAATATGCCTTTCACCTCTTACCACTGCAATGTTTGACTTGGTCAAACTTGACCTAGTCCTCTTGCAAAAGGTCTCTTTTCACACATGGGGTGTGAAATCCAGTTCTACAAGTGATCCTCCTTCACACTAAGAGGATTTTTATTACTTATTCATGAAATTAATGGGTATCCTACCCACTTTATCTATCTCCTATGTGAAAATGGAAAAAATTAATGTTCCATAAAATTGGGAACATTACAGTCCTCCCCTCTCATAGATTGTTGTTTTCAAGCAAGTGCAAGGATAGACTGATTAATTTTCCCCTTACTCTCCCTGTAGCATCCATGCATGATGAACTCCTCTGAGAAAAGGATTCCATATCATCAATCAAGTGTCCAAGTTGTCCCTCCAACATATGCAATCTAGCTTTAGGTTAACATCCCCAAATAGCTGTTATGTAGAAACAAATATCCATGGGGGAAACAATGGGCTATATAAGGGCCTCCTTGAGGCATGAGATCTGATATAAAATGGGACTCATCATCCCCATATGAATCTCCCATACCCAAGCAATCATCCATACAACATAAGCTACCTCCCAACATGGCAACTCATAGAAATCCCTCTCCACCTTGAGCTCCAGAAATGAAGGTGGGCTGAAAATCGAAATATGACAAGATTCATAGATTACCCCATGCTGTCCTCCCCTCCACTTATGATTAGTGTGGAGTGTGTGTTGATCAAGGGCTGCAAAATTATTGCCTTCAAGTGGAAAAATGAAAAGCAATCCTCCAAGGACCTCTCTTCCATCAATGAAGAACAAGCTGGCCCAAGGCACTTCACCCATGATGAATAGGAAATGATCATCATAGAATGTCCCAATGACATGTTTGTTGTTGGTCATACCATGTGCAGCAAGTTACAAACAATTTCTCGTATGGTTACAACGCAATCTCACCCACTGCATCTGTAGAAAATAATATGGCAAGCATTGTACAGAAAATATCACCACTACTACTGAATAGTAAATAGATGAGTGAACCAACAATACAAGATCAAATACATGCCCTTATACATACAATGGATGAATATCATCATAAAAGTCATGGCCCACCTCAAAAGAAGGCAAATAGGTCGTTGTGGTGGCCATGTCTCCCCTCATGTCCCTATTAGAACATGCAATACATAAACTTTTGGAATCATCTCCCCTCAATGACACATTCAACCCTTGTGTCCTACTCAAAATCATGCCTCCTATCAATATACCAGCAACATCAAAAAGGGAGATCATGATCAGCAACAAAATATGGGGACCACTGGTGGTTTCATGTGGTGCTTGGAGGTACCAACAGTCTCCCAAGTGGATGCAACACAGTTTTAAAAATTGTTGTCTCAGAAATGTACAAGGAAAAATGTTATGAAATACAATGCTAATAATATGAATTAGCTGAGCATGTGTGGAGTGGAAAAACATTTGCTTAAGGCCATGTGTAAGATGGTTGTCCCGATCATATGGTTTGGCCCAACTTTTGATGCAACAAAACTAAAAGTCTGACCCAAGGAGAGCTGGTCCACGATTAACGTGGCTCTGTCAGCCAACCCTTTTTAACCTCGTTCCTCTCCCCCATAGTCTACCTTCTCTTTTGTATGAAGTTGATCTATCAATTTCGAATAAATTGATAGATAACTATATTTCGCAACTTTCACAGTTATTAAACATAATCCTATACCTTAATCTCCCAAATTCGTAGCTCGGATTTATATATCTCCGCCGGGCACACAATACAATCGCGGGGTTCAGTTAAATGCTCCAACGTTTATACCTCCCGAACTTTATATTAATAGTCAACATTTACAAACAAATGATTTCGTAATAATCGGTCGCCCTGGACCCCACATTATGCCAACCGACCAATCAAATGTTTGTGTCGTACCTTGTTAAACGCCGTGCATCTCCGTCACGCGAAGACCGTCTGATGGCCTTCTCTCGAATCAATGGCCTATACACATTTCGCTCGGCGACCTTGTACTGACGTTAACACGCAAAAAGTACGGGAAAGTGGTTTTTTTGAACGGTTCACACCACCACGTGTCGATTCCTCTATGGAATCGCTCCTCGACCCAGAAATACCGCCTCCGTACCAAAAGCGGTGCGAAATGGGGCAATCCACTTTTGAAACCCACTTCCGGTTTTTTTTTTTTTTTGGTGCAGGGCTTGACCGCGGTTACGTCGGGTTGCGATCGCCTTTGTGTATTTTAATTCAGGTTTTAGTCTCGGGTTCTGGACTTCTATTAATAAAACAAAGTTATTTCTTTATACGGGAAATCCACCAATATTACCAGGATTCTTTACACAAACAATGCCTACGAGTGGTTTGAATGCACCGGGATTATTCGAATGAATTTAAGGTAAACAACCGACAGAGATAAATGGAATTCACACAGGAGTTCAATTATTCATACACAGAGTTCATCACTTCGCAATTAAACAATCTCCCCACACTTAAGGATTCGAACTACTCTATGGTGAATTCGCACAGAAACTATTTAATTGGAAGCAACTATGAGCAAATTTTATTACAGAATCTCTCTTCTCCTTGCTCTCTCTCCCTCAATGCATCCGAGGATTTGATTTATATACATTATAGTGTGACTCTTCGGTTCCTCTATGAGGACCGTTTCAGGAAACCAAAAGCCTAATTACAATTTATTCAATAACTGAACTGACAGCTGGATCGAGCCAAACTGTTCGACTCCTACAAGTTCTAACTAATCTAAATAATACAGTCAGCTGAGCTATTGACACCTAGCTGTTACAATTCATATGTTTCGTACCCTACTAGCCACAACATGTGGACAAAACCTCCTACATTGCTGGCTAGTGTCTAATGCCCCTGCATCAGACTCCCGAGGGCAATCTCCTTCATGGGCTCCTGTCCATGAGCTCTTCCACTGATCTGCCTATCTTTTGTAACATTCCTTCAGTCATCCAAGTGGCATCTTCCTCAGGCTTGTCCTTCCATTTGATCAAGTACTGAAAGTACTCTAGTCCTCTGGTCCTTCTGAACACTCTCTTGTCCAATATCTTCTCTGGTTGCAATGGTTGTGCTGGAGGTAGCTGCTCTTTCCACTCAATCTGTTCCTTGTCTGATGATCCTTCCTCTGCACCATCATCTTCGTACTTGTACAAATCTGCAACATTAAAAATGGAAGATATTCCAACATCAGGTGGCAATTCAATCTCATAAGCATTTGCAGAAAACTTTCTAAGTATCCTGCATGGCCCAATCTTTTTGTACTTCAACTTGTTGCACTGCTTCTTTGGGAACCTCTCCTTTCTCAAGTGTGCCAAAACCTGATCTCCTACTTCAAAATGAACTTCCTTTCTACTCAAGTCTGCTCTGCTTTTGTATTTGATGCTGCTGCCTTGTAATTGCTGCTTCACTTGTTCGTGTATGGCCTGGATCTCTGAAGCAAATTCCTCACCATCTGCACTTCTTATCTCTGCTCTTCCCAGATTTCTTAATTCTGATATCCCTCTGGGGTGCATTCCATAAACAATGTGGAATGGGCTCTGCCCTGTGTTTCTATTTGGTGAGTCATTATATGCATATTCTGCCTGGGGAAAAATATGATCCCACTGCTTGGGATGCTCTCCTGCAAGACTTCTTAATAAATTTCCCAGACTTATATTCACTACCTCAGTCTGTCCATCAGTCTGGGGATGATAAGTTGAGATGAAAATTAGTTTGGTGCCAAGTTTCTTCCATAGTGTCCTCCAAAAGTGTCCTACAAATCTGGTGTCTCTGTCTGAAACAATGCTCCTGGGTAACCCATGCAATCTAACAACTTCTTTGAAAAACAAGTTAGCAACATGGGTGGCATCACTAGTTTTATAACATGGAATAAAATGTGTCATTTTGGAGAATCTGTCCACCACAACAAAGACTGTATCATTCCCTCTCTGAGTCTTGGGTAATCCTAGAACAAAATCCATACTCACCATGTCCCAAGGCCTGTCTGGAATAGGCAAGGGAGTATACAATCCGGCATTCTGACTCCTTCCTTTAGCATACTGACAGATTTTGCAGTTCTTCACAAACTTATCCACTTATGTTCTCATCTTGGGCCAGAAATAAAAGTGACTCAGCTGCTCATAAGTCTTATCAGTACCAAAGTGTCCAGCAAGTCCTCCACTATGCTTCTCTTTGATCAAATTTTCTCTCATGGAACATTTTGGTACACATAGTTGGCTTCTTCTGAATAACAAGTCCTCCTGCAAGAAATAATCTAGCCACTGGCTTCTATCTATTAAGACAGGGTTACTACATGCCTCAAATGCTTCCTTAAAATCTGGATCTATTTTATACAATTCCCTAAGAAAATCAAATCCTGCAACTTCAAAATTAGTTTCTTGCACAAGCATGTGTCTCCTACTCAAAGCATCAGCTACTTTATTGGCTTGGCCACTTATATGTTTCAAGACAAAATTAAAACTTTGGAGATACTCAACCCATTTAGCATGCTTATGTTTCAACTTCGGTTGTTGTACAATATACTGCAAAGCATGATTGTCATAATACAATACAAATTCCCTAGACATCAAATAATGTATCCACTTCTTCAGTGCCTAAACAATTGCATAGAATTCGTTCTCATAAGAGGAACACTTTCTTCTAGTTTCATTCAGCTTCTCACTGAAATATGCCATAGGCCTATCATCCTGACTCAACACAGCTCCAAGGGCCTCTCCACTGGCATCACATTTTACTTGAAAAGGTTTAGTAAAATCAGGCAGAATCAAAATAGGCTTCTCTGTTACCTTTTGTTTCAGCAGTTTAAAATTCCTTTCTGCTTAAGCAGTCCACTTAAATGGTTGTTTTCTCTTATTTATTTTTTCAATTATGGGTGCATTAATCTTACTAAAGTTTCTTATAAACTTTCTGTAAAAACTAGAAAGTCCATGGAAACTTCTTACCTCAAAAACATTCCTGGGTGAAGGCCACTCCACAATTGCCTTAACCTTTTCTGGGTCCATCTTCAATCCCTCTGCAGAAACAACAAAACCCAAATACACCAACTCTTCTTTCATGAATGAGCATTTCTTCAAATTTATCAGCAGTTTCTCTTGGTGCAACTTATTCAAGACATAATTAAGATGCCTTAAATTTTCTTCCTTAGTTCTGCTGAAAACTAATATATCATCCAGATACAATATTACAAATTTACCAATGAATTCTTTCAACACTTCATTCATGAGTCTCATAAAAGTGCTTGGTGCATTCGATAACCCAAAAGGCATCACCATCCATTCATACAGTCCTTCATTCGTTTTAAAGGCAGTTTTCCACTCATCACCCTCTCTTATTCTGATCTGATGGTATCCACTCTTCAAATCTATCTTTGAGAAATACTTAGCACCACTCAAACAGTCCATTAAGTCCTCAATTCTAGGCAAAGGGAATCTGTACCTGATTGTGATCTTATTGATTGCTCTGGAATCAGTACACATCCTCCAGCCTCCATCTTTCTTTGGGCTCAATACTGCTAGTACAGCACATGGACTCAAACTTTCTCTGATCAGTCCTTTGTCCACCAATTCCTGTACTTGTCTCCTGATTTCTTCATTTTCCTTGGGATTCATTCTGTAGGCTTCCTTATTTGGCAGATTTGAACCAGGGATAAAATCTATCTGATGGTTGATCTTCCTCACAGGTGGCAGCTCATCAGGTAAATCATCCACAACAATGTCACAGTAATTGCCTAACATCTCTTGTATCTCTACTGGTAAATCAGAAATCTTTGTAGAAGTAAGAACTACCTTAGGTTTGCAAACCAAAGCAAAGCTTACCTCTTCTTCTTCTATCTGCTGCAGTTATTCCTTCCCGCTCAGCAACAGGGTCTTTGGATCAATCACTCTACTGGATGGCTCTCCTTCTTCCATGGGTATCAAGGTATGGTGTACCCCATCTTTGAAGAACTTGTAGGTGTTCTTCTTGCCATCATGCACTGCTGCTCTGTCAAACTGCCAAGGTCTACCTAGTAGTATATGACACACATCCATGGGCATTACATCACACAAAACTTTGTCCTTGTATTTTCCCATTTGCAGCTCTATCTCGCACTGTTATTTCACAACCAGCTGGTGCCCTTTATGCAGCCAGGACACCCTGTAGGGAGTTGGATGCTCCCTTATCTTAAAATTCAAATTTTCTGTGACCTCAATGGAAACCATATTGTCTGTGCTGCCACTATCAATGACTAGCTGGCAGCATTTCCCTTGGACTTTGCAGATGATCCTAAACAAATTCTTCCTTTGTGTAGGCTCAGCGAATTCTTTAGCTTGCTTCAACAGGACCTTATTTACCACCAAGGATTCTCCCCTCTCTGGAAGAATTTATTCCTCAATTTCTGCCTCTTCTCCAGCCTAGGCAACAATAGCATTTCTTGGACCAGAACCCACATTCTCTGGACACTCATAGTGCTTATGTCCCACTCCTTGACATCTATAACACCTCAACTCTCTGCCTCTGCCTCTCTCTCCTCTTCCTCTTCCTCTGTAAGAACCCCTTCTACCCTTTGCATCATCCTCTGTAGATGCATTCTGAGGTGAGCTACTGTCAGCTCCATTCCTGGGTGTAGGCTTTCCTCTACCACCCTGACTTCCCTTCCCACGGAAAGTACCTCTCTTCTTGGCAGACTGTTTCCTCAGGAGTTTCTCCTCTGCTTTCAAGGCCATCTGATAGGCTTCTTCCACTGTCTTAGGAGACAGGAGACAAATCTCATCTTGGATCTCCAACTTGAGACCATTCACATATCTGGCAGTCTTCTCTGGTGTATCTTGGAATTTCCCAGCTCTTATGCTTACTCGGTAGAATTCGTCTGTGTATTCTTTCACTATCAGCAACCTCTGTCTCAGGTTCTGCATTTGTTTATACAATGTCAGCTGGTAATCACTAGGCAGGAATTTACCTTTCAATTTAGCCATCATTATGGTCCAGCTCTTGATAGGTTGCTTGCCAACTCTCCTCCTCTCTGCCTGCACTCCATCCCACCAAAGTGCAGCATGTCCCTTCAGCTTTGTTACTGCAAACTTGACTTTTTTATCTTCACTTATTTCTTCATAATCGAAGCACTTGTTTAATTCATTTATCCAGTCCACCAGCTCCTTTGGATTCAGTCCCCCTGCATAGCTTGACACTTCAATTCTGGGTTTAACTTCAGACCCCAGAACAGTTCTGAGGAGCCTCAAGTTAGGAGGAATTTCAACATTTTCTTCAGCTTCCTCTATCTCAGGTTCGCTGATGTCTTCAGGATATCTGGGCTGTCTTCACTCCATGGAATCTATTCTAGCCTCGACCCTCTGCAACATCCCCAACACCTCAGCGTTGGCAACATGTCTTCTTCTGCCAGCACCTCTACCAACTCGGATTGCCATGTCAGCAAAACAACTTCAGACAATAGCTCTGATACCACAATTGATGCAAAAAAACTAAAATTCTGACCCAAGGAGAGCTGGTCCACGATTAACGTGGCTCTGTCAGCCAACCCTTTTTAACCTCGTTCCTCTCCCCCATAGTCTACCTTCTCTTTTTTATGAATTTGATCTATCAATTTCGAAGAACTTGATAGATAACTATATTTTGCAACTTTCAAAGTTATTAAACATAATCCTATACCTTAATCTCCCAAATTCGTAGCTCGGATTTATATTTCTCCGCCGGGCCCACAATACAATCGTGGGGTTCAGTTAAATGCTCCAACGTTTATACCTCCCGAACTTTATATTAATAGTCAACATTTACAAACAAATGATTTCGTAATAATCGGTCGCCCTGGACCCCACATTATGCCAACCGACCAATCAAATTTTTGCGTCGTACCTTGTTAAACATCGTGCATCTCCGTCGCACGAAGACCGTCCGATGGCCTTCTCTCGAATCAATGGTCTGAACACATTTCGCTCGGCGACCTCGTATTGACGTTAACGCGCGAAAAGTACGGGAAAGTGGTTTTTTTGAACGGTTCACTCCACCAAGTGTCGATTCCTCTATGGAATCACTCCTCAACCCAGAAATACCGCCTCCGTACCAAAAGCAGTGCGAAATGGGGCAATCCACTTTTGAAACCCACTTCCGGTTTTTTTTTTTTTTGGTGCAGGGCTTGACCCCGGTTACGTCGGGTTGCGATCGCCTTTGTGTATTTTAACTCAGGTTTTAGTCTCGGGTTCCGGACTTCTATTAATAAAACAAATTTATTTCTTTATACGGGAAATCCACCAATATTACCAGGATTCTTTACACAAACAACGCCTATGAGTGGTTTGAATGCGCCAGGATTATTCGAATGAATTTAAGGTAAACAACCGACAGAGATAAGTGGAATTCACACAGGAGTTCAATTATTCATACACAGAGTTCATCACTTCGTAATTAAACAATCTCCCCACACTTAAGGATTCGAACTACTCTATGGTGAATGCGCACAGAAACTATTTAATTGCAAGCAACTATGAGCAAATTTTATTACAGAATCTCTCTTCTCCTTGCTCTCTCTCCCTCAATGCATCCGAGGATTCGATTTATATACATTATAGTGTGACTCTTCGGTTCCTCTATGAGGACAGTTTCAGGAAACCAAAAGCCTAATTACAATTTATTCAATAACTGAACTGACAGCTGGATCGAGCCTAACTATTCGACTCCTACAAGTTCTAACTAATCTAAATAATACAGTCAACTGAGGTATTGACACCTAGATGTTACAATTCAGATGTTTCGTACCCTACTAGCCACAACATGTGGACAAAACCTCCTACATTACTGGCTAGTGTCTAATGCCCCTGCATCAACTTTTCTCATGGAGCAACATGAGAAATTTTCCCCTTTGAGGAGCCATGCACTGCAACATAATGATAAGAGTATGCAAATCAGCAAATGAAAATACAAGGCTCTTACCAAAGGCTGGAAGTAAGATGATAGTTGGATCCATGTGTGTGACCCTGCTCCCAAGTGATAGCGTTGTGAGCTCATGCAAAAAGGCTCTTTCCCATGCCAATCTTTGTCCCTTGACATGCTCCTTGTCAAAGACTCCTCCGGTGATGCTGCTACAGATATGAAACATCTTCCAAGATGGAAATGCCTCCTTATCAGTCCAAGCCAAAGGGTAGCCCCTTTGCACTATGAGAGTGACCTCCTCTACTCTTGCAACACCATATATCATATGAGAGAAAATCTGCTTGTGCTCTCTCCAAGATAGCTCAACCAACCCAGGTGCTTGTTTCCTCCTCATGCTCACATCATGTAACCCATGTGATAAAGGTATCATGGATGATATATATACCATATCAGCACCATGTATCCCTACTTCCTGCTGCTCAATGATGTCAAAATCTTGCCACCTCTTCTCCATTCCCATCCTCCTTAAAAGAAGATACACCAAGTGATGGTAAAACTCCTTCAAGAGGAGCAAACACAACCAAGCCTCTTGCTTCCCAGTATCATATATTTGCAAGTGGCTAATCAGCCTCTTGCTCCTCATCCACACCCACTCAACTCCTTGTGGATGTCTCCCCCTTTCTCCATTGGTCTTCCTCTCATGGGGATCATCATTCTCCCAAGCCATATCTCCCTCTTTGCATTTCATGGAAGGTTTAAATGCAGCTCCTTGGAGACCTTCTAGAGAATATCTCTCACCAATGACTATGTTGGATCCATGAGGACCCAAATGTGATGGAGGTAGTATCTCCTCTCCACCCATGTTTAATAGTGCTGCTAATTCCTCTAATAGTGTAGCAGTTGTTTCATCCTCCGGTTCAAAATTTGTTTCATTGTTTTTCATGGGGGTGTCATGGTTCACTCCATCCTCCAAAAGTTCACACTCCAACCTCAATGGTTGAATTCAACTCAACCAAGATGTATGAGGATGAGGGTTCATCTCCTCCTTGAACCCTTTGTACAACGCAGTGCAATCATGGTGCTCTAGAATAGCAAAGTGTGTAGATTCTTGGACCTCTACATGTGAGTTTCCACATTCCTTTAAATTATTTGCTGAAATGAAAAGTGGAAATTCATTCATACCTTGATGGATCTTGCGATATTCTTGTGTGGCTGCAATGGCTTTTCCATTCGATGCAATGGTTTCTTCCTCTATAGATATAGAAGGCTACTCCTCCAAAGCTGCAACAGCGTTGGTGCAATCCTCCTCCCATGGTGGTGTGAGCCTTTCCTCCTTTTTTCTCTCCTCATCAAAGGTTATGATTAACCTTTGAGAAAATTCTGCAAAAGAACTCACCCTTAAATGGACCAAGGGTTTGAACCACCAAACAGAGGCTTCATCCTCCATGTGCAGTGTTGCAATCTCCACTGCTTCTTTCTCTACCACTGGCTGTAGCAGAAAAAATGCCTCCAACTTCCTCACCCAAGCTCTTGTTGAAGCATCCCCATCAAATGTAGACAATAGGAACCTATTGCCTCTTATTTCCTTTCTACTACAGGGCCTTCTCTCCTCCTTCTGTTGAATAAACTGTGGGAATGTTGTAATTCCCCTGAATTCCATAGAGTGAGATTTATATTTACCCAGGTACTTACTTAAGATTTGATGATCCAAGTATCCTCCATGCCTATCTTCCTTGCCTTCATGAGAATAGGAAGTGCATGGACCTTTCTCTTCTTCTCTTTGCTTCTCCTCATTGGGGAGGCTCTCCTTTGTTCTAAAAATAGATGAGAGCAGGCTCATCTTCTTCATCATCTCCTTCTGATATCGAACTCACAGCCTGTGCCAATTTCGATGCTCTGATACCACTGTATTGTTCCCAAATTGGGAATAGCTACACTATTGGGAATAATCTAAGTTATTACCAATGTGGAGCTATAGCAATATGTAAAACACCCCAATGGAGCAGAAATGATACATTAACATATAAAATACAGGAGAATCCAAATAGCCATCCTATTATATCATAGCAACATAAGATACACTAATCCTTGAGGAAGTGATCACTCAAGCAAAGCACTACAAGCCTCAAGAGACATGTACATGGGAATATGAAGAATATTTCTATATGAACAAAACCCTAGTCTATAACTACGTAGTTCTATATGGAAAAACTACTAAAACACCTGTTAATACATAGATATGCAAATATATGGCTCATACAATCATTGGGAGAGAAGATCTAAGCTCCCAATCACTACCTCAAGTCAATCCTGGAAGGATTGGCTATAATACACCAAACTTGCAAAATGTCAAAGTTGTTGGGTAGTAGCAGCATCTCAAGAACTGGGAATAAGTGGAGAATAAGGAAAATTCTACAACCAATGACAATATCTTCTCCGATGGATCTCTAGAGTGAAAGGCTAATCCTCTCACCTAAGATCTCACCCTCCAAACAATCTGCTAATCCCTCACAGCAAATGCTCTCCAAGAATAACGTTGTCTAAAAAAGGGACTGCGCTGCTCATGATGGTAATTTGTTGGCATGGTGCCAAAGATGGTGGAATTTTCTTATAAACCTCCTTTACTGATCTCCCAAGGGGATGGAAGCTCCCTCCTCTGGAAAACTAGCCAAGGATGGTGTTGTAGAAAACCTCCCCAAAAACACTACACAATATCCTGTTGAAACTGTGTTGATGAAGAAGGATAATGCTTGACCTCAATTCCTGAATATGGGGAATGGAGTGCAATCCTCCAAGAACTACTCAAGAATGAGGGGAAATCATAAACAGGAATTCCCCCGGCAATTCTTGCTAAACAGCAAGAGATTGCAACAAGTATAAAAGACCAGAGATGAATAATACTCAACATGAAACACAATGGTTGTCTTGCCCTCCTTTTAAACAATGTGAGCTCCCCATCCATGGGTCCCACTCATGATAGCTTCCTCCTCAAGAAACCTCTCCTCCTCTTTTACTGCATTGTCCCCACAAGATGCCTTCCACCTCTTACCACTGCACTATTTGACTTGGTCAAACTTGACCTAGTCCTCTTGCAAAAAGTCTCTTTTCACACATGGGGTGTGAAATCCAGTTCTACAAGTGATCCTCCTTCACACTAAGAGAATTTTTATTCCTTATTCATGAAATGAATGGGTCTCCTACCCATTTTATTTTTCTCCTATGTGAAAATGGAAAAAATTAATGTTCCATAAAATTGGTAACATTACACTTCTTTTGAACCAGATAATAGGGTAGATTGTCCAATCATATCCATATCATAACGACTTCTAAAATCATTGCCTGTACATGAAAACTGACTTTGAAAACTCCAACCATCCAACATATCAGCAATTGTGTCATGAAGTGCTTTATATGACTGTAGTGTTGGTTCCACCGACATCTCATGATTTCTCATGTGATTATCAACCAAAATGTGACCAAGATTCCCTTTCCAAATCTGAGATAAATTAGGGCATACAAGAAGAGAATCAAACTGGATAAATTCTTCCTATGTTTTAAACTTTGCCTCCCTATTCAGCAAGTTCACTTCCACATCAACTGCAATATTTTTCATTTCTTCAAGGGTTGCAATGTCCCTTTCTCTTACTTGGAATGCCATCTCTGGATTAAAGTCATCTGGGTAGTGAAAGAGAGCTACTCCTAGGGATGGCCTTATATCAGTAGGCATTGAATGATACACCTTATTAAACCTAGCTAAAAAATATTATATTGTCTCCTATGGCTATCTTTTTAAATTTTCATACTCTTCTATGATAAGAAATATATTTCCTATTATTACCCATTTACCTAGGAAAACTTGCATGAATTGATTAAAATTTCTCATCCTAGCAACTGGAAGATTCTCAAACCAATTTTTAACTTTACCTTGCCATGGTAGGACAAACATCCTAATACATACATCATCTTCTTCCTTTACTAATGACTGCAATACATTGACCAAAGGGCCATGGTAAATATGCAACATAAGATCTTCTAGAAGATTTGTAACAGGAAAACAAACCGCGTTCCAAACAGCTGCTTGTTGAGGATGTTCTTGTGGATCTAGGAAATTAAGCTCTGTTGCCTCTATTTCTGGATCACCAGACTGTTTTTTATTTTTAGTTTTTTCCTCTGGGAAACACTCCAACTCTTCCCCTTCTTCATGGAGGGTAAACTCGCCTCCCTCTTCTTTAGAATAGGCTGGGAATTGGTTTTCTACATTCCGTCCAAAAACCACCATGGGTCGTTCTTCTTGGAGATTAAAGGGTGTGGGCCTTTTTTTGTAATGGCTTCTTTGAACTGTTCTTTAGGAGGGTCGGGTAGTTTCAAGGGTATAGATGAGGACTTCTTATTTTTGGAAGGATCTACTTCTTTCTTTGTGGAAGTGGATGCAGTGACCTTATGAGGGGCTGACTCTTCTAATGGCTTCTTCCCTTTACTAGTAGGACTAGGAGGGGTCATTTCTATTGATATTGACTCTTCATTTTGTTCATGCACTTGGGTTCTCTTCCTAGAGGACCTAGGTTCATACTTCTTGTGGAGTTGAGCCTACATGAAATCCATGAACTATCTGCAGTAATGGTCGATATCTTGATCCTCAGGAGGAACCTCCTTCTCCTCTTGCTCCCCTTGTAGGATTATTTCACCCTCCTCATCATCAGAGTAAGTGAGGAATTGATTTTATTGGTTTTCTATGACTTCCTTAGCCTGTCTCTCCACTTCTCCCTCCAAATATAGAGGATTTTGAATGTGGTCTTGATGTTCCTTCCTCTCTCGCTGTAACAGCTGCAGAGGGGGATTCCGATACTAAGGATTAAACCCTCAGTTATGAATTATTTTTTTGGGATGAGAAGGGGAATTTTTGGCCTCCAATTCAAGCTTAATCAACTTATTTTAAAGGTTCTTGATTATCTTTTTCATTTCTTCAATTCTATACTCTTGTGATTCCCTCTCCTGATTTGAAGTAGAAGCCTCCTCCTTGTTCTTGCTTTTGGCTTCATGTTCTGTCTTCCCCTTGAATTTACCAGTAGAAGAAAAGTTTGCTTCTACCTCCAATGCATCAGTCTGGATTTGATCCAGAGATGTGGATTTTCTCTCTTAGGGTGAACCCAAACTCTGGTTCGAAAGCTCCTGCGAAGACTACCTTAGCAGCTGCATAGGGAGGCTTTATTTTAGCAGGAAGATTATCATAGAGCTTATTGAACCTCTTTATGAATTCTGTTACATCCTCATTGTGTCTCTTCTTTAGACATTGAACTCAATGATAATGTATCCATGGTCCCTCTTTTCTCCCCATTTTAATGTGAAGAAATTTTCCATTTCTTCCTAGGTGTGGACTATGTTTCCGACTAGATAAATGGACCGCTTTCAAGCTTCTCCATCCAAGGATTGGATGAAAATCCTTAACACCAAATCTAAGTTTTCTACATTCATATTCTCAGCAAATGTACATATTTTTTTTTATATGTCTTTGCGCCGGAGTATTATCTTCCCCTGTAAACCATGGCAACAACTCTAGATAGTCTTGCGGCATATCATTTAGAGGTTGAGGGAGGGCAAAGGGGGAATACTTATTCAAAAGGAAACCTGACACAACCATCTGATATAGAGGTGGATCTGAATCTGGTGTGAGGCCCGGTGAAAGCCAGGATTACTTCTGATTAGGACTATTTTATAGTGGAGTCGCCAAGGTGGGGAATACACAACTCCCAAACCTTCCTTATCACTTGTCTGAAGGGTGGAATTTATGTCATCTCCCAGGGAAAATATTTCTTCATTCGTATCCCCAGAAATTGCGCCAAAAAGATGTTGTAGCTCCTAGAGACAGCATTGGGCTGCAAAATAACAGTGCCTAGGACATCTTAAAATCAGAGATTAAATGTAGACAATTTCCAAGGTGCCTCTAACAGAATATGGATTAAGGGAGAAATGGTTGTGGTCGTTCATAAATGATGAATACTTTGGAGTCTAGGGCATGTGAATTACCCTATACTACGAGAGGGTTCAGGAGGCTATATGGCTTGGTGGCTTTCAAATGGGCCAAGTATGAAACAATGAGAAGAGGATTTCAAAATATGCAGAGGTGTTTATAAGGAACGGAGGAGGAGGAACCCATGCGAGACAGGCCTAAAAGTCCTAAGAATCTGTCTCCCGTGAACTCAAATGAATTAGATGTAAGTGGAATATGACCAACAACCAAGATTTTTGGAGCACGAATTAAGGGGGAAAAACAAGCTTAACACATGAGCGTTATTTATACATGAATTCATGAGTAAAAAATGCATACCACCGACAGCTCCATTACACAAATCATAAAAGCAGCAAAACATGAAGGATGATTATATATAAATAGGAGATTACTAATAAAAAAAAGAATACAGATACATAATACTCGTTGCTCCATCTGGAATCCAAATAAACAATGATGTATATCATATTAAGTTTAAAACAACTCTCCCAGATATGTATCTCAGAGCACAAGGAGCACAGTCATACAAAACTACAGAAAAATTCTCCAAAATTTAGAACCCTTCTTTCATCTCTGAACCCCCTACATATATATTTCTCCTTGAGGGTTTACAATCGAATAATAATTCTTGATCAGCCCACACATGTGAAGATTAAACTATCCTAACCAACTAGCAAAGCGTGCATCAAGCAATCACTCCCATAATCAGAAAATCAAACCAGAATTGGGTGAAATCAATATTTCACCAGCAAAACATCACAATCAAACAGCAAAAGAAAAACATAGTTGGCCACACAGGCCAAATCATGAAATCTTCAAATTGGGGAGGTGAGTGGTTGTGAACAAGTGGACAGCCTGGCTTCCATCTTATGATTCCATCTGTTGTCGAAAGCCCCCACTCCCTCATTATCATTATTCACATTAACCATTATGAAACGGCCAGTCGTACCACACGACTTTTTAGTGGATATTTCCTGGGAAAATTGAATCAACCATAGTTGTGCTTGTTCTGCCAAAAACCCATGTTGTTCTTAGCTTGAAAAACTAGAGACTGGGCTTCAGAAGGGGGTATGTGACATTAACACTCAGCGGGATGATTTAACACTAAAAAGGGTTAGACAAAGGCCGTGGAAGGGCTATTGATGACATGGCAGGGATTTGGGGCCCAAACTGATATCACAAATCGCAATCGGGAGTTAAGGAGTTTTCTTATGAGAATCGGGAGGTAAATGTTATAACTTGCAAAGGATGATGCGCGATGAGCCGGAGGTGACGTGGTCATGACGGAGGTGGGGCCCATCATTATCTCACATATCTCAATCGGTATTTTTTATTATGAGAAAGCAAGAGTAAATTTTATGGTTAGCGAAGTGCGATGTGAAATGGGGGAAAGGCGACGTGGCAGGACAGAGGTGGGGCCCAACTTATATCGCAAATCGCAAGTCAGAGAGTTTATTTATGAGAAACGGGGGATAAATGTTATAACTTGCGATATGCGAAGTGCAATGGTTGGAGGTGACGTGGTAGGAGGTGGGACCGCCCGCAGATCATAGATTGAGGTTTTTTGTTATAAGCAGCGAAGGTTACATGGTGTAACTTTCAATGTGCGAAGTGCGACAGGCAGAAAGGTTGGCGATGTGAAAAAGGTATGTGGTAAGTGCCTGTTCCTCCTTTGACTATGTGGTGTCCGCCCGACCTGTGCTTGAATTTATTTGCCTTCACTTTAGTCGTTCACACCTCATCCCCGTGATTTGCTTATAGGGGCCACTTCTCCACCTTGTGTGCAGTCACAGGCCAACATATGTAATGAAAAAACCAAGGCTCATATGGAAGAAGAGGTTGATAAAAAGGAAATCATGAGAGGCAGGATGAAAATGGTTTCATTTTTACAGAATCTTGAAACATGGGAAACTATGCTTGAAATTGGTTTCATTTTTTCACAAGCTTGAAACACGTGGAAAAAATATTTTTGGAACTGGTTTAATTTTTACACAAGCTTGAAACGGAGACAAACTATGCTTGAAAGTGGTTTCATTTTTTTCACAAGCTTGAAACAGAGACATTATTCTTGGAATGAGTTTGCATGCCCCCAGCATAATGACGCAATTCGAGGTACATGCCCCCTAAGCTTCACCTCATTCACCTAAGTAGACTACTGGTTACTAACAAGTGGATGGAATGAAGGTTTATTTATGAGATCAAGTGAAATACTCAACTAGGATTGAGATATAATCAAAGACTTGAATTTAAAGGGGATTTGTTTCATTTTTTAATGAGCTTGACACAATAAAAGAACTATGCTCATGACACCTTGTTTCATTTTTAAACGAGCTTGACACAAGAAAAGGAACTATGCTCTGAAGAGCTTGTTTCATTTTAGGAGCTTGACATAAGAAAAGGAACTCTGCTATGAAGGGCTTGTTTCATTTTTTAAGGAGCTTGACACAAGAAAAGGAACTCTACTCCGAAGACCTTGTTTCATTTTTTAAGGAGCTTGACACAAGAAAAATAACTCTGATCTCACACTTTTCTCATGGCCAATAATAGGTCATGGATTCCAAGAGGTTCTCATCAGATGGGAGAACAACACTCTGGAAATCAGGGTCTAATTCCCCTAGTACATGATGCACTATATCACTGACTAGATCATCAGCAAACACGATTCATGGAATAGGTTGCCACATAATTAACCTATGGCGGAGAAGATACCACTTGCATGTAAGGACCATTAAGGGATGATGGTTGATTCAGATCTAGATTAGGACCAATTAATGAAATTTGATCAACGTTCACATTATTCCTTCATGTGGGAAACAAATTACAGGAAAGAGAAAAGAGACGAGAGCTCCCATGACATAAGTATAATCTCACCCAGGGAGTAAGTTAAAGTCTAAAGGGACTTGGAAAACCATCACACCTATATAGACAATATTTCCTCCTAAAGTAATAGGAAACTTCTGAAGGATCCCTAATAGTTGACTAGTTCCTTAGTTAAAATCCAATAGATTCTGGGTAACAGGAACAAGCTACGGAGAACCGAAAGCTTTCCAAGTAGTTGAGGAAATAATACTAATAGATGTGCCTTCATCTATTATTGTGCTAGGTAAGGCCAAACTATAGGCTTGTAATGTGATCTCAAAGGGCACATAAAAAGGAACACAATATCGTGCCAGTCGACTCCATTCAAAGGAAGCGATTAGAATACTTTGATGTGGTGCCGTGAGAACAAGAGAACAACCCCCTTGTGTTATGAGAATGAGAGGATCGCCCTCATGTACCATTGGAATAGGAGGATTTCCATCCAATTCATGAGAATCTGAAGAAACAAAAATAACCTGAGTGGTATGAGGTTCATTCTCTATAAGAAAGACCTGATCAACTTAAGGTGGAATCAGGTTGATTGTCTTCTCAATAAATTTTTGGTCGGGAAAGAACTCATGGGATTCACTTTTGGAGAGAGTGAGGTTTACCAGAGATGACTTCTGATTAATCACTTGATCAACTAGCGGAGGATCATGGAAAATCTTCTGGTAACCACGTGAAAGTCGCGACTGATAAGTTGTAAGGTTATCCAAGACTTTGGAGGCTTCACCCATATAAGGAAAAAGGTGAATGGGATGATTCCCTACTCATAAATTATAGGGAAATCTGACTTTACCCTGTCTATCATGGACCTTACTATCACTAGTTGAGGCTTTATTGCCAGGATGATCTCCAAAGGCTGATGTGAGTCATGGATGACACTTATAATATCCTAGAAATTCCACGACAATCCCTAAGAAGGTGTTCATCCTTACCTAACTTGCAATGGAATTTGACTTTGAGGGATTGATTGGAAGGTTTTTCAACATCAGTTCCATCAGTAAAGATGGTCGCTTCATTTCCCCCTTGCTTATTTGACTTATTCTTCTTCACCCTCTTCTTCTTCTTCTTAGATTCCTAGTTACTAGAATCCAGACTTTCACCAACTGAAGAGGAAGAACAGGGTGAAGAAACAGGTGAAGAAGGCGAGGGGTCAAATTTAGGGTCAACATGAGGTCGACACTATTTAGGTGGAGGTAAACTTGTTTGAGAATTGTCTTGGACATTTGGAACCATGGGGGTTGAAAATAACTAAATTGGCAAACCAATGGTTAATCCTAGGAGGGAGAATGTTTCCATAGAGGGAGCGCCAACATTTCCAAAAGAAGTAAAAATACCAGGATTCCCATCTGAGGGGATTCCTTGATTGGTAAACTCAAGAACTCTTGCCATCAGTATCATAAAAAGATTCACCAAGGAGTTGTTTCACGAGTAAGATATTTCTGTGGACATTAAATTTTAGAATTAAACAAAATCAATAAAAAGAGGTAATGTATGAAAAAAGGGTTTACCAAGCATCCGTGAACTTGTAATATCCCAAAAGGGAGAATGCAATAATAAAAAAACACAATATTAGAAACTATAGATTATGTTGATCCAGGTGGATATTGGTGGCCACCCACCTATTCCACTTGGGGCCCCACCATTGTCTCTTTTAGTTTTTCAGTTTCGGCACAACTTACTATTTTTAGCAGTTTTTCGAGTCCTGAACTTCCAAAGCCGTTTTGAGGACCTAAACGACGTTTTTTGGGCATCACACCTTCGGAAAAAATGATTTCTTTCCAAAACTGATATTTGCGATTAGGAGTTTTATTCTTCGGATAGATATTTCTAACGATGTATCATGTGTGTCAAACGGAGATAATATGCCAAAGTTACGACCCCGGGAAGTTGAAACACCAATTTACCCAAAAGGGGCCCATAGTTTTGGCGCTTCATCTCCTAGGGTTGGGTTTTTGGATGTTTAGGTTTTTCCATTGTTTCACTATAATAAATAGGCCCTCGAGCCTCATTGGAACACAGTTTAGAGTCCTGTAGCCACCACATCTCTTCTCAGATATAAGCTACCAACACCTTAGCTAGTTTATTTCCATTATGTCTATAAGCAAATTTCATTTCTTTGATATTAATGAAATGAAGTGTTATTTCCACTGCATCTTTGTATTTATGGTTATATGTGTATTATGTTGCATTCCTAAATAAATCCAGATCAGTGGTATCAGAGCAGTCTACTTTTTCTCGATCCTTCTTTGCATGTCCCCATCGAGGTCGGGGTATAAGGAGTTAGGGCTCAATCTAGTTGAACCTTTACAAGATCAGCCTCGCAAAAACTAACGATCGTCCATGGGGGACGAAAAGAAAGATGAAGGAGCAAGAGATCCTATAAAAATATTGCTCTAGGAGGCCCTCGAAAAATAAATGAACGCGATGATGGATAACTTTGCCCAGATCCTTCAACGACTGCCCACTGGTGCCGCATCTGCATCCAACAGCCACTCTGGAGGTGTGACTCCCTTTAAGGTACAAGTAAACTTTGAATTTCCAATATTTGAGGGTAAAATAGATGCAGATGTCATAGATATATGGTTGAATCTATTAGAAGGATATTTCTCGGTTCATGACTTTTCCGACCAGGAGAAGATTATTTTTGCACTCTTCAAAGCTACCCCTCATGTTAAGGACTAGTGGGAAACCTACTGTGAGAAAAAGGACAAGACAGAACCCTATCTGTTCTCAGTTGTACCCTCTTGGAATTCTTTCTAAGATGCCATCAAGGAACAATATTATCCCATGGGGAGCTATGAGGACAAGTACATACAATGGACCACGTTACGGCAACAAAGGGATCAATATGTGCATGAGCTGACGAATCTATTCCATACTCTGCGCGCAAATTTGGGTATCAAAGATTCGGAGTAAAAAATGGTGCTAAAGTATCAAATTTTTCTAAACAGATACATTCAAAAGTAGATGGAGTTCCTGGACATCTCCTTGCTTGGTACGACATACCAGTATGTTTCCAAGATTGAGCAGAAATTCAAACAGAAGAAGCGAGACTTTGGATCTACAAATCAAAAGCAAGGGAAAGGGGCCCCTAAACCATAGAAAAAAGAAAAAATCCAAGGCATGGTGGCCCAAGACAACCTGCCAAAGCCACAAGCAAAGAACAACATTGCAAACCCAAATAAGGACACGGGAAAGTGGTGTGAGTTCCATAAGAGCTGCACTCACAACACAAGTGAGTTTTGGGCCAAGCAATCGCTAGTGGCCGAGATCAGGACTTTTGAATCAGATGCATGCTCCAACTCTGAATCAGAACCTGAAAAGGGGAATGAAAAATGGAAGTAGCTTATTAATTCGGAGCCCAATGCCATTGTTTCCACTGTGAAGATCCAGAAGGAGGAACCAGAAGATCTAGAGGAGGAGGAGCGTCTCTTCCACTCTCAGATATGTGTAAACGGTTCCTCGCTACATTTCATTTTTGAAAATGGGAGATAAAAGAACCTCATTTCAGTAGACGACGTGAAGCAGTTGGGCTTTCCGACCATAGCACACCCACAACTATACACCATCAGGTGGCTTCACCAAGGATGGGATCTCTGCGTCAGCCAGCAGTGTTGCCTTCCCTATAGAATCAAGTCTTTCATGGATGAGGTATTATGTGACATTGCTCCTCTTGATGTTTCTGATGTATTGTTAGGCCAACCATACTTGTGGAAGTGACATGCTGTGTATGAGTCCCAACCTCACGTTGTTATTGTTACTTCGGGAAATAAGATGTACAAGATACCAAAGGTACCACCGCCTACCTCTATCTCTTTGGTTATCGTAAAAAAATGCAGTAAGCTCATTTCCCAAACTAGGAAACTTGTTTTCCTAATGATCTGCCCCCAGGGAAAGAAGAAGAAGACTATGGCCATGACCTTTAGACAGGGATCCTCTGCACTACAAAAATAAATGGACAAGGTTGTGGAGGAGTACAGGGACATCTTCACCTCACCCATAGGGGTTCCTCTGCACTGTCAGGTCAAGCACCCCATTGATCTGACCCTAGGTGCGCCGCTACCCAATGGATCGATTTATCGGCTCTCTATTTTGGAGAACGATGAAATCAAGAGGCAGACTCAGGATCTATTTCAGAAAAGTCACCCATCCGGCCAAGTTCATCGCCCAGTGGGAGCCCGATCATGTTGGTACAGAAGAAGGATGGGACTTGGAGACTCTGTATTGACTATCAGGCGCTAAAAAATATCACTATCCGGAATAGGTAACCGATCCCATGGAATGATGACCTTCTGGACCAACTCAAAGGGGCGAAATATTTCAGCAATATCGACTTGAAGTCTGGGTATCACCAGGTACCAATCGAACCCTCTGATGTGTGGAAGACGCCCTTCAAAGCCAAGGAGGGCCTTTTCGAATGGTTGGTCATGCCTTTCGGGTTGACGAATGCTCCCGCAACCTTCACAGGGTTGATGACTTGTCGAATGTACTTGGATGACATTTTGATCTTCAGCCAGACTTGGGAAGAGAACCTCCACCACATTCGACAAGTCCTCCAAACACTGCGGCAACACAAGTGTTGTGCCAATTTGGAGAAGTGCACTTTTGGCATGACCCAGGTTCAATATCTAGGATACATTATTAATGAAATGGGGGTACATGTGGATGCAACCAAGATCCAAGTCATTCGATATTGGCCAGCCCCAACCACTCTAATAGAGATTCATATATTTCTGGGTCTTGCTAATTTCTACCACCGGTTCGTGTTGGGATTCTTGCATATCACTTGGCCCTTGAGTCAAGTCACCAAGGGAGGAGTGAAAGAAAAATTATTTTGGCTGGAATCTCAACATAAGGCATTCGTAGAATTAAAACATCGCCTTTGTTCTGCCCCAATTCTCACATTACTATACTTTCAAAAACCATTTGAGATCGAGACAGATGCCTCTGATTATGCTATTGGGGCAGTTCTTACTCAACAAGGGCATCCAATGGCATATCACAGTGAGACATTGTTCGACACAATTCAAAATTATCCCACTCATGAAAAATAAATGTATTCCATTGTGGAGGCTTGTCGACAATGGAAGCATTACATTATGGGGAAGGAAAAAATCATCCACACAAACCACCGACCCTTGTAGTTCATACAAACACAAGGGAAGTTGCAGAATGATCGCCATCAGGAGTGGTCCACATATCTGCAATAGTTTCATTTGAACATCAAGTACAAGAAGGGTAGCATCAATAATATTGAAGACTTCCTCAGCTGACCACCGATCATGGCGCTAACCACCATTCTCAGCTCTTGTGGGCATGAGACTTCTGATTGGTTGCTTCTCTATAAGAGCGTGTTGGCCCTTGTTTTTTATCTCTTTTTTTTATCAAATACACCTTATTTTTCCATATTATCCATATTTTCACCATTATATCCACCTTATATTGACTAAAAGATGCATATACAGGTATTTAAATTATGTTTTTCAATTATTAGATGTTTTTTTTTAAATTGAAATTTAAGTGCATTTTTTGACAGCTTCAGAAATTCCCATAATGGCATTATGGTTTGCATATGTGTAGGACACTTGGGCTTGATCTCGATACATTTCTAAAAGGCTTGGGAACTAAGAATAAGAGTACACCTGTTGGTACAGTCAAACCGAGTTTTAATAGGCCCGGTCAAAGGCGGTCAAACATGACCTGTCTTTATGGAGGATCCCTAAAAACTAGGTCAAAACTCTTATTTTGTGGGATTTTCTAGATTTTGATGGATCTAATGGATGAATTCAACTTGATTTGATAGGATAAGGATATTTATGACTACTTTAGCTATTTTATATGAGTTTGTTAGATAATTTATCTATTTAAGCCTCAAACTTTGAAGGCTTTGATATGTAGAACTTGTATGACTTAATATTATTATTTCTGAGACTTGGAGACATAATTGAGGATCTATTCTATCATTTTTGCTATTTTTATATGTTATTTGATTGATTGAAGTCTTAATTAGTTGAATTCACCTTCAGTGTGTGAGGCAAGGGTGTAGGGCCCCCACACAGAGCTAAGTGCACTTCTTAGTTTATTTTGTAGCTACAATTTTTGAATTAGCTTGCTTATGTTTAATTTGTTTATGCTGAATAGTTCTGATTATTGATGAATCTAATGATCATTCTTAACTTTCATATGAAAGGACAAACAAATTTTTAAGTTAAACATTCTTTCTATCTAATCAAGATCTTTAGGTAGAATTCATCTTTACATGCCTTTACATGCTTTTACATGATTTTACATGATTTTACATGCATTTAAATGATTGCTGATGGATCTTAATCTTGTTTCTATTCTAAACATGAAGAATCAACCCAGTATTTAAGTTAAATACTTCTTCTATATGATTAAGAGACTAAAAACTAATATTCATCTTTCCTGCTTTTTCTGAATTCCTGTTTTTAACAATAGCATTACTGATAAATGAATATATGATGAAGGACAATTAGGACCTCTTCAGTGAAGAGCCTATTCAATTATTACTTCATGTATCTTAATATATTGTTTAGTTTAGTAGTATTTTATTTCTAATTCACATGGTAATCTTGTTAGAGAAGGACTAACAAATCTCTTAAGTTAGGAGATTCTTCTGCTTCTAATTACACATATGAATTTAGAAATTGTTTAAGTTATATTTATATTTGTAATATGCATTTCCATAATCATTAATAAACCATCTTCTGAATTGATCACAATTGAAACTCATATACTTTGGGGATGCTTCTAAGTTCCACTAACCCAGATTGATAATAAATACTTGTGTTAGTTTACAACAGTAAATTGACCCAACATTTTGGCGTCGTTGTCGGGGAAGCATATTCAAAATGGTCAAGTAGGAAGACAAAAAGATAAAATATATATATATATATATATATATATATAATCACCAAAAACAAAAAAAAGCATAGTTTTTCTTTCAAGAAATGTTTTCTTATGCCTAGAAATAGAGATCAGAAAACAAAACCCCCCAACAGCTCATTCATCCACAGTATTAACAACACCAGTTGTTGGAAACCCTACTATAGAAGAGTTAGAGGAAAAACATAGATCAAGATAGGGATTAACTTTAGTTAAAAGAAAAATCTTGTTAGCCTTAGAGGTAAAGAAAAAGCAATCACCTAAAGAACCTCCTTCCGTATGGAAACAAAAAGACACAAGAAAAACAACTGTTGAACAACTAGAGAAACTTGTCCTTGAAGAAATCAAAGTAGTTGAAGAAATATAAAATCAACCTCCTATCAAAACACTACAAAACTCTGAACAAGAAATGGCTGAAGAAGGAGAAGGATCAACTAGACTAAACATGACTCCTGAACAAAGACTAGAATATGAAAGACAACAAAGGGAATGGTGAAGACAATGAGAAGAAGAAAGAAGAATTGAGGTGGAAAGAAAGGCAGAGGAAGATAGAATAGTAGAAGCACTTAGAAGAATAGAGGAAGAAGCAAGAAGAGAAAATCAAAATCGAAGAACACAAGAAAATGAGCAAGAATTTAACGACGATCGGGAAACTACTTTTGGATTTCCTATTTTAGATGCAAGAGCAATACTAGGAGAATAAATAAAAATGAAAAATATTCCACCTTCTGTATTTCCTAATTTCTATGGAATGTCAACATAATATCCTGATGCATTCATGTTCGAAATTGATATCTTGTGTATAACCTATGGATATACTGATGGCACACACAAGTTTCAACATTTTCCTGCTACTCTGAAAGCAGCAGCCTTGAAATGGTTCATGGGATTAGGAGAACATACAATTGCTTCTTGGGAATATATGAAGAATTTTTTTCTTAAAAATTATCAAGCTTACTGCAGGGCTATAGACTCGAAAGAAGACGTTTTCCGAATGACACAACAAGAAGACGGAAGTTTGGAAGAATATTTGGAAATATTCCTTTACAATTTAAAGAATTTCAAGCATCATTCTCTTAGTCCTGATACCATACGAACTATTTTTCTTAAGGGTATTAGAGATGAGAATTTAGACATTCTTAATGTAATTGGAAAAGGAGATATTTCCAATTTACCATTTGAAGAAATTGTTGAATTATGTCAAAAATACTCTAGGGGAAGAGCAAAGAGTGGGAAGAGAGATATTTCATCAAAAGCTTCCAAATCTGCAGCAAGTGTAGTAACAAGAGCAGAGGCATGAAGCTTGTTAGAACATTTTAAAATAGATCTCTTAAGCACTTTGGGAACACAAGTAGATGTTTTGAAAGCTAAGAAAAATAAAGAAGAGCAAGATGAAATCTTAGCAATTTTTTGTCCAAAGTGTAGACAAAAACATCCACTCAGGGAATTTCCTTTGCAAGGTATACAAGTGTGTGGACTATGCATAGAAAATCATGCAACAGAAAAATGTCCCAAATTAAAATAATTGCAAGGAGAAGAAGTGCAAGGAGTAGATTCTCTCTACTATATGGCACCAAGGAGACCTTGGCAACCAAGGATTCCTCAACAATTCCCTCAGAAAAATCCCTAAAATTTTCAATATCCTCAAAATACATGGAATACACCAATGTAATGGTAGGCGTGGCCACCACAACAATATCAAATCAAACCTGCAAAAGGTTGGAGATGATATGGTTATGGAAACCAACCACCACAGCAAATGTATCCCCAGCAGTATCAATATCAACAACCATACCCTCCACAACCATTTCCTCAATATCAAAAATTCCAACAACATCAACCAATGCCATATCCATCTCAAAACCCACCAATGCTAACTCAATGACAGCAACTTCAGCTGCCCACTAACCAACCACCTCCTAGACCAACACAATTACTAGCTCAGCCAATAGCTAATCCAAGTAGCAAGGTGGATAGACTAGCATATCATGTGGAAGAGGCAACATATTATCCTACTTATTCAATTCTTCATGTACAAGATGTCCAACTAAGGTCTGGGAAGGTGTTACAAAAATATTCTCCTCCGATAATTGAAGAATAAGTTGAACAAGGTGAACAAAGTCAACAATCTCAACTAGAAAAACAAATTCAGAAGGGTAAATCTATTATGAAAATGACTCCACCATATCCAAAGAGATTGATACAATAGAATATTCCAATATCTCTCCCTAAATTTAATATTATGGATGAATTGAAAAACACATATGTTAAAATTCCTTTGTTGCAGGCAATTAAAGACATTTCGATATATGCAAAAACAATAAAGGAATTATGCATTAAGAAATATGGCAGAAGAAAGAAGGATCCACCTACAATCCAGGTAATTGGAGTTTTAGCTAGTCTCATGTCCACAAACACAACCATTGAAAAATATGTCGATCCAGGAATTCCTATGGTTACCATTTCGATTAAAAAAAATTCAGTGCCAAATACTTTAATAGACTTGGGAGTAGCTATCAATGTTATGAAAATGGACACTATGAAACATTTAAATCTGAACAACATTATACCTACTACTACAGTCTTAGAACTTGTAGACAAATCTAAAGTTTTCCCAGAAGGTATATTGGAAGATATCATTGTCTCACTGGATTCATGGGAGTATCCTATAGACTTCTTGATTTTGCAGCCAAAAACAAATTTAGGAGGGAATCCCTTAATTTTAGGTAGACCATGGTTAGCCACTGTAGATGCTTACATTGGATGTAGGTCAGGAAGCATGATTATTGCACATGGAGATGAAAGAAAGCATGTTACATTATACCCTCCCGCCCAATCTCCTTCTTTACTATCATGGCTTGACAGAGAAGAACCACAAGAACTTCAATCTGTTCTTAGTCCTAATCAAGTTTATAATTTTAGAGAAGAGGAATAAAATGAGGACTTATTATATCTATTCATCTCAGAACCAAATATTTCATAGCAGCTTATAGTAACTCAATATGAAGCTGCTAGTTATCTTTTAAATGAATGTTTTCAGGAAAATTGCACTATACAATCATTGAAAAATACATTTAAAAGCATTTTTCCTGTACATTAAATTACCAATTCAAATAGAAAAATCATTGAAATCTGTCCTGAGAGACATTTGAATATTGATAACAACTTACAATCATCACAAGAGGAAAAGCTAATAACATTGCCGCAAAAATATTCAAAATATTTTGCCTGGGATTACAAAGACATGCCAAGAATTCATCCAAGAACATGCATCCATCACATTTACACTGATAATGAAATAAAACCTGTAAGTAAACCACAAAGGCAAATGAACCCCATGATGAAGGAAATAGTGAAAGAAGAATTACAGAAACTATTACAAGTCAAATTTATCTATCCTATTTCAGATAGTCAATGTGTTTCACCCTTAGTTGTAGTACCTAAGAAAAATGGGAAATGGATAATTTGTGTGGATTACAGAGAACTGAACAAAGCTACATTAAAGGACCACTTTCCTTTACCATTTATCTATCAAGTGTTAGATTCATTAGCTGGAAAGAATTTCTTTTCATTTCTAGATGGATTTAGTGGATATAATCAGATAAAAATAGCATTAGAAGATCAAGATAAGACAACATTCACATGCCCATGGGGAACATATGCATACAACATATTACCCTTTGGTTTGTGTAATGCACCTGCTACTTTTTAGAGAACAGTTCTTGCTATATTTGTTGATTTGATTCATGAGTGTGTGGAAGTTTACATGGATGATTTCACTGTGTATGGTACAACATATGATGATTGTTTACAAATCTTGAAAAAGTGTTAAAAATATGCATTGAGGCAAATGTATCACTCAGTAATGAAAAATGTTTTATGATGTTAACTGAGGGGATAGTGTTTGGACACCATATTTCTTCTTCAGGAATTAAGGTGGACCCGAAAAAAATTCAGGTCATTGTGAATTTAACACCACCCACAACACAAAAAGAAGTTAGAAGTTTCTTGGGTTATGCAGGCTACTATAGAAGATTTATTGAAAATTTCAGTAAAATAGCTTTGCCATTATTCAGGTTACTTGCGAAAGATGTGGAATTCCAATGGACAAATAATTGTCAGAATGCATTTGAAAAATTAAAAGAAAAATTATCAATTGCACCCATTCTTCGAGGACCTAATTGGTCTTTTCCATTTCACATTTCAACTAATGCATCTGATACAGCTATTGCAGAATCACTTGGACAAAAAGAGAATCAATTCAATTATGCCATATATTTCATCAGTAAAAACTTAACACCGACAAAATTGAACTACACTGTTACAGAGAAAGAGATGTTAGTTGTAGTACATGCAGTTAATAAATTTCAACATTATATAGCAGGTTATCAATTTTATATCCACATAGATCATTCCGCTATAAAATATTTAATGAATAAGTCATCACCAATGGCATAATAACTAGATGGTTGTTATTAATGCAATAATTTAACATTACAGTACAAGATCGACCAGGCAAAGATAACCAAGTTGCAGACTTTCTGTCAAGACTACATTCACTTGGTGATCCAAATCCAGTATTAGATAATTTTCCATATGAACATCTATTTGCTATAAATGTCAAAACTCCATGGTTTGTAAATATAGCTAACTATTTATCATATGGCATCCTACCATCCCATTACACAAACAAGCAAAAAAGAAGAATAATTAGAGAAAGTGCTAGATATATCTGGGTCAATAGAGATCTATTTTATACTGGTGTTCATCTAATGATTAGAAAATGTGTTAGAGAAGATGAGATTATTGAAATTTTGAAAGCATGTCATGATGAACCATGTGGTGGTCATTTTGCAGATAAGAGAAAAACATACAAAGTGCTAAAACTTGGCTACTACTGGCCATCCATCTTCAAAGACTCCAGGGCCTATGTTAAAATATGTAACAGCTACCAAAGAATTGGTAGACCAGTGACAACAGATGAAATGCCATTAAAGCCACAAGTACTGATTGAACCATTTGAACAATGGGATTTAGATTTTGTGGGACCAATCAACCCTCCATCCAATGGAAAGAAGTACATCCGGGTATGTACATATTATGTAACTAAGTGGGTGGAGGCAAAGGCAGTAGCACGAGCAACAAAAGATATTGTTGTGTCTTTTTTGTTTGAAGAGATATTTGTAAGATATGCAATTCCAAGACAGATAGTAACTGACCAAGGCACACAATTCACATCAAAACTTGTTCGAGATTTTACAGAAAAATACAAGATCAAACATAGAAAATCAACTCTATATCATCCGCAAGCAAACAGACAAGTGGAATCAACAAACAAAGTCTTAGAAAACATCATGACAAATACTTTAAAAATTAATAGAAAGGATTGGTCAGAGAAATTGACAGATGCACTATGGGCATATAGAATAACTTGGAAAAACACAACTGGGTTCAGTCCATATCAGTTAGTGTATGGAAAATAAGTCTTATTACCCATAGAATTTCAAATACATACATACAAGCTAGCAGCAGAATTGGGGATGAAATTGTCTGAGGCACAACAATAGAGATTATGAAATTAAACCAACTGGATGGGCTATGACAGCAAGCAGTTGAACATACATCTCTTGTCCAAGAACAAAGGATCAAATGCATGATTGATTCATAAAGAATAAAGTTTTTCAGAAAGGAGATTGGGCACTCTTGTTCGACTCCAAGTTCAAAGACTTCAAAGCAAAATTCACAACTCATTGGCTTGGGACATATGAGATTGAAGAAATATTTGAAAATGGAGTTGTCAAGATAAAAGCAATTGATGAAGCATCTGTTTCATTTGTTTTCAATGGACATAGGCTTAAAATTTACAATAAGCCTATAAATAAAGAGGATTTTCTAAGAAACATTTCGATGGATTCAGATCTGGAACTAACAGGACAGCATAGCAATATGCCTTCCATAATTCCAGCAGAAGAAGAATGATAAAAATAAATAAAAAATATAAATATATATATATATATATATATATAATAAAATAGTTTGGATGTGATAATCCAGGAAACTGGCACAATACAAACTCGAATCCTGTCAGAAAACCAACTTGTTTGGCCAATATGAATTCTCTTTTTATTTTCATTTTATTGTACTAAATTTTTATTTATATATACCCTCCAAGACATCGCAGACTTCAGGACAAGTCAAATCATCAACTTGGGGGAAGGTGTGTATTAAAAATTTATGAAAATAGTTTTCAGCAGCTGAATTGAAGACATAATATGAAATACAATTACAAAGGAACCCGGTACATCATTCGACATTTATAGAAGGGACCTGAATTGTTATTGAGAAAATTATTCAGAAAGGGACCTGTATCATTACGACAGAAGAAATTTTCAAATATCGAACATTATTGCAAATTAAGCCAGAAGGGGCCTGAACATTGTTGCAAATTACGCCAGAAGGGACCTGAAAATTTAACATGTCAGAAGGGACCTGAGCTATATGAAATGAAGATCATATGAGAATGGACCTGAAAATGTCAAAGTTTAACCTGCAGAAGGGACCTGAACAATATTATTCTAAATCAAATCAGATGCAAGAAGAAATAAAGTCCCTACATAGTCTACAAGAGCCATCATAACAATAAACATAATTTTGACCATCATGAACGTCAAAAGGGAATATAAGTACATTAAGTAAAAAAATCGCTCTTAAAATTTCAATTTTTTTCAAAAATATTCTAGAATTTTAAAGACTAATTTAGTACTAGTTATGCATTTTTACCTACATTTCATCTACATCACCTACATTTCCTACTTTTCATCTACATTTTATCACCTATACTTTCATCTACATTCCATTATCTATGATTTTTAGCCCTATTCTATCCATATTCATATCCATACCACTATTCAATAAAACATTACATAATCTATCCATACCATACCCTACCTTATTTTTCTAAACAAGAGAATCATAAAAAAAAGGTTAACATTAAACCCTGGGAAGACCTACAATACAACAAACAAAGGTTAGTAAAATTATAAATATTTAATTTTAAAAATGTGACTATTTCATTAGTCAATTTTTAAAAATTAAATAAAAGAGAAAAAACCAAAGATCAAAACTTATATGATAGTGCAACTATTTCAAATTTCAAAACAATGCAAAAGAGCACAATCATAAAAGGTGACAAGCTAAGGTAATGGAGCAAAGTGCGTAATTATAATACAAACAAGTGAATGCAACTAACCTAAAGTATGATGTTGTGATAAACCAAATGCATGACAATGATGATATATGCTATGCTATGAAACTATGATGAGACCGTAATGCATGCAAAAATGGAGGAATGAAGAGATAGCATACGGTGATGAAGTATGATGGCGCATATGCAAATGGAGATAATGCGGAGTATGGAAGAAGATAGTATGATGGCGCATGGAGATGATGCGAAATATGGAAGAAGACATGGTCATAAAAACAAAAAGTGAAAGGAGTTGCATAACGAATAAAACAAAGGACAGAATGTACACCAGAGCCAGCATGATAGTCAAGGAAAAGACATGCATGAACCGGTCAAATGGTGGTGAGTGAACGGTCAAAATATTTTCAAACGCCATAACACAACATTGTGTAAAATGTATGATACCATTTCTGCCATTTCTAAGACCTAAAATGACCATTGCTAATACATTTATGCTGCATTTTCACCACCATCGCCTTCCAAAGACTCAGTGAGAGAGTGAGGGCATGCAATCAAAGCACGCATCCATGTTTACAACTCTGTGAAAAACAAATAAACATAGAGAAGATAGTGAAGAAACTGTGAGGAGAATAGAAGAGATAAAATACAGTGAAGAAAGAAGAGAATATATCAGAGAAGTGGAACAGAGCGATAATGGAGTTAACTGGAGTTTCAAAGCCAAAAAATCTAGAAAACTTGTCAATCAACCGTGCTATCAGGAGGCGAAATCCTGTGAAGGAGAAGGTAAGAAGTAAATGTGGATTTGGTTGTTTAAAACAACGGATGGTTGCATGAATAGATCTCGGGATTGTTAAAATGAACTGATAGTTATCAAAGGATTCATCTATTTCGATTTTTAAAGCCTGTCATTGCGTTATGTTTTGTTTTGACACAACTCATAAACACTTTGACACCATTCAAAAATACTCTGCCATCAGTCAACAATTAAATCTTTTGATGATTAAGTGAGTAAATGAGTGAGGATTTTAATGAGAATGGCACTAATTGAAACAAACATATTCCTCATTTAAACTGGAAGGAAGATCACGAGGATCATAGCAGAAGATCACAAGGATCATTGCAAAGACAAGTAAGCTTAAACACGTCCTCACATGCAGTCTTCTATTTCAAAATAAATGGAAAACAGAGAATGGAGAATTCTGATTCGAATTGCACATTGAGTTTGTGTTAATTGAGTTATGTAATAGATTTATTTTATTATCACACTCAGTAGAAGAATTCGAAATAGGATTTGTGGAGAAATATTGAGTTAGAATACATTTAAAACATGTTTTTACATAGCAGAGGACAGAGTATGGAGAATGTTTGAAGAAAAACAGTGAATTTATCATGATATTTTTGATGAAATGGTTAAGCGATTCTCTTGCATACATAGTGAGTTTAAATTATAGACATCATGCTATGTTTTGAAAAGAATTTTATATGAAATTGAAGGGTGAAAGACATTTTTGTATAAAAAAAATTCAATTTTTTTACCGAGTCAAATTTCTTTTACAAAACAGAGACAGTGGATTGTTTTTTTTAAAGAGGACATAGAATGGAGAATAGCATAATAGAAACATGAATTTTTATGTTTTCTTAAACCTCTTTATCAATTCTTGTGTTTATTTGAAGCAGTTAGCTCACATTTTTCAAAGGGAAAACAGAGGATTAATTGGCAAGAGCAGTAAAACAGGAGGTAAGCCTACTACTGTAATAACATCCATTACTTGATTTTTTGTTGACAAAGATGAATTTAATGACAGTAGATGAATACATAAAATGTTTTTCAGATAAATTTACTTCAAGAGCATAACCTAAAGCTTTCCAAATTGAAAACTGGAATAGGGAAACAATTGAAAAACTCTATCAGTCGGGTTTAATAGGCTTTCTTCAAAAGTTCAAAGGTCACAATGAGGATGTCACAGGAGAATTTATAAACAATTACAAATAGGATGAAACCATGGTGGGTAGTCTACATATACTTTTGACTCAAGAGTATATGTTCGAAGCTTTAGAGTTGCCATCATCAGGAGAACTATACCATAAGGGATTGCATTTCAAAGACAAGGGTTGGACATTCTTCTTGGATAAAAACAAGAAGGGTTCTTTTGATAGGTCAAAGGGGATTCCAAGGGAGTGGTTCAATGAACCATGGGCAGAGTTAGTTTTAATTATTCAAAATTTCTTCACCTGTGACAACATACATAGTGTGGTACACCTTTATCATGCCAGGTTACTACAGCATATTAAAGGAGGGATAAGGATCAATTTGCCCTAATTTTTTTATAAAAACTTGATGAAGATGATTGAGAGTGTCAAATCTGAGACCAAGTCCAAAGAAGCTCAAATTATTCACCAAGGGCTCATAAAAATCCTTGTGGATTATCAGCTAAAAGTTATTGGAATGGTTTGGGAAAATTTTATGATTGAAAATAAGTTTGTAGAATAATTCATTGAAAACAAACTTAAACCAATACAGGAAACAAGAAATATTGTGCATTAAACTCTTTATCTTAAAACCAAGTCAAAGAAACATCAAGAGATAGATATGGTAGAGAGGGAGACATCATTTTTAACCATTTCTAGAAGACAGAAAAAGAAGAATTCAGCGGAACCAGAAGTACAAGTCATAGAAACATCTCCTTTAACTAAACAGGAAAATGAAATCCTTAAGAGGTTGCAAAAAGAAGTGTATGAAAATTCTGTAGTCAGAGGTTCTTTTTTTGAAAATAATGAGGAGGAAACTTCAGTTTCTAAAAATACCAAGGAGGAAGATCAAAACCTTTACAGAGTTAGAAAATCAACTGATAGTCTGGAAATAAGAAAAATCATGGAGAGGCACCTGAAAGAAGAAAATGAAACTTATAAAATAACTAATGAAAAATTGGTTAAGGAAAATGATAATATAAGTGGATAAATGGAAAATTTGAAAACCAAAAAAAAATCTTCTCTATACACAGGCATTCAGGTGGAAACAGGAGAAAAATTCCTGTAAGGCTAAGTATGAGAAACAAAGGGTTAAGACCTCCATATACAAGGAAGAACAAGGAAAATACATGGATTCTATTCTATATGTAGCAAAAAAGGAAGTTTCAGGATTAGGAATGGGATCAGCATCAGAGCTCAGAAGGTCAAAGAGGAAAAAGCAAGCATGAGGACATGCTTGATCATCAGTTTGGGGGAGATGTTGGCCCTCGTTTTTTATCTATTTTTGTTTATAAAATACACCTTATTTTTCCATATTATCCATTTATTTACCATCATATCCACCTTATATTGACCAAAAGATGCATATACATGTACTTAAATTATGTTTTTCAATTATTAGATGTTTTTGTAAAAATTGAAATTTAAGTGCATTTTTGGACAGCTTCAGAAATTCCCGTAATGGCATTATGGTTTGCATATGTGTAGGACACTTGGGATCAAGATGGATACATTTCTAGAAGGGTCGGAAACTAAGAATAAGAGTACACCTATTGGTACATTCAAACCAAGCTTTAATAGGCCTGGTCAAAGGAGGTCAAACATGACCTATCTTTATGGAGGATCCCTAGAAACTAGGTCAAAACTCTTATTTTGTGGGATTTTCTAGATTTTGGTGGATCTGATGGATGAATTCGACTTGATTTGATAGGATAAGGATAATTATTACTACTTGAGCTATTTTCAATGAGTTTTTTATATACTTTATCTATTTAAGCTTCAAACTTTGAAGGCTTTGATATGTAGAACTTGTATGACTTAATATTATTATTTATGAGACTTGGAGACATAATTGAGGATTTGTTCTATAAAATTTGTTTATGTTATATGCTAGTTGATTGATTGAAGTCTTAAGTAGTTGAATTCACCTTCAGTGTGAGAGGCAAGGGTGGAGGGCACCCACATCGAGCTAAGTGCACTTCTTAGTTTATTTTGTAGCTGCAATTTCTGAATTAGCTTGCTTATGTTTAATTTGTTTATGCTGATTATTTCTGAATATTGATGAATATAATTATCATTATTAACTTGAATATGAAAGGAAAAACAAATTTTTAAGTAATAAAAAAAATTCTATCTAATCAAGATCTTCAGTTAGAATTCATCTTTACATGCCTTTACATGCTTTTACATGCCTTTAAATGATTGATGATGGATATTAATCTTGTATCTATTTTGCATATGAAGAGTCAACCTAGTATTTAAGTAAAATACTTCTTCTACCTGATTAAGAGACTAAAAACTAAGATTCATCTTTCCTACTTTTTTTGAATTCCTGTTTTTAACAATAGCATTACTGATAAATGAATATATGATGAAGGACATTCAGGACCTCTTCAGTGAAGATCCTCTTCAATTATTACTTCATGTATCTTAATCTATTTTTTAGTTAAGTAGTTTTTTATTTCTAATTCACATGGTAATCTTGTTAGAGAAGGACAAACAAATCTCTTAAGTTAGGAGATTCTTCTGCTTCTAATTACACATCTGAATTTAGAAATTGTTTAAGTTAGATTTATATTTGTAATATGCATTTCCCTAATCATTAATAAACCATCTTCTGAATTGATCACAACTTAAACCCATATACTTTGGGGATGCTTATAAGTTCCACTAACTCGGATTGATAATAAATCCTTGCGTTAGTTTACAACAGTAAATTGACCCAATAGAGCGATCCAAAATTCGGCCACACATGCAAGGCAATCTTGGGGGGTACGCAAGTTCCAAAATTTCACCTCCAAGATGCACTATTATGTCACCTGGGACACCTTTGTGTTCCTTCAAGTGAGCATGCCAAGATGATATGGGAAGCACACTAAAGTCAAGTCACTGGGAATTTCAGGGTCAAGAAAATAGTGGAAGTACTGCAGATTTTATTGGCCGAACCTTCGACAGGATGTCGGGAAGTACATAAGATCTTGCACTGCTTGTGCCATTTCCAAACCGAACATCAAGAAGCAAGGCATCTATACTCTACTACCTACTCCTATTAGACCTTGGGAATCCATCTCCATGGATTACATGTCGGGCCTTCCTTCTACTAAGCATGGAAACGACTATGTTTTCGTGGTGGTCGACAAATTCTCGAAGATGGCCATTATGGTGGTCTGCAAGAAGAATATCATAGCAGAAGCCACTGCTAAACTCTTCTTTGAACGAGTGTGGGTGCACTTTGGGATCCCATATTCTATCATATCAGATCGGGACAATAGGTTCCTCAGCACATTTTAGTCCAACCTCTTGTCAATGTTGGACACCAAACTCACCAAGTCCACAACTTTCCATCCCCAAATTGATGGCCAGACAGAGGTCATCAACAAGATGATTGTACACATTCTGCGCATGTATAGTTCAAAGCATCCATGCACATGGGATGAGAGCCTCCCCTATGTACAACATAGTTATAATTGGGCTCTCCACATCTCAACCATCCATAACCCCTTTCAGGTTGGCTTGAGATTCTAGCCGCTATGTCCCATGACGTATCCATGCATTTTGCAGATACTCAGGCCAATTTGGCTCATGTCCAGTCTGAAGCTGACAAAGTGAACATATTCATCGAGCGCATTCAACACATCTGCCAATAGTTTCATGACATATTAGATAGAGCCAATGCTAAATACAAGTGTTACACAACATTTTTTCACTGTCCTTACAGTCCCCATCCCGAACATTGGAGGCTCATTTATGTGACCAAAATAAGTGTCATGCCTTGCAAAGACCATCATTGCATCCCTTGCCATGAGTACAACATTTCTTCTGTTGCCAACTTCCTGAACAGACCATCAGAAACACCTGTCTTTTCCTTGGCGCTAGTAGACTGTTATGCCCTCACACCGATTGGGAAATTAACACTAGGCCACGTGCCCATTGGCGCTTTGTCTCGGTGAGCTACCAGCACCAACCTGTTTATGGAATTTTTTTTTAAAATAGAGGAAAAGTTTCCATCATAAAAAACTTCGTGGGCGAGTCATCTGGAGAGGCTCGACTGAATAATCACGGCCTCCCTCCTTTGGCCTCTTGTTTCCGCCTTTTGGGGAAACCTCCCAAGGGATAAGGCCTCCCTTCCACTATTGTAGGGATTCAAAACTCCTCCTCTCCCTCCATAAATATAGCCATATTCCATTGATGTGCTAGCTGAATGAACATATTGTAGCTGAAACACTGAAGAGATTTCTGTACATTTGATTAGAAAATATAGAACGGAAGAGACCCTCATTGAGAGAGCTTAGACTTGTGTCTTCATCCCATCTGAATTCCCTGACGATCCATAGAGATGCGCTTCGACTAAACCCTACTTAAGGAGTCTGTGACGTCAAGGCTCCGGTTGTAACTCTTTCTTCTATTAATACATATACATGACTATTGTCTGGTTCCAATCTTGCGTAAATGTGTTTTATTTAATGCAATATTCTTAACCCTCCTTGACTGGTTAGTTGATTATGAATGAGATCATTGTTTCGTATGCTACTCTTGTTTGTTGATCTTCATCCAGGTATCTGAGCATTGTAGCAGAAGAATTGTGACCCATCGAAGCAGAGATCAAGAGGCCATCACCACCACAGCCACAACAGCATTGGACTCCAGGTAGGTCGATCTACCCTGTCCTTTTCATTCATTAATTAAGGAACCTACACTTTAGCTTGTCCCTTTATTACTAGACCCACTCAAGGGCTAGAGGGATCATCTCTGTCTGTAGAGAGGATTTACCTGCATAAAAAATTGGCAACTCCACTGGGGATTAGTGTGATTTTGTCGTTTCGCCCTTGTCGAGTCGAATTTGGTCATTTTCTTGCTTGTCTATATTTTCTGACTTGCTTGAGTGTTTAGAAACCTCTTGTTCAGCTCCAGAGTGTCAATATTGACCTCTGCTCACTGGTTTTCCCATTCTCCCATAGATATCCAGCTTGGCGCGCTTTCTGTTTGAACAGTCACGCCAATTGGCACTTGTTGTCTTTGTTGCAGTAGCGTCAACCCCTGTTTGCCACAGATTTCTACATTACAGTCGCGCCGAACCCTGTAGGGTTTGGTTTGACCTCCCTATTGATTTTTTGGTCATTTGTGCTTGACTTTGGTTTTTTTTTGTTTGCAAATGGTGTTTTTTGAGTAGTCTTCTCAGCTATTTTTCTATTTTCCTATCAGTGCAGTTCGTAGCCCTAGGGTTCTAGGTATCTTTCGCTCACTGAGCCTTCTGGTTGAAGGTCAAGTATTTTGGTGTTTGTCAATTCAATTCCTTATTCAGTTGCCTGAGTCTTTCTTGATCCTTTCAGTTTTGGTTCGTTGAACGATTACTTTGTTTTTTTTTTACTCTCCATCTCTTCGTTTTCGAGCATAGATTACATTTCTCTTTTTGGGTCGTTTAGAAGGCTTCCACTTTGCTTGAAAGAGTGCGTCATTAGTTTGAGTGCTTTTTGTGTTTGTATTGCTTTGATTGAATCATTTAGTTTAGCTCTCTACATTTGCAATACTCAGAACTAGTCTTTTCTTTGTTTTTTAATGTAATTAGTGCATTGTGTGCTTCATCTCATTGAAAAATCAAAAACAAATTGCATCCTTTCATTTGCATCGGAAATGAAAAAGTCTTTCGCATAACTAGCGCTTGCATCTAGGAAAGAGTTTTCATTTCTCTTTTGATTGTATTAGATGCATTAGGATACTTCTTCGTATGTTTTCTATGTTTGATTCTTTCTTAAATATCTCTATCCTTTTTGTAGTTGGCATTCATCGAATGGAAATGGTGTTCTATTGCATATATCTTGCATTTAGGGAATTCAAGATCACAATTTCGTAGGGCCTTGAAACAGAAACGCTAATTCAAGATCAACTATAAAATCAATTAAATTAACCTAAGGAAGCATTGGAACCTAATGTGAACATTTTTAGTGGTCTAGGCTAGAGACATGTTCCGACGCCTTTAAATCTAGTAGTTGTCATTCACCATCAGGTTTTAGACAGCGCTAGTACGGACTTGTGCTCCCCGTACTGTTGAGTATATAAAGGGAGACCCCATTAGGTTCAAATCCTTTATCCATAGGAAGCCGAGTCTACCGCCCTGTAACCGTGATACACCGAACACAGCATTCAGGGAGACTACCTACATGTACGTTAAGTCCTTGGTCATTTCTCTTTCATTTGATCACCAAGGTGTATATGGCAGTTCACGGAAATTTGGTACACCTTCTTTCTTAGATTACATGAGTAGTCATTTCGATATTTTCATGACTCTTTAAAAAGAGAAGAGATCATAGAGCACTTTTCCTTTCATGCTCATTTCAACCTGAAAGTGATAGTCACCTTTTGTCCATTTCTTGACTCTTTAAATATGAAACAGTAGAGTTTTGTTTCAATGTCTTAAAAATTAACTACTCACGAAATATTCCTAGTTATAGTTATTTTCCTTAGTATTGATTTTAAGGTTGTTTCCAATGGCAATGTTTCTGAAGTTTACCAACCAAGGAATCCCCTCCAAAGGGAATCCTGGTCCTTTTCCTGCTTTTGGAAATGTTGGTGCTCCTTATATGGCAACACTATCCCTGCCTGGGTTAACTGTTGGGTTGCTTGTTTGGTTATTCTCTACCTCTATGATCTCGAGTGTTCCAGCTGTTGTACCATCATCCCCTCCACCTAAACAACGTCATGTTGATTCTAAAGTGGACCTCTCCCCTTCTTCACCTATTTCTTCGTCCTCCTCTTCTACTTCTCCTGGTGAAAGTTAGGATTCTAATATCCAGGTGGCTAAGAAAAGGAAGAAGAAGACGAGAAAGAAGAAGTCAAATAAGAGAGAGGCCAACTCTGTGGATATTGCGCCTCAGAAACCTTCCCTTGATAAACCATCCAACCTTCCACAGAAATTCAAATTCCCTTACATGTTGTGCAAAGGTGACCATCTTCTTCGAGACTGCCTTGGCATTCCCAAGGTACTTGAAGCATGGTCTGACAGTCGTCTGTCATTTCCTTTGGCTTCTGGAAGTCATATTGGTGGCACAACTTCGACTAGCCATGATAAGACTCATAAGAAACAGGTTAAGATTACCAATCCCTGTAATTTTTGTGAAGGGAATCATCCTATTCACCTTTGTCTATACATGGATGAAGCCATGAGAGTGTTGGACAACCCTACTGTTTTTGCACCCTTCCTTCTAGTTGGTTACCAAAAGCTTTCTTCGAGTCCTCCACTGGTTGATTCCACAATCGGTCAAGAGCCATCCTTAGTCATTCCTGCTCCCTCGGAAATTCAAATTCAAGAATCTATTCCCAACCACCCATTGGTCGTGGAATCGATCGATCTGATCTCGCCTATGGTTCATTAGGTATTTTCCGTCGAGATTGGATCTCATCCCCCTCATGTTCTTCTTGTTATTCAGATTCCTCGGACTTGGAGAAATATTCTCCCGTCCCTATAGTTCAAGAATTTTTTCCTCCTGCTCCCATGATGGAGGTCCTGGAGGATGCTCCTCTTGCTCCTGTAACACCAGGGGATGACCATCTCATTTATATGGTGTCCCCTCCAAGTAGTTTGGTCACTTCCTTCGATTGGAGTCGATTTGCAGGATACCGCCTTCCTTCTTATGTGCCTTTTGAGATCACAGTACAGGTCTTCAATATGGTCGTACCTAGCACGATTATAGATGAAGGCACATCTGTTATTATTCTATCTTCCACTACTTGGCAAGCTTTTGGTTCTCCACCGCTTGTGCCTGTTACACAGAAATTATTGGCTTTTAACAGAGGAACCAGTCAACCGTTAGGGATCCTTTCGAAGTTGCCTATTACTTTGAGAGGTAAAACCATCTATATAGATGTGATGGTTGTTCTAGGCCCCTTGGATTTTAATTTACTCTTGGGGCACGACTATGCTTATGCCATGGGTGCATTTTTCTCTTCCCTCTTTCGTGTGATCTGTTTTCCACACAAAGGTCGGATCGTGACCATTGATCAGCTTTCATTCTTTGGTCCTAATGTGGCAATTGGTCCACCATCATCTCTTCCGGATCTTTTTATGCCGGTTGTACCTTCCCCGCCGCAGGTTAATTATGTGGCTACCTATCCCATGCCCGCATTCAGTGATAGTGCCATTGTGCATCGGGTGTTGGGGGCATTGGGTCCTGATTTCCAAGATGTTTTTCTCCCATCGGATGCGAACCTCTTGGAATCCATGACTTCTTATTCGACATGATGAGTTTTCATCAGAGCATAGTTCATTTTCTTGTGTCAAGCTCCTTGAAAAATGAAATAAGGTTGTCGGAGCACAGTTCGTTTTCTTGTGTCAAGCTCCTTAAAAAATGAAACAAGGTCATCGGAGCACGGTTCATTTTCTTGTGTCAAAATCCTTAAAAAATGAAACAAGGTCATTGGAGCACGGTTCATTTTCTTGTGTCAAGCTCCTTAAAAAATGAAACAGGTCTTTCAAAGCAGAGTTCATTTTCTTGTGTCAAGCTCCTTAAAAAATGAAACAAGCTCGTCCGAGGATAGTTCGTCTTCTATGTCAACCTCGTTAAAAAATGAATTATCTCATGAGGATAGTTCTTTTAATGTGTCAACCTCATGAAAAAAATGAAACACATTCCCGTTCAATTTGAGCTTTTGATTAGATCTTGTAAAATCCCAGTCGAGTCTTTTTTTTTATTTCATAATTGAACCTTCATTCCATCCACCTCTCAGTAAATACCATCCTACTCCAGTGAATGAACTGAAGCTTGGAGGGCATGTACCTCGAATTGAGTCACCATGTTGGGGGCATGAAAACATTTCAAGCATAGTTTGTTAAAGTTTCAAGCTTGTGTAAAAATGAAACCAAATTCAAGTAGAGTTTCCCATGTTTTCAAGCTTGTGTAAAAATGAAACCATTCTTATTTTACCTCTCATGATTTCCATTTTATCAGCCTATTTTTCTAGATGAGCCTTGGTTTTCTCATTCCATCGTTACCATGTGCTTGGCTGATCATATTCCTTCACTTTATTGTTTTACCCATTCCTAAGGAACCGCTGCAATGAGTGGTCATGTTAGCCAACCTCTTAACATTTACTTGTTCTGAGCAGTTCCGCCATCATTGGAACCAGTTGCTACCCTTAATACCACTCGTTCCTCCAAGAGGAGTCAACCTTTAGCTCTTTTCTTACTCTTAAAAACATGAAAAATATTTCCGAGACTCTTGTTGTTTTGAACTCGTTAAATGGTTGGGAAACGATATCTACCTAGTATTTGTTTACCCATTTTTCGGGTTGGGATGGATTATTTATGAAAAACGAATACCTTAGCCTATCACGACTAAAAGGTTCTCCCAGATATTGTTTTCTACCTTTTCAGATCTGTGAGAATACCTACAAAAAGGGACTGCTAGAGTTTTCTTTTCCGCTTCTTTTCAAACTCTCTAAACATGAAAAGATGTTGAGTTCTTCCTTTGTCAGACTCGTTAAAACCTAAATGACATCGGAAACCGTCACCGTGACGTTACTGAGTTCCTCCTTCCTAGGGCTCATAAAATGTACTAGGATGGATTTTTCCGAAGGAAAAATTTACAGTACAAGCATATGTTATCCCCTTCAATCTTGTTTTCAAAAATAATTGAGGTACTCGCCAGAAATGGTGGGGGGGGAATGAACTAGTCTTTAGTTGTGTCGGCAGTATGTCACTCTTGAACATTGTAGAAATTTTAATAACTGATATATTATTCACCGAGATTCTCCTGATCACACACTCTTTTAGCTTCATGCATAATACAAAATCTCTTCTACCATTGATCATCACATGCGGAAATAAAATCAATTGCATGCATACATTAAAACCACAAACAATCACACATATGAACACGGTATTTAATGGGAAAGCTTAAAGCTGAAAACCCCAACTATCTGTATATTATATGTCATGGATATCATGTAACAATCATAGTACAAAAGCTCCTCACAAGCTCTCATGCACACCCTCAATTGCTACACACTATCAAGCTAGATCTAGCAAAACACATGCTCCAATCTTTTGCCACTTGATAGCCAACCTCTATTGCGTTTTCAATGCTATGGGATGGCTTCATTAAATAGATAAACCACCTGGCTTGTACTGCGCAATCCTCATGGGCTTCTCCACCTATCTGTGTGTTGCAAATAGCAACTGTATAGTCACAACTGATAGTTAACCTGCTCTTTCACCTATTTCTGCACTGGTCTCCACTGAAACTGTCCATGCACTGAAGTTAACTGGTGCATTCTTTAGTTGATTAATGAGTTTATAATTAGTGAATTAATTAATAATTAATTCACACCACTCTCACTAATTGTATCAATTAGTTAAACTGAATACAAATATCTCAACTATGTTTAGATTAGTTAAACTGAATACAACTCCACTAACTTCCTCAATCAACTCCACCAAACTCTGTCACATGAGTTCTAACTGAAGTATCCATGCAATAGCTCCACATAACCCTCAGGAATAGCGTAATTCCTTCTGTCAGCTCCTGTGCCACATCTGTGCACTTAACTGAAGTGCTCCAAGAGAATAAGATAATGTTTAGAGTCTAAATATTATTAAGAGCTAATAATATTTGACATATCTATTTTTAGACTGGTAATCTAAAAATAGATTCCGCCAAATATGTCTAAAAATAGAAGTCCATCTATTTTTCCCGACTTGACCAACCATCCACAAATAGCATCCTGCAACTCATAGAACATGATCCATATGTCTAAAAATAGACATAGTCTAAAAATAGACTTTGCGCCAAAAATACCCTGCGGGCCCACTTAGTGAAGGCGAATCCTTTCCACTAAGCTCATCATCTTGTTGCAATCTCAACAATCCCTCTCAAATTTATAAGGATTATCTGCAACCCCTATCCTACCCCTGTGGTATTTGAATTTTCTCCTGGTGAGCACCTTCGTCAAGATATCAACATCCTGATCCTCCGTAGGAATGTATGAAAGTAACATGATCTTCGACGCACATAGGAAGATGCGTCTGGGATGTTAATGTGTGACTCATGTTTATATACATCATGAAATACGCGGATTAACCGAGAGTTTGATGTGACTCACAGTTATCACAATAAAATACGATGGGCTTTGAGGTGTGAGCCAAGACAACGTCGGGATCTTCCTCCAGCCAACAGCCTCGCATGCGGTAAACTCGCTGCCATATACTCGGCCTGTTCCGGGCGGGTGCCACGGATCTGCGCTTCCTGCTATGCACGAGCGCCGCGCGACCCGATGAAAATCCTCGAGATGTTCTCTTTCGTCGTTGGGCTCACTGCCCCGTCCCCGCATCCGTCGAAGCACACGGCTTCACCTCATCCCGTGCTCCACTGTGCATAATCCATGTCCGTGTGCCTGAGATATGTGCCTCTGAGATATCTCAATACATGCTTGTCTGCCTTCCAGAAGAGCTTGGTTGGTGTAACCATATCTTGTGAAAGCTGGTTAACAGCATAGCATATTTCGGGTCGTGTATTGACTAGATACATAAGCGACCCCACCAACTGCCGATAAACAGTGGCATCCACTACCTCCGTTGAAGTAGCATCCTCCTTCCTCCAACCACCAGGAAGAGGAGTATCAACAGGCTTGCATCCATGCATGTTGAACTTCTCCAGTATCTCCCGGGCATACTTGCCTTGAGAAACAAACAGTCCATCACTGCGCTGCCAAATTTCCAATCCCAGGAAATAATGAAGGAGGCCCAAGTCCTTCATCTCAAACTCCTTTGCAAGATCAGCCTTGCATGAGTGTATCAATAGTTCATCACCTGTCAAAATCAAATCATCTACATAAAGTACAATGATGAGAAACTTACCCTCCACCACAATCTGGTATAGGTTAGGATCCGCCTCACTCTTGGAGAATCCAAGTCTGGTGAAATAACTGTCTATCCGCGTGTACCAAGCACGAGGTGCTTGTTTCAACCCATACAACGCTCTCTTGAGCCTGCACACATGCAACTCGCTGTTGAAGATATCGAAACCTTCGGGCTGCTCTATGTACACCTCCTCCTCAATGACTCCGTTGAGGAATGCAGTCTTCACATCCATCTGATGAATGTGCCACCCCATCTGCGCTGAGAGAGAAATAATTGTCCGTATGGAAGAATACCTTGCGACAGGTGCAAAGGTCTCCTCATAATCGATCCCCTCTATCTGTGAAAAGCCTCGAGCAACAAATCTTGCCTTGTACTTCTCCACACTCCCGTCAGCTACCTG
>CM076573.1:712851533-713038861 GCA_034641835.2 Pinus albicaulis | reverse complement strand
CGCTTCCGCACAGCAGATCCATCTCGAACTACACCAATTTCCCTCCCGGTCTCGGGACAATCCACCTCCCCGCCTTTGTTTCGACATCTGAATCATACTCTTCCACCGCAGCACTTCTCTACCCTGCGGGGTCCTCCATAGCTTCCTCGAAAGAGGATGGCTCTTGTCACGACCACACGTGCTCCTTGAGGAAGCCATGTATCAGCAATACCGGTCGGTGGCCCCATCTCTGTCTGTGTGTGATGTAGGGATGCTCCTACGATTCTCTGCATCTTAAGCCGGTCGCTCAGCTTCATGGTGCGCTTAGCCTCGATGGTTGGCGTTGCACAGTGGTCTCTTCCACTCCATGAACCTCATCTTGTGGCGCTGATCCACATCACGGGGCCTCATCCTTGGGAACTAATAGCTCCTCCTACGCATGTGATGTGGCTCCCTCTCGAGAAAACCTTCATGGCTTTCTGCTCCTGAAATTTGATATCCCATCGCAATACAGTCTTGCGACTGTCCGGAAAATACACACGATATTTGTGGGGTGTATCAGTGTACCCCACAAATATCCCAACCTCTGCGGTCGGCTCTAGCTTCTTCCTGGAATCCTTCGTCACATGAATTTAAACAGGTGAACCGAAAATCCTCAAATGGGAAATATCAGGCCTCTTACCAGAAAATGCCTCCTCGGGTGTACTCATGCCAAGTATCTTGTGAGGTTGTTGTTTTGCACATATACGCAGGTATTGCATGCCTCGACCGACGGTGAATGGGTAGGCCACGATCATGCGACATCGCCGGAAGTACGACACCACGATCGTTTGTTCTTCACTCGGCTTAACCCGGGTCTTGTTGTGGGTTGTGAGGTCTTGTCAGCTCTCATTTCGAGAATTCATGTGTTTGCTGAAGTCCTTGAGTGTGAGAGATGAATTCACCACCATTGTCGCTCCTACGAGCCTTCACCTGCTTCCTCGATTCTTTCTCAACCAGTGCCTTGAACTCACGGAACTTTGAGTATGTCTCGCTCTTCTTCTGCATGAAGAAGATCCAGCACTTACGAGAAAAATCATCAACAAATATCACATAATACCTGTGCTTTGCTGTCGAAGCTACTGAGAAAGGTCCACACACGTCTGTGTGAATTATCTCAAGGATCGTCGTGGCGCGACTATCCTTCTCGTGAAAGGTGGCTTTCACAAATTTTCCCAAGGTACACCCCTTGCACTGATCTGACTGCGCAAGAGTGCCTTTAGGAAGCCCAGTAGAAATCTGTTGTAGTATCTTCAAAGCTCCATGGTGAAGGTGACCCAATCTCCGGTGCCACAACTCGCCATCATCCCGGCTCACCACTCCTTCTGCCTTGCCTTCCATTGTTGCGCAGCCATCTACCTACAATTGATAAAGGTTCCTAACTCAAACCCCTATCCTCCGGGTCTCACCAGTTGCCTTACTGCGCAGGAAAGCCTTTCCCTCGCTAAAGACAACATCATATCCCTTGTCTTCTAACATCGCCACAGAGATAAGATTCTTCTTCAATCTTGGAACATGCATCACTTCCTTCAATACGAAGGGTTTACCAGACTCCCTCTCAAAGGAAATGGTACCGATACTGGTTGCACAACATAAAGCATCATTGTATGTCGATGGCTTGCCGCTCCAAAGATCTTTCCTCATCCGGTCCCGGTGGGCAAATCTCGATCTCCTGTCATGTGAAAACACGCACCACTATCAAGAAACCACACTGATCCCATCATAATTGAGACCAAGCATGCGATCAGTGAAAAATCCAGCTCAAAATGCGAGGCTAAGGCCTCTCCAGCTACAGTCCCAGCAGCCTGCTTATTTTTCTTCTTCTGTGGAAAATTAGTGGCGTAATGTCTGTGTTGGTGACAGTGAAAGCACTTCACCTTGGACATGTCCTGCTTCTTGCCTTTCGCACCAAATTGAGAAGCTTTCTTGCTCTTCCCCTTCTTTTCTTTGGAAAACAAATCACAATTCTCTTCATCAGAGTTCTTTGATGAAGATCCGTCCCTGGTACTCTGGCTTATCTCCTCTTGCACAAGATCCGACCAAAGTCGCTCCCATCCTGGAAATTTCTCCCGACCATTGACAGAGTCCTCATAGGAGTGCCAACTCTTCGGAAGCCCAAGGAGATCCAAGCTCACCAAGTCCTCATCATCAACAGTCACCCCCACACTTCCCAGCTCATCCCTGCATTGGATGAACTTTGTGAGGTACTTGGGCATACTGTCGCCTTTCTCCGTCTTTATGTTTCTGAGTCTATCCTTGAGCGCCAACTTCCTCTGGTCGCTCTTGCTTTGGAATAAATATGTCAAGGCTTTCCACATAAATAATGGAGAAGCCTTACCATGAAGGCTAGAAACTATGTGATCCTTCACACCCTCCAACAGAATCCTTCGACACTTTGTTGTCTTCTTTTGCCATGCGTCAAGTACGGCAGCATCACTAGAAGTAGGCTTTGGAATTTCTACATCTATGAACTCCTTCAACCCATTGTCATCCAGCACTGCCTCCATCCTGTCCTTCCATGCAATATAATTCGAGCTACCCTCAAGGGCATACTCCAATCTCAATCCGTTGAAAGACATCTCAACTTCGACACCAAGAAAACACTATTGCAAATTCGAATTCCACCAGCACAAAACTCAACTGCTTCAATGTTTTTGCAATTGCTCCAATGTTCAATATCGCTCCGATACCATGTAGGTTATTTGAATAACTGATATATTATTCACCGAGATTCTCCTGATCACACACTATTTTAGCTTCATGCATAATACAGAATCTCTTCTACCATTGATCATCACATGCGGAAATAAAATCAATTGCATGCACACATTAAAACCAGAAACAATCACACATATGAACACAGTATTTAATGGGAAAGCTTAAAGCTGAAAACCCCAACTATCTGTATATTATATGTCATGGAGATCATGTAACAATCATAGTACAAAAGCTCCTCACAAGCTCTCATACACACCCTCAATTGCTACACACTATCAAGCTAGATCTAGCAAAACACATGCTCCAATCTTTTGCCACTTGATAGCCAGCCTCTATTGCGTAATTAATGCTATGGGATGGCTTCATTAAATAGATAAACCACCTAGCTTGAACTGCGCAATCCTCATGGGCTACTCCACCTATCTGTGTGTTGCAAATAGCAACTGTATAGTCACAACTGATAGTTAACCTGCTCTTTCACCTATTTCTGCACTGGTCTCCACTGAAACTGTCCATGCACTGAAGTTAACTGATGCATTCTTTAGTTGATTAATGAGTTTATAACTAGTGAATTAATTAATAATTAATTCACACCACTCTCACTAATTGTATCAATTAGTTAAACTGAATACAAATAGCTCAACTATGTTTAGATTAGTTAAACTGAATACAAATCCACTAACTTCCTCAATCAACTCCACCAAAATCTGTCACATGAGTTCTAACTGAAGTCTTCATGTAATAGCTCCACTTAACCCTCAGGAATAGCGTAATTCCTTCTATCAGCTTCTGTGCCACATCTGTGCACTTAACTGAAGTGCTCCAAGAGAATAAGATAATGTTTAGAGTCTAAATATTATTAAGAGCTAATAATATTCGACATATCTATTTTTAGACTGGCAATCTAAAAATATATTCCGCCCAATATGTCTAAAAATAGAATTCCATCTATTTTTTCCGACTTGACCAACCATCCATAAATAGCATCCTGCAACTCATAGAACATGATCCATAGGTCTAGAAATAGACATAGTCTAAAAATAGACTTTGCGCCAAAAATAGCCTGCGGGCCCACTTAGTGAAGGCGACTCCTTTCCACTAAGCTCATCATCTTGTTGCAATCTCAACAAACATGACACTCATCTGCATTTGTGTCGGGTTGGGGACATCTCATTTTGTCATTTTTGCTTCCATGGGTTTGGTTAATATGTTTTGACCTCTCATCTACTCTTTGCCTAGTCATCATGAGCTCAGTTCCTCTTAATGTCAAATACTGCCAAATCCAAAGTCGTGTCGCTGATATGTTCAAGAGAATTTTTTCCTCTGTAGTTTTAAACCTCCCTCTGATTCTCTGTTAGTCCTGATCCATTATCATTATGTTCCTCTATCTCATGTCGATGATGTGGGAAACATTATGGCCCTCCTTTGACCGGTTCGCTTCCTGTCGACTTCAGCTCATTATCTAGGAATTTGTTCTAGAGACTCCCTACTGGTACCTTGAAGCCTGCATGCCTCAATGGCAAGTTCTTTGCATTCGATGATAGGTCCACATCATTGGCCTTGGATCGAGTGATTCTGCGGGCATTCGATGCCAAATCACTACTCACATTTCGTGGATTGTACATGTTGTACGTTGAGAACCATTGTCATTATTGGTGGTTTATCTCGTGCCTGTTAATAGCTTTCATCATTGGCTGGTAATAAAGTGATTTTCTTGCATGTTCGACTTCAGCTCACATATTCGCATGCTTGAATTTGTACTTGTTCAGGTCGAGATGGAGCGCAAGACCCTGGATTTTGTCTGATAAGATCCAGGCTACGGGATATTGTACTTTATCATGGCTTATTGCATGACTCTTTTGATTGGATGGATGCGACCATACCTGAGTCTATTTGTTGATCCTTACTGCTGGATGGCTACGTCCATACCTTGGATCTTATTTCATATATATACTCTATTATGGATGGTTGCGCCCATGCCACATGTTCATGTATCAGAGATATTAGTTGTATTTGTAATTGCAGGTCTTTCGATAGTGGTGTTTGGTTTGAATGTGTTCTTGTAAAGCATTTCACCCCTTCCTCTCTCTCGGACCTCATGCTTTAGGGGGCATATGTTACACAGCATTTTGTCGTTGTCCCTGCAATCCCAATCCCAAACATTGGAGGCTCATTTTTGTGACCAAAATAAAGTCTCATGTCTTGCAAAGACCATCATTGCATCCCTTTCCATGAGTACAACATTTCTTCTATTGACAACTTCCTGAGAAGACCATCAGAAACACCTATTTTTGCCTTGGCGCTAGTAGATCGTTATACCCTCGCACCGATTTGGAAATTAAAACTGGGCCCCACACCCATTGGCACTCTTTCTTAGTGAGCTACCCAAGTCAACCTGTTTATGAAATGTTTTTTAAAAATAGAGGCGAAGTTTCCATCATAACAAAATTCGTGGGCGATTCATCTAGAGTAGTTCGACTGAATAACCACGGCCTCCCTCCTTTGGCCTCTTGTTTCCACCTTTTAGGGAAACCTCCCAAGGGATAAGGCCTCCCTTCCACTATTGTAGGGATCCCAACCTCCTCCTCTCCCTCTATAAATATAGCCATCTTCCATTGATGTGCTAGCTGAACTAAACATATTGTAGCTAAAACACTGAAGATATTTTTGTACATTTGATTAGAAAATATAGAATGGAAGAGACCCTCATTGAGAGAGCTTAGACTTGTGTCTTCATCCCGTCTGAATTCCCTGACGATCCATCGAGACGCGCTTTGACTGAACCTCACTGAAGGAGTTTTCAACGTCAAGGCTTCGGTTGTAACTCTTTCTTCTATTAATACATATACATGACTATTGTCTGGTTCCCATCTTGCGTAAATGTATTTTATTTGATGCAATATGCTTAACCCTCCTTGACTGGTTAGTTGATGATGAATGAGATCATTGTTTCGTATGATTCTCTTGTTTGTTTATCTTCATGTAGGTATCCGAGCATTGTAGCAAAAGGATTGTGACCCATCGAAGTAGAGATCAAGAGGCCATCACCACCACAACCACGATAGCGTTGGACTCCAAGTAGGTCGATCTACCCTGTCCTTTTCATTCATTAATTAAAGAACCTACACTTTAGCTTGTCCCTTTGTTACTAGACCCACTCTAGGGCTAGATAGATCGTCTCTGTCCACAGAGAGGATTTACCTGCATAACAACAAGCAACGACATGATCAACATCGGGTGCCACACAACTTCAAGGTGGGCGACAAAGTGTGGCTACATTTGCAGAAGGAGCACCTCACTAGACCCAACCACAAGCTTCGCATGCTCTAATATGGGTCGTACACCATCACCAAGGTTGTAGGGAATAATTTCTTCGAGCTCAGTATTCCACCATTCCTTGGTCTGCACACATTATTCAATGTGGACCACCTTCGTCCCTACTCCCCACCTCTATTGGACACCTCTAACATTGCAGAACAACTCACACCAACAAAGTTAAACCCAGACTGCATGGAACAAGCCACCACAGAATGTATCATGGATATGCAAATCAAGAACACTCACCAACAAAATATCCAACTAAATCGAGTTGTCAAAGCTGGCCATCTCCTGCACCAAGGCAAGTGGTTCACTAGGGACCAAGTTCAATAGAATGTTCCTCATCTCATGGAGGAACTCAACGCAATGGGGACCATTGCTTCCTAAGGGGGGAGGAATGATACAGGTGGATATTGGTGGCCACTCGCCTATTCCACCTAGGGCCCCACCATTGTCTCTTTCAATTTTTCAGTTTCAGCACAACTTACTATTTTTAGAAGTTTTTCGAGTCCTGAACTTCTAGAGCCGTTTTGAGGCCCTAAATGACATTTTTTGGGCATCACGCCTTTGGCTAATATGATTTTGTTTTGGAATAAATATTCGCGGTTATTAGTTTTATTCCTCATATATATATTTCTAACAATGTATCATGTGTGTCAAACGGAGATAGTATGCCAAAGTTACGACCCTGGGAAGTTGAAACACCAATTTACCCAAACGGGGCCCATAGTTTTAGCGCTTCATCTCCTAGGGTTAGGCTTTTGGATGTTTATGGTTTTCCATTGTTTATATATAATAAATAGGCTCTCAAGCCTCATTGGAACATAGTTGAGAGGCCTGTAACTACCACATCTCTTCTTAGAGATAAGCTACCAACACCCTAGCTAGTTTATTTCCATTCTATCTGTAATAAAATTTGAGTTCTTTGATGTTAATGAAATGAAGTGTTATTTCCGCTGCATCTTTGTATTTATGGTTATATGTGTATTATGTTGTGTTCCCACATTAATCTAGATCATATGTACACATAAATGATTAAAAACACAAAAATATACATAATAAATGAGCCATTTTATTCATAGGAGATGGATTTAGTTACAACAATGTACAAAATAGAGGTACTCTAGCCAAAGAAGTGGCCTAGAATGACCCTGAAAACATGCTAGGGCAAGAACTGCGTAACTAGAGAGCTGCTGGAAGAAATATTGTGTTTTCCCTTCAGCTGTTGATGATCTTACAGCTGTTGGTTGAAAGGAAACTACATATATATGGAGCTTTGGAGCTCAGATGATGCCAAGATTCAAGATCTGGAAACCCAAGATAACCCAGAAAGGAAATTCTAGATCTATGATATTGGAAATCACCCTCATAGGGTTTGATCCCTTGACTTCTAGGTTATGCAGATCTGAAGCTAGATCTGATCATATGATGGTTACAATATGATGTACAACCAAATCTAAGCTTTCAGGGTTGATCCCTCCTTCAGATCTCCAAGATAGAAGCTTGAGATCTTCCTCCTTCTTCCTCCTCCTTAAGATGGAGGTGCTGCAAACACAACAGCTGGGTGAACTGCACTGTATAAGAAGGAGAAGCTACTTCCTACTGAAAATTGAGAGGAAGACCCCTCATAGGATTTCTAGCTGAGGTGCTAGAAACTTCCTTCCTCCTTTGGATCTGCAATGATGGACTACACAATCCTTGATGGGAATGTTGATGACAGGAGATGAATAATGTTTATCTAGATGCTAGATCTGAAATGAGGCTCCGGAAGTGTTGATATTGAAGTATAAAGTGACAGGAAAAATCCTTCACCAGTTCCTCAGCTGAAATACTAAAGACAACCTCCTCCTCTCAAACCCTCTTTTAGAAATGTGTAATTTATGAGTGCATGTGTTCTACAGAGAGTAGGAATAGTGTGGCACCAATTCCTGATGATGAATAGCAACTTAGAATACCTTCCAAGAGTAGGCACTTGAAGTCCCCCGTGGGTAAGGGTGGGATTCCCGCTTGGGAACAACCTGTGCTAAACAACACTGCAAACTTAGCTAAACATCATAAGTGTGCATAGAAATTTCATAAGACGGATCTAGATCTAAATAGATCAAAGAAATTATTAATCCAAGACTTTCCTCTACTCTACCTTCATCTTCTTTATATGAAAAGTGAGTCTTCCCAAGCCCTGCCCCACCTCTAAACTGTATTATACATGTGGACATAAGTCTCCATGATTGAGTGCGCTATTTCTCCATGTCCTCCATCATGTCTACATGCAATGATAACCCTCTCCATCATGTGTGAATTAAATGCACTACTTCCTCCATCATCTCATCATGAATCCTCTATGATCATATATTAGATTCCCTCCATGATCTCAGTTGACTGCTTCAACCTCCATGATCTTTCTCTTAAATGAGACATGAGCTCCACTCCTTTCACATTAAGAAATTTCTCCACTACTCCATAATGTAGATCTAGATATAATTAATCCACATTCACATGAAAAAACTGGATCTTATTCATCTTAAAGGGTTATGGGTCCCTCCACCCTTTTATTTACTTAATTAAGTAGGAAATTTAAGAACTCTAATATTCCAATAAATAGATGAAAATTTTGGAATATTACAGAACTGAAATATACACCTTTGTGAACCAAGGAATTGACGTATGACAACCAACCTCCCCTAATGATGTGTTTGGTTTATCACGTCTACAAGGTAGCCATCTCAGTTACCTATGGCAGGTTTGCAACCTAGTGGGGTCTCCCAAAATATACGCGATGGTACATGGGAGATCATCCCATAGTAGCGTTATCTAATGTGTAACCATTCGATTAGATCATCCCCACATACTTACCATATGTGAAGCATATTCCTATATACTTTCGTACGTGGGGCGAGATATCACCCTCGGAATGCAACATAGGATGTTAGCAGCAGATTCTACGCTCAAGGAAACCGAAACACGTCTCTAACCTAGAACTCTAGATATTTTCATTAATTCCAAATGATCCTTAGGTTAATTGAGGTTCATTTTAATGTTCATATAAAATTAAGTTCTGATTTTGTGCTAAAAATGATTTCACCTAAATTCCCAAGATGCAACTAAATGAGGAAAAAGAATCCTTTTGATTTCGATGAAAGCTAAAATAATAAGGGAATAGATCGCAAAGAGTAATGCATCAAAAAAAATGAAACAAACAAAATTCCCCCCCAACTATATTTCACTTTTCAATTTTCAAAAATGCAAATTCTAAAAAGTAAAGTGATTTCCCTTTCACTATCCCAAATGCAACTTATCCAAAACTAAAATGATTTCTACTTTCACTGAGATTCACTTAAACCAATTTTTTTTGTTTTTCACTTTGAATGATGAAAATTCAACTAATGCAATCAATGCACTTAAAAGTCTTTGACTTATCAAAAAATTGTAATCTATTTTCCATAAGAAATTCCAAAAACTAGCCTTTAAATGCAAGTGATATTATGCATTTAACAAAAAGTGATTCTTGAAATGAATAGTAAACAGAAGAAAAAACCAATTTATTTTAACAAGCATACAGTTCACTACTATCCTATAGTAGAGAATCAATATTTCTTTATTGACACAATTAGTAAACATGGATTTTAATTTACTTGCAACAACAAGACTCAACTAAAACAAAACTTTTACCACTTATACTAGAAAGCCAATTTGCGCTTCTCAAAGAAACTGAAAACACTCAAAGAAAAAAATGGTGTAAGTGAGGCAAATAAAACATTCCAAAGATCAAGAAACACTAAGGTTTTTCCAAAAGAGACCCAAAAATATCTATTTTTAAGACCAGCGCGATCCACCAGTTAACACTAGTGGTCTGCAGCGTGACTGCTCCAGCAAAAACTAGCTCTAGTAGCACGACTGTGTCTATAAAAATATGCGCTGGGAAAGGGAAAAGGGGATAAAAAATGAAATATCTAAAATAAAACCTCAGACTTGATACTTTAAAACATTAACAAGCTAGACTATAGGCTAAAACGAAGCCAAACAAGCAGTCATTCAGCGGTTGGACAAACTAAACATGAAGACAAAAACAAGAAGAGGGTGAATATGATGTAAGCTCCCTAGTGGAGTTGCCAATTTTTTATGCAAGCAAATCCCTTGTTCAGAAATAAGTGATCCCTCTATCCCAATGAGTTGGTCTATTAACAACCGTGACAAAGGATGCAAGCCTTCCTAGTTTAACATTAAAAAGTAAAGTGAGAGAGGGAGATGGCCTACCTCGCTCCTTATGCAGTCATTTCCTCGGTGTTGATGTCAATACTTTCGCTTCCATGCTTGTTCTTCACTATTTTTTCTACGTTCGAATACCTGTAAAGAAGCTCACACGAAAAAAGATGAAAGATACATAGTATATGTGTTTAAAAGAAAACTACATGACAGATCAAGGAGTATCATGCTAAACCAATTAATATTAAAAAATTTATGGGAAGAAAATTTCACTTTGTATTATAAAATGATCAAAGGAAACCTTACAAATGGTGCCTTGATGTTGAAGGCCTCCTTTGGAGTGGTAATCCAAGTCCAAGCCACACTCTCCACTCTCTTCTCCTTCTTTGTCAAATCAAAACTGTATGGGTGGAATCAGGGAGAAGTAAGGCAACCAACAATTACCAACCAAGACTCACTAGCATGGCAACCTCTTATAGTAGAGCTGAGGAGGTTAAGGATCCACTAATGAGGGGGGAAAGGTACTACATATAAGGGAATTATCTTTAGTGATAAGATCAAGGGCCAAACATGGGAGAATTTCACCATATCCTCAACCAACAAGTACCAAAACTCTGTTCTCGAGAATTCTAGAGGCTAAAGCTTCTAATCCATTTTTGGAGAACCCGCTTGAAGAGTACCAACGTGACTTTACTTCTAAATTACCGCGCTGGAAATGTTTTTCATATGATAGGGACATGGTGACAAGCACGAGCTTATTAAGGAGAGGACCACGTCAGGCTTGCAAAACAAGGTTTTTTGCAAGCTTTGTAGAAACAATTCAAGGCATTTCTCCTTAGGTCTTCAAGGATATATTAAGCATGTTACCTAGGATGAACAAGTTTATACAACTTTTGTCGCTTTGTGACATTTGTCACATGATCAACACAAAATATGACACTTGGGATAAGAACTGAGGAATGCGAGAAAATATTGTGTAACACCAATTATATATATGAATTTGAAATGAACTGTGTGATTATGCCTTTCCCATTTGATATCACCAACATTTCTTTAATTAAGTAAAGGAAGTAAAGAAAACACTTCTTAACATATCATGATTAAAAATTACATCCATCATTAAAGGAAGAAATTACAATTTAAGTTAAGGAATTATATATATGCATTTTTTATATGTAACTGAAATGATTCCTATAATTATGCCTTGTTAATTTGATACAATAACATTTTTTTAATTAAATAAAGAAAATGTTTCAAAGACATGTCATGCTTAATCTATTTAAAATTGTGAGAAGAATTTTATCTTTCTTCGAGGAAGAAAACCCTAGCGGATCTCTACACCAGGCCGACCTCCATGACCTAGGGTTTGCTGGTTTTGGTGTTGACTGCCCTAGGTAGACCTCCTCCCCTAGACTGATAGATCATGATTTCTCACCTGGACAGCTCTAGGCTCACCGATGACCGACTCCAGTGGGGGGACAGCTACTCCCCCCCTTACAGGCCAGCCTCCCATAGGGGCAGTGGCAAGGGCTGATACCGTCAATCAGCACAACTCTGGCCCGTCTCAAGAAACTATAGGGGTGACACCCATAGCGTAGCTGAAAAATACACAAGCATCAGTAGAAACGAACACTAAATTAGCAAAATGCATACCAAAGAAATCCAAGAAAACAGTGATATAACTCCCAACGCACCGCATCAATGGCATAGTCTAGTTCATGAAGGATCACGCACTAATTGGCAAGTTCATGGACTTCTGGCCCACGAAAAAAGTGCTGAGAGGATGGATAGCCTCGAAATGGAAACCCAAAGGCCATATTGACCTAAAACTGTGTGTTAAAGGTTTCTTCAATGTGCTCTTCACTTGCTCTGAAGACAAAGATAGAATCATGGATGGCAGGGCCTATTTTTTCAACACTGCAGGTCTATACCTCAAACCCTAGATGGAGCGTTTCAACCCAGAAAAACAGGATCTTACTTGGGCACTAGTCTGGATCCAGCTCTACTCTCTCTCCCAAGACTATTGGGATGAGTTGACCCTCAGAGACATCAGTAATGCCCTAGGAGAGTTCATCAAGATCGCATAGGAGACCAAGATCAACCGCTACACAGCCTATGCCTACATATGTGTCTACATGATCCTAGTGGAACCGCTACTAGGTGAGGTAAGTCTAATGCATGAAGATTTGGAATGGACACAAACTGTAGATTATGAGCACATTACTTTTAGATGCAAGAAGTTCCACCAACATGGGCATCTCTTCATATACTGTCCCCTAAATAAGAAATTTATTGCTGAAAAGGAATCCAACGAATAGGAAGCAGAAGGATTCACAAAGGTAGCAAGCAAGAAAATACATAACAGGAGAGCTACCCCTCAGCAGAATAAAAAATGACCCACAACCAGCAACACCTTCGCAGCCCTAAATCAGCTAAATGAAAATGAACTCGAACCAGTCATCAAAGCTGGGCATACATCCACAGATCAGGCCCAGTCCTCAAAGGCTCAATGGGACAAGGTCCCCCTTGAGACCTTCTTGAAACCACCAACTGCAAACACTGCAGGGGAAAACAATATGCTAAAGGGAAAAGAACAGATCATGGAGTCGACCCCAGAAGCAATGGAGGAAGAACCAAAAAGCATATATCTGGAAGGCTTGGGTCTCATAGGGTTAGAGGAAGCCTGCAATAAGAAGGACTACAAATCTATCCCGGAGCAACAAATCCAGAATTGGAGAAAATCCTCGCCAGAGCATAGCAGCTCCCCTCTCTGGGTATCTAGGGGGGGCATGGTCATTAACACCAAATAATTCACAAAAGAGTCCTGCAAAAGGGGCAGTAAAACAACCCTACAAAGAACCATAGAAATTGGGAAAGAAATGGTGGACTCTGTGCGATTCCCCAAGCTGACTAGATTCTACACCCTCACCTCCAATCATATCCCATGAAGCTCATCTCTTTGAACATAAGGGGGCTCAACAGCCCCAAAAAGCACAAGACCATAAAGAAAAGGATTACTCAGGGACATCCGACAATATTCTACATGCAAGAAACCAAATGTTCCAACACTACTCTGGACACCATCTTCAATTTTTTTTGGAAAGGCAGCAATAAAATAGCGGTTGATGCCAACAGGGCGTCTAAAGGCCTGGAAATCATCTGGAACCCCCAAATCATCACCTTAGAGAACTTTCATGCTACTAGACACTTCATCTAGGCCAAATTTCACCTGATTGGCACGGACATCCATGGTTTTCTCATAATCATCTACTCTCCACAAAACGCCCAACAAATATTGGCACTCTTGGAAATCTAGCAGAAATCAACAAACAACGAGCCCTCCCTCTCTGGCTCTTGGGAGGAGACTTCAACATGATAACCAATCTTTAGGAAAAGAAAGGCAAAAGGATGCATCTGGAATCAGATAGCAATGGATTCAAGAAATTCATCCATAGTAACAACCTCATAGATCTACACACCTCCAATGGAATCTTCACGTGGAATAACAAAAGAGGAGGTGCCCATCAGATAGCCTCAAGATTGGATAGATTCCTCATTACAGAAGATCTCATCTGGCTCAGAGGTAACATAGATGCCACCATCATACCGACGGCAGGATCTGATCACTGGTCCATACAACTTCAATGGTCACAACAAGGTAAGAATGCTCCTAAGACTTTTCTCTTTGAACGCTGCTGGTTTCAGGACCCAAGGTTAAAGGAAATGGTTTCCAAATGGTGGTCCTCCTTAGTACCTCCTCAAGGCACCAAAATGCTCCAGTTCTAGACAAAACTGAAACTACTCAAAGGAAAACCAAAATTCTGGAGCAAAACAACCTTTGGAAATATCTTCACATAACAGAAAGAGTTGGAGGAAAAAATGAAGAAACTGCAACAAAATATTATCCAGGAGGGGTGCTCAGATGAGTCATAAAATCTGGAGAAAACCTTAACTATTCAGCTGGAAGAAAGACGGAGCCAGGAAGAATCCCTTTGGAGACAAAAATCAAGAATCAACTGGCTCAAAGAGGGAGAAAGAAATACCAAATTCTTCCACCGTTCTACCATTCAGCATAGGATGCACAACAAAATCACAGCCCTCAAGAACCAAACTGGGGAAAGGATGGAAATGCAAGAGGCCATCACTGAGGAGCTGTGCAATCATTTCAGGGACATCCTTCAGGAACCCAACCACCAAAGGCATGAGGCCATTGGGAAAATCACTCAACACATCCCCAAGCTAATAACAGATGAACGCAACAGGATGTTGCTCGCAACTACCACTCTGGCTAAGGTGGAATAGGCAGTCTTCTAGCTGAAGGCATGGAAAGCTCCAGGTCCTAATGAATTTACCACAAACTTCTTCCTTTTTTCTGGGAGACCATCCAAAACGAAGTCTGGGATGTAGTGGAGGAAGCACAGTCCACCCATTGGCTTCTACCTGTGCTAAATTCCACCTTCATCACTTTGGTACAAAGAAGACAACGCAGCCTCGCTAAGTAAGTACATACCTATAGCTCTTTGCAATTTCATTTGCAAAATTATCTCCAAAGTTATAGCTAACAGGCTAAAGAAGCTCCTTCCCCTCATCATCTCCCCTAAGAAAACAGGTTATGTGGAAGGAAGGAAAATTCTTGAGGGCATCATTTTAACCCATGAAGTCATTCACTCCCTCAAAACCACCAAAAAACTAGGCATGCTTCTCAACATTGACCTATGAAAAGCTTTTGATAAACTCAACTGGGACTACATCAAAAACATTCTTTTAGCCTTTGGCTTCAGCAATACCTAGGTTCGATGGATCATGAGTCTCATCACCTCCCCCTTTCTCTCCATTATGTTCAATGGCATCCTCTCTGCTACCTTCAACCCCACGAGAGGCATAAGACAAGGGGACCATCTCTCTCCCTTTATCTTCATCATTATGGTAGAAGGATTGGGTCACCTTCTCAAAAGCTCCATCCATACATGTGCCCTGCTTGGTTTACCCCTCCACAACCTGACTCCCTCCTCTCACTAGCAATTTGTGGATGACAATATGATTATGGGTTACCCCTCGGTCTAGGAAGCTCGATCCCTCAAATCCATTCTCGAATCCTTCTCTGAGGCCTTTGACAGAGAGTTCAACCCTAACAAATCGCAGATCTTCTTCTTTCAAATCTCCCCTCTCACTCAGTGCATTATCGCCTGAATCCTTGGATTATCCATTACTTATTTTCCTTCCAAATACCTAGGAGCTTCACTGATTGACTCAGCCATCAATCACTCCTCTTGGAGAGCTCTGCTAGACAAAATGGAAACTCGGTTGTCCAACTGGACCCATCACTCCCTCAACATTTCTAGTTGCCTGGTCCTCATTAAATCTGTATTTCAATCCCTCCCTATCTATCTCTTCTGAGTCCTTGCAGCTCCCAAATGGGTCCTCAAATCCATGTGCAACTTGCAATGATCTTTTCTATGGGGAGGCACCAAAGAAAAAAACAAATAGGCCTTATTCAATTGGAAGGATGTTTGTACCCCTAAAAGTTAGGGCAGACTAGGATTGTGTGACCCTGAGCACAAAAATACCATAATGGGAGCTAGCATCTGGTGGAAATGGGTCTCCAACCCTAACACTCCATGGGCCAACCTATGGGCAGCCAAGTGAGCACACTACTGGCCAAGGGAGGATCTCATAAGGTATAACCTAGATTCGACTAGATCCCAAATCTGGAAAGCAACAAGCAACCAAAAAAGGATGATCCAAAATCACAGCTTTTGGGAGCTGCGAAGTGGTAACCAAGCTAGATTATGGGAGGACCCCTGGAAACAGATGCTAAGCCTTTCCTCGATCTTCCCCAGACCTCTATGGAGCGCGGATCTCCAAGGAAGACAAAGACAGAAGGCTCAAGACTTCTGGATGAATGACACCTCTCAAGGTTACAGGAAATGGCTACACATGATAAGATGGTAAGACAAATGGAACAATGAGGGCCACACAGACATCTGGGAGGAGCTCAGTACAAAAAGAAAAATCAGAGTAAAAACAAGACTTGACATCCTCTGTTGGGGGAATATACTCAGTGGAAACTACTCCACCAAGGAAGCTTACAACATTCTTCATCAGCAAAACCCCAGACCAGCAGATCTCATCCGGAAAAAGATATGGAAGGCCAATCTGCGACCTAAAATAGCTACCGTCCTGTGGCTGCTAAGTAAACGACTTATCCTCATATGGGATAATATTTTGAAGAGGGGGTTTTTAGGACCCTCCAAATGCACTTTATGTCAAGATAACTTGGAAACCATCGACCACCTATTGGACCAATGCCCTACCACCAATTTCTTTCGGGACATAATTGTAGTCTTATGGCAACATTCCAACCAAGCAAGGGGCAACATCATTAACACCATCAGCAGCTAGCAGGACAATCCATACACCAACACTCTCCTGAATATTTTTAGGTCCCTATATTACTATTTTATTCCCTTATTGTTATTATTGTAGCCCCCTTAATGTTATTGTTGTACCTCTATAACCCCAATATTGTTATTATTGTGCCCTTACATTATTATTTTTAGGTTGGCTAGGATTATACTGTGGCCCCATTGACTCCTATATATAGAAGGAGGTTTTGGTCATTTGTATCATCCAAGAATTGTTCATTTATGTACTGTATTGGAGGTTTCCCCCTTGAAGTGGCTGATTTCTAAGGCGTTGATCTCTCTTTTCTTCTATTTTTGGAGTTTTTTTCATAACATTTGGTATCAGAGCTTTGGATTCTAGGGTTTCGCTACTCCAAACAGTTCATTGTGGAATTTTCGCTATAACTTTTTTTTTCTAGGAAGGTTCAAAAGCTGAAATTTTAATAGAGCAAAGCCGAAATCGTGAGGAATGTCGTGGAAAAATTTTAGATCTTGGTTCGCAATATTTTCGGAGATATGATCTGTGCATGTTAGGGATTTTTGCAGGCTCTTGAATTTAACCTAAACAGGTCATAGTGGAATTATCGCTATAAGTTTTTTCTAGGAGGGTTCAGAAGCTGAAATTTTTACAGAGCAAAGCCGCAATCCTGAGGAAATTCATGGAAAAATATCAGAGCTTGATTCCCAATATTTTCGGAGATAGGGTCTGTGGAAGTTAGAGATTTTTTAGGCTCCTAAATTTCATCTCAAAGAGGTGACCGTGGGAAAATCGTCATAACTCTCTCTCTGAGCATTGGATTGGAATTCTATAAAAAGTGGCTAAAATTATACGGATTTTAGTTTCCTCTGTATCAATTTCAGAGCCGAAGGAGGAAACAGTGACACGTGGCATTCCGTACAAGGTCGCTCTATTGAACTAGTCCATAATTAGGTCATTGTGGGAGATTGAGCATAACTTGGTTTGGAAGAATCCAAATTAGGTGAGACCTCTAGAAATTTAAAGAAGCTTCAGAGGGATACTACAAAGACAAATTTTAGATATTGAAGATTCGAAATAACAGAGATGATTTAGTTTCAATATATGGCTCCTCAAAATCAATAAAAAGGTGTGTATTTGTTTTCGAATTGCATAAGCCTTGTGTGAAAAATCAGTTAGAATTGAATCCAAGGGAATATTGTAGAATAGATATCAGTATTCGGTTATAAAATGAACCCTAAAAATAATTCAACACCCATTAAACCTTTAGAAGGCTCTACTATGAATCATGAAGATGAAGATTTACAACATGACGTATCGAAATAACAAGAGCAAATGCACAAAATTTCACTCTTGCAAAGAGCAAAAAAAAATGAAATGGAAATTTTTAAGAAAGACGTGGAAGCTAAGATGGATGGATTGAAGAAAGGCATGGAAGATAAGATGGATGGCATGGAAGATAAGATGGATGACATGAAAGACAACATGGAAAACATGAAGTCTGATCTAAATGCACATATGGAAGGTTTGACAAAGTTGATACAAGAAATGTTTCCTAATGTCGAAAAGATAGTAGAGGAAACTAATGATGAGAAAAAAATAAATGTTGGATGGATGGAAGAACTACCATATTCCAAAGATGGATATGACGAAGTTTGATGGCAAGGATCCCGTAACATGGATACTAGAGATGGAGCAATATTTTGATCTCAATAATGTGCAAAACACACAAAAGGTACGCATTGCAACTTTACATTTAGAACAAAATACATTTGTATGGTATAGATGGATTCTCTCCTGTAAAAAAATTGTCACCTGGTCAATTTTTACGGAGGAAATGATAGCACATTATGAGGATACAAAAAGTAACACCTTCTTTAGCCAATTGATAAATCTCAAACAAAAGGGTTCATTGGTGGAGCACATTGAGGACTTCCAAAAATTGAATATAAGGGTAATTGATATTCCAGAGGAACACCAAATTGACGTCTTCATAGGGACTTTAAATGATAACATCCAACATGAAGTTCACGTTTGGGAACTTGATTCGTTGAAAAAGGAATTCAGGTTGGCAAGAAAAATTGAATGTAAAATTATGGCAACAAGGAAGCCTACCACTCACATATACAAAGATGGAAGTGTTGATACTTCTAGACTTCCACAACCTATAAGGTTGACACCACAACAATTAGAAGAAAAAAGAGCAAAAGGGCTTTGCTACAGTTGTGATAGCAAATACACTCAAGGTCATAAGTGTGCTGAGAAGAAATTATTTTACATTGATTGTGAAGAGGAAGAATAAAATGAACAAGAATATTCAAAAGAAGAGGATATACACTAGGAACCAACCCTAGAAGAGGAAGAAATGAGTCCGACCATATCATGTAATGCATTGGCAAGAATTACCACTCCTCAAACTCTCAAGATAGAAGGACATATCAAGAAGAAAAAGGTAATAGTGTTGATTGATTTGGGTAGTACCCATAATTTTATTCATTGTAAATTAGCCAAGGAATTGAATTGTTTCGTATAAGTCCAAAGGAAAGAGTGTCATCATGGTGGTAGTCGATAGACTTACCAAGTATGCACATTTTTGTGCATTATATCATCCATTTAAAGCATGTACAGTTGCTACTACATTTATGGACACAATTCAAAAGCTACATGGAAACCCAAAGATTATTGTGAGTGACAAAGATCCCATTTTTACTGGACATTTTTGGACTGAGTTATTTTCTTGTTTGGGTACTCAATTAGCTCATAGCTCATCTTATCATCCTCAATCCGATGGTCAAATTGAGATAGTGAATAAATTTTTGGAAGGATATCTTCGTTGTTTTGTATCTTATAAACAAACACAATGGGTCAAGTGGTTACCTCTTGCTAAATGGTGGTATAACACTTCCTTCCATACTACAGTAAAAATGACCACATTTATGGCACTTTATGGATATCATCCACCGTCCATCACATCATATTTAAGAGAAAATTCTAAGGTTCAAGCAGTGGAAGATCACATCAAGCATCAACAAGAATTTCTCCAACTCTTAAAGGATAACCTAAATTTGGCACAAAATCGAATGAAACAACAGGCAGATCAACATCGCAACGAGAGAGGTTTTGATGTAGGATATTGGGTATTTTTATGGCTACAACCATACAAACAAATGTCCCTCAAGCAAGCTAAGAAGGCTAATAAATCATTGCCAAAGTACTATGGTCCTTACAAGGTGTTGCAATAGATTGGTAATATGGCATATAAATTGGAGCTTTTTTCTTCTTCGCGATGCATCAGTTTTCCATGTTTCATGCTTAAAGAAGGTTATAGGTGAAAATCTTCCAGTTCAAACAATATTTCCAGAACTTTATGAGGAAGGAAAAATCATATTGGAACCTGAAGCAGTCATGGAAACAAGAACTCGACAGCTACGAAATCGATCAATTTCAGTGTCTCATCGAGTGGGCTGCCCACTAAAGATCTCGCAGGAGGATGATAATTTTGTCTGAGGAAACACACATAGATATGAAATTGAGAAAACACTTTTTGAAAGAGAGGGCATGTTAGGTCCCTATATTACTAGTTTAGTCCCTTATTGTTATTAGTGTAGCCCCCTTATTGTTATTGTTGTACCCCTAATAACCCCAATATGTTATTATTATTGCCATTCGCTGTTATTGGGTCGGCTAGAATTATGTTGTGGCCCCATGGACTCCCATGTAGAAGGAGGGTTTGGTCCATTTGTATGTCAGTGTTGTTTATGTAATGTATTGGAGGTTTCCCCCTCGAAGTGGTTGATTTCTAAGGCATTGATCTCTCTTTTCTTCTATTTTTGGAGCTGGGCTCATAACAAATTGTTAGGTCCCTATATTACTAGTATAGTCCCTTATTGTTGTTAGTGTAACCCCCTTATTGTTATTATTGAACCCCTATAACCCCCATATTGTTATTATTGTGCCCTTAAATTATTATTGTTAGTTCGGCTAGGATTACATTGTGGCCCCATGGACTACTATATGTAGAAAGGAGGCTTTGTAATTTGTATCATCCAAGAATTTATCATTCATGTAATGTATTAGAGATTTCCCCCTCGAAGTGGCTTATTTCTAAGGCATTGATATCTCTTTTCTTCTATTTTTGGAGCTGGTTTCACAACATTTGGTATCAAAGCTTTGGATTCTAGGGTTTCGCTGCTCCAAACAGGTCATCGTGGCATTTTCACTATAACTTTTTTCTACGAAGGTTCAGAAGCTGAAATGTTTAGAGTGTGAAGCCAAAATCCTGAGGCACATCGTCACAAAATTTCAGAGCTTGGTTCACAATATTTTCAGAGATATGATCTGTGGAAGTTAGGGATTTTTGCAGGCTCCTAAATTTCACTTGAAAAGGTCATCGCGGAATTTTCACTATAACTTTGTTTCTACAAAGGTTCAGAAGCTTAAATTTTTAGAGTACAAAGCTGAAATCCTGAGGAAAATTGTCACAAAATTTTAGAGCTTGGTTTGCAATATTTTCGGAGATATGATCTATGGAAGTTAGGTCTTTTTTAGGCTCCCGAATTTCATCTCAAAGAGGTGATCATGGGAAAATATTCATAACTCTCTCTCTGAGCATCGAATGGGAATTATGTAAAACATGACTGGAAGTACATGGAATGTAGTTTCTTGTCAATAAATTTCAGAGCCAAAGGAGCAAACAGTGACATGTGGAAAGTCCGAAAAGTTCTCTCTACTGAACCAGTCCATAATTAGGTCATTGTGGGAGATTGGAAATAACTTTGTATTGAAGAATCCAAATCAATTCAGACTTGTGGCATTTGAAAGAAGCCTCAAAGGACTACTACAGGACCTAATTTCAGATATTAACGATCTACAAGTATAGATATAAGTCAATTTCAATATCGAGCTCCTCAAAAGCAAGTAAAAGGTGTATATTTTTTTCTCCGAATTTCATAAGTCTTGTTTGAAGAATCAATTTGAATTGATTCCAAGGGAATATTGTAGAATAGATATTAGTATTGGATTCTAAAATGGCCCCTAAAAACAATTCAACACCCATTAAGCCTTTAGAAGGCTCTACTATCACTCATGAAGACGAAGAATGGCAACATGGCAGATCAAAATTACAAGAGCAAGTGCAACAAATTTCACTCTCGCAAAGAGCAACAAAAAATGACATGGAAGTTTTGAAGAAAGGTGTGGAAACTAAGATGGATGGTTTGAAGAAAGGCGTGGAATCTAATATGGATGGTTTGAAGAATGGCATGGAAGCTAAGATGGATGGCATGGAAGCTGGCATGGAATCTAAGACGGATGACATGGAAGCTAAGATGGAAAACATGAAGAATGTTCTAAAAGAAGACATGGAAGGTTTGACAAATTCAATACAAGAAATGTTTCCTAATGGTGAAAAGATAGTAGAGGAAACTCATGATGAGAACAAAATAAATGTTAATCATGATTTCATAAACCCTAATGTTGGAGGGAAGAACCACCATATTCCAAAAAAGGATATGAGGAAGTTTGATGGAAAGGATCTTGTAACATGGATACTACAGATGGAGCAATATTTTGATCTCAATAATGTGAAAAACACACAAAAGGTATGCATTGCAACTTTACATTTAGAACAAAATACATTTGTATGGTATCGATGGCTTTTCTCCCGTAAAAAAATTGTCACTTGGTCAATTTTTACCGAGGAAATTGTAGCACATTATGATGATACAAAAAGCAACACTTTCTTTGGCCAATTGATAAATCTCAAACAAAAGTGTTCAGTGGGGGAGCACATTGAAGACTTCCAAAAATTTAATATAAGGGTAACTGATATTCCAGAGGAACACAGGATTGATCTCTTCATAGGTACTTTAAAGGATAACATCCAACATGAAGTTCGTGTTTTGGAACCTGATTCATTGGAGAAGGCATTCATGTTGGCAAGAAAAATTGAATGTAAAATTATGGCGACAAGGAAGCCTACCACTCACTTCTATAAAGATTGAAGTGTTGCTACTCCTATATTTCCACAACCTACAAGGTTGACACCACAAAAATTGGAAGAAAAAAGAGAAAAAGGGCTTTGCTACAGTTGTGATAGCAAATACACTAAAGGTCATAAGTGTGCTGATAAGAAATTATTTTACATAGATTGTGAAGAGGAAGAAGAAAATGAACAATAATCTTCAAAAGAAGAAGATATACACCAGGAACCAGCCCTAGAAGAGAAAGAAATGAGTCTGACCATATCGTGTAATGCATTGGCAGGAATTACCACTCCTCAAACTCTCAAGATAGAAGGACATATCAAGAAGAAAAAGGTAATAGTGTTGATTGATTCTGTAGAAATTATATGCACTAAGCATGCATATGTCCTTGTTTCACATGATCTCACACTATTTAACTTTATGCAAAATACTGAATCAATTCCACTTGTTAATCTTTTGCGGAAAAATTAATTGCACACACATGTGAAGCATAAAAAAAAAATCAATCGCACATAACACAGTTTTTAATCAGGAAAGCCTGAAGCTGAAAACACCAACTATATATTATGTATCATGGAATCATATGAAAATCCTCATACAAAGCTTATCAAGCTCTCTATACAGTACAATCGTCATACACTAATCTGGAACAATCTTACAAATCCATGCACCGATCTTTGCCTCCTGCTAGCCTGCCTCCACTACGCAATATCTGTTGAAGAATAGCTCTGAATGAATTAGAACTACTCTTGGATTGACTGCAAAATCCTCATTGGAAACTCCAATGTGTGTGTGATGCAATCAATGCATCACTATAGTCACAACAGATAGTCTATCTTGCCCTTTCACCTACCTCTCCACTGGGTCTCCACTGAAACTTCCATGCACTGTAGTTAACCTCTGTATTGTTCAGTTGATTAATGAGTTACTATTTGTGAATTAATTAACTAATTAATTCACTCCACTCTCACTATTGTATCATTCAGTTAGACTAGATAAAACTAGCTCAACTGAGTCTAACTGAGTTAAACTAAATACAACTCCATAACTACTTCTTCCAACTGTGTCATAACTCTGCCACTTGAGTTCTAACTGAGTCCTCCATGCATTAGCTTCAGTAAACCCTTGGGAATTGTGTAATTCCCTCAGTCCACTGATGTGCCACATCTGTGCACTGAACTGAAGTGCTCCAAGAGAATAAGTTGATGTTTAGTGTCTGATTATTATTAAGAGCTAATAATAATCGACATGCATCTATTTTTAGATCGACGATCTATAAATAGACTTCGCCCAATATTCTAAAAATAGAATTTCATCTATTTTTCCAAATTGATCAACCATCCACAAATAGCATCCTGCAACTTCTGAAATATGATCACCATGTCTAAAAATAGACATAGTCTAAAAACAGACTTGCGCCAAAAATAGCCTGCGGGCCCACTTAGTGAAGGCGACTCTTTTCACTAAGCTCATCATCTTGTTGAATCTCAACACTCCCTCTCAACAAGATAGGGATTATCTTTCACCCTGATCCTGCCTCTATGGTATTGGTGCTCTGGTGGCGCATTCGTCGAGAATATCTGCATCACAGTCCTCCCAGTAGGAATGTGGTAAACAACATGATCTTCCTGCACACAATCTGCAGTATGATACCAGAAATATCAATATGTTTAGATCTATCATGAAACACGGGATTCACAAGGGACTGTGCAAGTCCCAACAACCACGATATGTATCCTTTAGCCAGGATCTAAGTAACGAGCCAAGACAAACCAGCCAAGATCTTCCTCATCAGGATAGCCTCACATGCGACGGCTTTTCATACATGTATTCGCCCACATTGGGCGATGCTACCGGATCTTTGTTTCTGTTGTACATCGAAAATACCGTCGTCCAGATCTTGAAAATACCTCACGATGTGTATTTTCTTCCTGTCTGTTGGGCTTCCTACAATACGCATCCGTCAAACCATGCAACTTCACCTCATCCAGATACATCTACACATAAACCATGTAGATGTCGAGATATCTCAGGACATGCTTGCCTGCCTTCCAAAAGAGCTTGGTAGGCTTAACCATCACTTGACTAAGATAGTTCACCGCATAGCATATGTCTGGTCTTGTATTAACTAAATACATGAGCAAACCCACCAACCATCGATAAACAATGGCATCCACTACCTCTGCCGATGTAGCATCCTCTTTCTTCCAATTTCCTGGAAGAGGAGTGTCGATAGGCTTGCAGCCTTGCATGTGAAACTTCTCCAGTATCTCTCGGGCATACTTTCCTTGAGACACAAACAGTTCACCTTCCCGCTTCCATATTTCCAATCCAAGGAAATAATGAAGGAGACCCAAATCCTTCATCTCAAACTTCTTTGCAAGATCTACCTTGCATGAGTGTATCAACTCCTCATCACCTATTAGTATTAAATCATCAACATAAAGTACAATGATTAAAATCTTACCCTCAACCATAATCTGGTACAGGTTTGCATCTGCCTCACTCTTGGTGAAGCCAAGTCCAGTGAAATAGCTGCCGATTCGAGTGTGCCAAGCACAGGGTGCTTGTTTCAGCCCATACAACACTCTTTTGAGCCTGCACACATGCGACTCACTGCTAAAGATCTCAAATCCTTCAAGTTTCTTAATGTACACCTCTTCCTCAATGATCTAATTAAGTAACGCAGTCTTCACATCCATATGATGAATGTGCCAACCCATCTACGCTGAGAGAGCAAGGATGGTCCGTATGGAAGAATACTGTGCGACAAGTGAAAAGGTTTCTTCATAGTCAATCCCCTCAATCTGTGAGAAGCCCCGGGCAACAAATCTTGCCTTATACTTCTCGATGCTCCCATCAGCAGCTTGCTTTACCTTGTAGATCCATCTTGATCCTACAACTGATTTTCTCACCGGCCTTGGAATAATCTCCCAAGCATTGTTTCTGACAATGGAGTCATAATCCTCCACCATGGCATCTACCCATGTGGGCTCCCGCACTGCTTCTTGGAAATAAGATGGCTCTATCATGATACACTTTCTCATAAGAGCCATGTATCCAGTAAATCGGTCAGGTGAATGTCTCTGTCTGCGCTGTGATGTAGGGACTCCTACATTCTGTGCCGCATCAAGCTTCAATCTCTCAGCTTTTGCGGTATGCTTTCTGCCTTGTCTGATGTTTGGTTCTACATGAGTGGACTCCTCCACTCTATGAATCTCCTCCTGTGGCTGATACACATCCAGAGGCTCATCTTTGGGAACAATAAGTTCCTCCTTCTCATGCAAGTGTAGCTCCCTCTCAAGCGACAACTTCATGGCTTTTACCTCATTGACTTTTATATCCCGTCGCACAACAGTCATCCGACTATCTGGAAAATACACACGATAATTATGGGGTGTTTCTGTGTACCCCACAAATATCCCAACTTTTGCAGTCGGATCCAACTTCTTCCTGGTGTCCTTCGTCACATTAATGTAAACAGGTGAGCCAAAAATATTCAAATGAGAAATATTAGGCTTCTTACCAGTAAAATCTTCTTCGGGTGTATTCATGCCAAGTACTCTATGAGGAAAATGGTTTTGCACATAAACTGCAGTGTTGCATGCTTCCACCCACAAGTGCATCGGTAGGCCCTGTTCATGCAGCATCGCTCGTGCAGCACCCACGATCGTTCTATTCTTTCTCTCTGCGACCCCATTCTGTTCTGGGTTATGAGGCGCTATGAGTTCTCTTCAAATTCATTCTTTGCTACAAAAGTCTTTGAATTCATCCGAGATGTATTCACCACCATTATCGCTCCATAGAGCTTTCACTTGCTTCCCTGACTCCTTTTCCACCAATGCCTTGAACTCACATAACATTGAGAATGTTTCACTCTTCTTCTGCATGAATAAGATCCAGCATCTACGAGAATAGTCATCAACAAATATCACATAATACCTGTGTTTAACTGTTGAAGCAATTGAGAAAGGTCCACACACATCTGTGTGAATTCTCTCCAAGATCACCGAAGCACGGTTCTCCTTCTCATGAAAGGTGGTCTTGTAGTACCCATAGTACATCCCTTGCTGCCCGGTACGTGCTGGTAGTACCCCCGCCCAGAAGTCCGGTGAAATGCTTTGCAAAATGTTAAGCGCCATGGTGAGGTAAACCCAATCTCTGTGCCATAGTGCCCTACGTACGGCTCACCATTTCTTCGCACCCCTGCAATGTGGCATAGCCATCTACCTCCAGCTTTTAGAGATTTTTAATTCGAACCCCTATCTTCTTGGTTTGATCCATTGTTTTATGTCATAGGAAGGCTTTTCCCTCACTAAAAACAACATCATAACGTCTGTCTTCCAGCATTGCGACTTAGACCAAGTTCTTCTTCAGACCTAGAACATGCATGACATTCTTCAACAAGAATGGATTATCGGACTCCCTCTCAAAGGTAACGGTCCTAGTTCTAGTCGCACTGTACCGACCATCGTCGCCCATATCTATATGCATTTAGAGGTCCTTCTCCTCCAAGTCACTAAACAACTCTTTGTCTCCCGTCATATGGAAATACGCACCACTATCAAGATACCACACCGATCCCATACAGCTTGAAACCAAGCAAGTGATCAAGGATAAATCAAGTTCAAATTGTGAGGCTAAGGCCTCTCTAGCTGCATATCCAACAACCTTCTTATTCTTCTTCTTCTGTGGATAGTTAGTGGCAAAATGTCCATGTTCGTGACAGTGAAAACACTTCACTTTTGACAAATCCTACTTCTTGCCTTTAGCATCGGATTTTGAAGGATGTTTCTTCCCCTTCCTTTCCTTTCTTTGGCATCCAAAGTGCAATTCTCTTCATCTTAATTCTTTGATGAAGATCCATCCCTAGTACCCTGCCTTATCTCCTCCTGCACAAGGTCCGACCAAAGTTTCTCCCATCCCGGCAGTTTCTCCCGTCCATTGGCAGAGTCTTCGTAGCTATGCCAACTCTTTGGAAGCTCAAGGAGAGCCAAGCTCACCAAGTCTTCATCATCAACAGTAACCCCCACACTTCCCAGTTCATCCTTGTAGTGGACAAACTTCGTGAGGTATTTTGGAATACTGTCGCCCTTCTCCATTTTTATTTTTCTGATCTTGTCTTTAAGCGCCAACTTCCTCTGGTCACTTCTGCTTTGGAAAAAGTCTGTAAAATCCTTCCACATTAAGAATGGAGTGGCTTTCCCATGAAGGTTGGACACAATATGGTCCTTCACACCTTCCAATAGAATCCTTCTCATCTTTTCTATCTTCTTTTTCCATGCGTCAAGTAATGCAGCATCGCTAGATCCCGGCTTAGGAACATCGCTATCGATGAACTCCTTCAGCCCAGTATCCTCCAACACCACCTCCATCTTGCCCTTCCAGGCTATGTAATTCGAGCTCCCATCAAGGACATACTCTAATCGCAACCCGTTGAAATCCATTTCAATGTATACTCAACTTTTGCACCAAGAATCTTCTACAGCAAATTCAAATCGTCCACCAGCACAAACTCACTTCACAATTTAAATCTTCAATTAAAAATGCTTTGATACCATGTAGAAATTATATGCACTAAGCATGCATATGTCCTTGATTCACCTGATCTCAAACTATTTAACTTTATGCAAAATACTGAATCAAAGGAAAGTATTTACAAAAACCTATTTATGAGAAGGAAATGTTAGCAATACTGCATGCACTAAAGAAATGGCGAACTTACCTAATGGGAAGACACTTCAAGGTAAAAAATTATCATGATAGTCTTAAACACTTTTTGGAACAAAGACTATCTTCAGAAGAGCAGCAAAAATGGGTCACAAAGATGTTGGGTTATGAATTTGAAATAATCTACAAAAAAGGAAAGCTTAATGTTGTTGCAGATGCACTCTTAAGAAAGAATGAAGAGGTGGAAGCATTGCTTTGTGCCATTTCTATTATCCAACCAGATTGGATAACCAAAGCAAGAGATGAATGGAAGAAGGACAAAGATGTATGGACACTCATTCAAAAGTTGCAGCAAGATCCTAGTACATCTTATGCATTTAGTTGGAAAAATGATTCCTTATGGTACAAAGATCGCTTATATCTTTGTAAGAATTCCCAACTAAAACAAAAGATTCTTCTGGAATTGCACACTTCTCCTTTAGGAGGACACTCAGGATTTTTAAAAACTTACCACAGGGTGAAGAAAGAATTTTTTTGGGATGGCCTTAAATATGATATTCGAAAGTTTGTGGTGGAATGTTTGGTTTGCCAGCAGAATAAAGTGGAAACAATTAAGACCCCAGGACTTCTACAACCTTTATCCATTCCAAGTCAACGTTGGGAGGAGATTTCAATGGATTTTATCACAGGTTTACCTAAGTCAGAAGGAAAGAGTGTCATCATGGTGGTAGTTGATAGACTTACCAAGTATGCACACTTTTGTGCATTGTCTCATCCATTTAAAGCAAGTACAGTTGCTACTACATTTATGGACAGAATTCAAAAGCTACATGGAAGCCCAAGGGTTATTGTGAGCGACAGAGATCCCATTTTTACTGGAAATCTTTGGACGGAGTTATTTTCTTGTTTGGGTACTCAATTAGCTCATAGCTCATCTTATCATCCTCAATCTGATGGTCAAACTGAGATAGTAAATAAATGTTTGGAAGGATATCTTCGTTGTTTTGTATCTGATAAACAAACACAATGGGTCGAGTGGTTACCTCTCGTTGAATGGTGGTATAACACTTCCTTCCATACTGCAGCAAAAATGACCCCATTTATGGCACTTTATGGATATCATCCACCATCGATCACATCATCTTTAAGGGAAAATTCGAAGGTTCAAGCAGTGGAAGATCACATCGAGCATCAGCAAGAAGTTCTCCAACCCTTAAAGGATAACCTGAATTTGGCACAAAATCGAATGAAACAACAGGCAGATCAACATCGCAGCGAGAGAAGTTTTGATGTAGGAGATTGGGTATTTTACGGCTACAACCATACAAACAAATGTCCCTCAAGCAAGCTAAGAAGGATAATAAATTATCGCCAAAGTACTATGGTCCTTACAAGGTGTTGCAAAAGATTGGTACTATGGCATACAAATTGGAGCTTCCTTCTTCTTCATAAGTGCATCCAGTTTCCCATGTTTCATGCTTAAAGAAGGTTATAGGTGAAAATCTTCCAGTTCAAACAATATTGCCAGAACTTGATGAGGAAGGAAAAATCATATTGGAACCTGAAGCGGTCATGGAAACAAGAACTCGATAGCTATGGAATCGATCAATTTCAGAGTATCTCATCAAGTGGAAGAACTTACCCACTGAAGGTTCTACATGGGAGGATGAGAATTTTATACAGAAGCACCCAGAGCTACTCAAGCGTTGAGGACAACACTTTTTTGAAGGAGAGGGGCATGTTAGGTCCCTATATTACTAGTATAGTCCCTTATTGTTATTAGTATAACCCCTTTATTGTTATTATTGTACCCTTGTAACCCCCATTTTGGCCTTGTAAATTATTGTAGGGTCGAGGGGATTGTTGTGGCCCCATGAAATCCTATATATAGAAAGGAGGTTTTGTAATTTGTATCATCCAAGAATTGTTCATTCATGTAATGTATTGGAGGTTTCCCCCTCGAAGTGGCTTATTTCTAAGGCGTTGATATCTCTTTTCTTCTATTTTTGGATCTGGTTTCACAACACAAATAGACTCTGGCAGATCATTACGGGCATCCTCATTTGGAACATCTAGAAGGAATGAAATAGTCGCATCTTCAAAGAGAAGGCATCCACTTCAGATCAGTTCTGGGACAGGATCCACAACAACCTCTTAGAAACTTTGGCCTTAGACACCTGGAGTCGGGAGGACCTCCCCACCTCTGTAGCAGAATGCCACATATGGAACAATCGGAAAATGAGTCTAAACACCCCCCTGGACATCAATCCTAGAAATACAGGTAGAACCCCTACTCCTCAAAAATGGTCTCCCCCCTCTAATGGCTTCTTCAAATGAAATTTTGATGGTGCGTCCAAAGGCAACCCTATAAATGCAGGATTCAGAGGCATTATCAAGAACTCTCAAGGAGACCCTCTTTAGATTTACTACGGGAACATAGGATGGGACAACAATAATTCGATGGAGTTGGAAGGGCTTATACAGGCTATTCAAATTTCCATCAAGTTTCATTACTTCCCTCTGAAATTGGAGGGAGACTCGCAAATCATAACTATGGCTGCCACAAAAATCCTCTAAGGAACGAATTCCTCAAAAGTATCCAACAGCTGGAGACTTAACCATAATCTCAAGGTGCTGGAACTACTGATTCACAACCACAAAGCCATTACATTTGGCCATGTTCGCAGGAAGGAAAACTCCGTTGCAGATCTCCTGGCGAACAAAGGGGTGGAAAGAAACTGTGAGTTGCATCATTCCACCCTAACACAAGGTGCGGAGGAATCACTCAAACAGGATTTCCTCACTCTCATTCAGAAGGATCTACTCCCCCCGAATGTGGGTGACAGAACTGACATGCTTTACAATCACATCCCACACTCCCCAGAGGGAAGAGATCTTCTGCGCAAAGCCTCACCTGCTGCAGATCCTCAAACTGTTAGCCACTCGCACGAGACTCACATAATCAAAAATGATGATGAGAGGACGGGAACTACGTCACCATGTCCAGAGCATCACCTCACATCTATCACCATAAATTATCACCATGATTAACCCATATTGCAACCATCCCCCTTCCCTTGAGCTTGCGTAGGTGATCGATCATAGCATGCAGATGCATGCGAAGCCTACTCATTGCTATCCTCCTCGCACACACCCCAGCCCCTTTAAAAATATGAGCTCCCAGCCACTTTCAAAACATAGTTTTTTATCTCTGCCTTTCGCCTCCTTAACTCTGCTTTGGTTTCTCCCTGACTCCAGAAGGCTGCGAAGCTCTATACTCAGCGTTGCGCTACGCAGTCTCCTTTGGGATGTCGCATCCCTTATTGCGTACCTTCCCCACTCCTATTCCTACCCCCTGAGCCCCAGCGCTGCTTGCCCTTATGTGTTCCCCTCCCTAAACCGCTCCCCCCTACCTTTTCATGCAATGGCCCCTAGGCTTCGCCAAAGAACTATCCGAGGCGAACAGAGAGGGGCTATCCCTGGTCGATATCACCGTGGCGAGGAAAATTGTCTAGAGTAATTGGAAGGCTCCTCATCCAGTAATTTTGTGTATCAGAGTCCTGATCCCGAGCAGAATGAAGTAGCCCTTGGGCAAGCTACGCAGAGAGGAAGACGTGGCTCGCGGAAGTCCACCATATCTCCCCATACGCATCTTCAGCACCGCAAAATTGACCCATTGTCGGTTCAGGAGGAGGAAGAGGAGGATTCGGACGTCTGGGTAATGGATTCTGATGGAAACTGGACACGTGTCCCTGACGGCATAGATCCAGACTCCCCCATCCTCTGCGCACCGGTCCACAAACCTAGGTGTACAGTGGCAAACGCAGAGGAAGCTACTGCACAGGGTTCGGCTTGCCCCATTAAGGAGGAGGTCCCCAACAGTGATGATGAAGACAAAAAGTGAAGCGTGCGTAGTTGCACAATTCTAGCATGTTTTTTGTTAAGCTTTCCATCAGTGCTTTTTTTCTACTGTTTACTTTGTGCTACTTAGATACGCCAGTGCTACTACGCATAATGTAATTTTCTGTTTTAAGTTTTGTTCGGGCTGGTTTCCTCCTCTGAGGCAGCCTAGAAATTGTGTAACTAAGGTTGGGATTCGCTAAGCACAAATTTCCAACCCAGCCTGTAGCATATGTAACTTCTATGTTTTCGAATTAATAGAATAGCTTAACTTACCAAAAAAAATCTATTTAAAATTGTGAGTTATGTTTACGTCTTTCCTAGGAATTTGGTGAACCACTTCTCATTCCAATTTTGGAAAATAAAAGTTAAGAAAAATTACATAGGAGTTATATGAATGCTTTTGTTGCAAAGAAAATATGTAAAGGTACTGTGGATGTTGGAAATTTTATTATTAATTTTAAAAAACATCAACAAAATTAAATGAGAAAAATTAATTATGCTAAATGCATTTTGTAAGGGAGGCAACTTTATTTAGAGCTTCTTCATCTATCCATAACCACTTGGGATCAACTTTGTGTCCAACCGCCATCTATTAAACCATCCACATATATTATTATCATTCGTAGGCCAAACAAATTCACACTTTGATTTTGTACCAATCCAATCCACACATTTACAAATTAATTTGTTTTGGAGATAGCTAAAATGTTTCTAAAAAGAATTTGTTGGTTCTTTTACTATACATTGTTGTATCACCATTTGACTTGTAAGGGGCTAGGAAATTGAAATCAAGGTGGCTAACATAGTTTGTTTTGAGTTCCTGTGAAAGGACCTCTGCCACCACTTGTAGAAAAAGGTTGAGAAAGGTATGAGATCCCCTCATATTTAGAGTGGCTTTTTCATAAACCAAGGCTTCTTCTCCTATTGTCTCAAAAATTCCAAACCACATCTACACTTCCTTTCAAGATGAATATATGTTATGAATTCCCCCATAGATTCCTTGCACCCCTCGATAAAGTTCCTTTGAGGGCAAGGAAGTTTTATGCCTGTGTTTTTTAATCTTTTGTAGTTCAACAATCATTTACTAAGATAAAAAATGTATTTGATTAAAATCTTGTTTCCATGCTCAACCATCGTCGAAGGCTTGGGAGCCTTTAGAATTTTTTTTTGAATTCATGTGTACTAATTACAGCATCCAAACAATTGACATACATTCATGTCAATTCTCTCTTCCATTGCATTAAGGTTGCATCTAATTTGGGCCTAAGATTTTCTCCATTATTATTGTTTTCTTCATAATTTATGGACTTCATTGGGCTCACTACTCTTATGACCTTCTATGGTGGATATTATTTCATTATTCTTCTCTTTATTTTCATGTTAATGTGACCATTCGTGGTCATGACAAATTTATTTTTGGCATGCCATGGAGCATTGAATGAAAGATGGGTCAGATTTTACAAATCAAGGGCCTTAAATTTCCACATGTCTATCCAAGTATTTAATGTGGATTAGGTGTGACCTATATATCTACAACCTATTTTTCATGGTTTGGGATTGTAATTTTTAAGATAGAAGTAAGAATACATCATTGAAAAAACTACCCACTAGAGTAGCATCGACAGAAACAACACACATCTGACTAATAGCAAGATAAGAATCCCCATTTAAAATAAATAGAATCATTAAAATTTTGAAGCCTCAATTTGGTTATTTATGGATTTAGATTTATGCATGGTATGAACTCTATGGGAAACATGCCAAGGTCAAGTGCGAAGAAGATAATTTCAATTTTGGAGACATAGTTGAGGTGGAGGAATTCACTTCTATTTCTTAGTAGCAAACCACCACCAAGGTTCAAGGTTAAATTCTCATCCTAACAATTCAAACTTATATTTTTGTCTTTGAATATTTGTTTTGTTGACACATAAATTGCTTGGTGTTCATTTGAATGGATGATTTCATACCTCTATTTGAATTGTAATAATGACCCATGAAAATGTCACTATACATAATGATGCTCTATTTCCTTGTACCTAAATAGTCATTGGAAGATTCTCTTTATATATTACCATTTTATTATTCTTGAGAACTCTATTAAAAACACAAATTAAAGTGATTTAATAAATAAAATATAACTAAGAAACTCATGCATTACATTCTTACGGAATATATACATTCACATTTACCCTCACTAAAAACCTTTTGAAAATTCATTTTTCAAAAAAAACAAATCCTTCCATCTTTGAATATTATAACTATTCGACGTTCTTTTCCCATTTGAATGGTATTCTAGTTTTATTTTATTATAACTTAATTTTAAAACAATATTTATGAAATGCTAATATATGAAACGTTTTGTTTGTGGAAAACATGTACTATTCTCCATTAATTATTTACTTATCTGATTTATATAAATGTACAAAATCCACTTATTCCAAATTGTAATTTAATTAATTATTTAACTTATAGAGTAAACACATATTTAATGATTATCAAATTTATATAGTGTATAATTTAAATATAGCATTGGTTTTCCACACTATTAATTTTTTATTATTATCTTATTTCATAATGTCAATAAATTTAATATATGAATTTTAGTGAAATAGAATTATGATCAAAGTTGAAAAGTTTCAAATTTCAAACAACAAAGTATTATAATATTTTCTAGAAAAATGAGATATATAATTTATGTTTAAAACCTTTGTCTTTAATTTCAAATTTGAAGCGAACTTCATTTTTAAATATAAAATTATTATTATTATAGTTTTGATAACTTTTACTTAAAATTTTTAAAAAAAATTAGACACCTAATTCTCATAAGATTGGGTGAATAAATTTTAAATATGTAAATAAAGAGAAATATGAATAGTTAGAATAGAAACCAACCTTAAAACATGAATCTCAGGGTCTCTCCTTTTATGTTATATAATTATATTCTCATTAATGCAATATAATCTAAGTTCATGAGTTATTCCTTATCTTAAGATGGTGTGAAAGCCATATATCCTAGGTTTAGTCATTTTACTCTATATTTGTAGCTCCTTCATTTGTGATTGTAGAGTCCCTGTCATCATAATTTTTTTGTCTCGCTTAGACTTGATATCTTATTTTTACACCATTGTGGCATGGTATCGCGTCTATCCATTTCCTTGTTGTGCATTACAATATTCTTCACCTTTCTCTGGCATGTTGTTTTGATTTACGTTACATTGTTGTTCTCTCGACATACACTTCTGTTGAACCTAACTTGAAACCCTCATTCCTGTCTTTCCTCTTTGAACACAATGAACCTTCATTCCATGCATCAATTCTTCTATCTACAACAATGTGCACTCTTCCCCAACCTATATTTTGTCCATTTTGGCATAATTTCTCCATTGGTTCCATACAATTTCAAGGAATCAACACCATCATCACACCTCCCGCGGTTTCAATGTCGAGCCTAAGTACTGTGAAATAGAGAAGCAAGAGCTCTTGAACCATTTGGTTGCTTACTCTTGTGAGTATGATGGCCTACATGATGACTCCATAGGCCACTTCATTGGGATTGATGCTCTTACACAACTTCTTCCTATTGAAACATTCCTATAGAAATTGTTACACTTTGGGTATGTGCGTTGAGCCTCCCACAAGAGCATTGAGAAATATTCCCTCAAATATCTTCGATGGCTACTACTCAACATACATCAAGTGTTTGAATTGCACTAGCTCATAAAAAATAATGTGTAGCGCAACCATGGAGAAACATCAACAATGAAACACCATTTCCAACATTTTTATTGGGTGAGGAAATATCTCTACTTGTGTTGAGGTCACCCTTTTTTGTGGTAAACCTAGGGACTCTCGATCAATTCTCAAATGATATCAAGTCTATGATTAATGTTGATGAAATGAGGAAATGGAGAATAAGAGGTTAACTTATTCATGGTTCTTTTTGGGGTCGAATTTAAATTTGATTTTTGTGTTGTTTGAAATAATTTAAAACATTGCACTAAGATGTATGGAAGAATGAATTACATGAGGTTATCATTCTAATGTTAATAATAGTTTGAAATTCAAGTGTAGTTTATGTTTTTCATCCAGAGATTATTAATGGATAGAATTTTTATTGTGTATGCGTTAGCTTAGGACTTTGTTGACGATCCATTTTCTTATTTCCATTGTTGGAGTAATACTAATTGGAAAATAGAACTGCAAATAATGGTCAAGAAATATCAGACATACCCTCATTTTTAATGACTTACGGAAGGGGATCTATGAAGGAGAGGATGAAAATGGACTTTCCAAGCCCACATCAAAAAAATAATCTGTCATTTGGGAGAACAAGGACATCAAAACCTATTCCCTGATTATTGCTTCTATGAGTGAAGAGGTGAGTCATTGTATAGTGTTGGCTTGAGGGGTCTTGACCCAGGTTCAGATTTAAGGTTTACCAACAAATCCCTGTACTACTGGCCCTTTCGGAAATGGCCCGCTTGTGCAGGTCAAGGCCTCACCCAAAGTAGTATGGGAGGGTGCTGGAACCAGGTTTTCGCACCCTGAGAGAGAGAAAGTTAATTAAAGTGGGTCCCTTAAGATCTAACAGGTCTGTGTTTGAGAATCCCTAACCCAGAAACCCTTAACAGTATATTGAAGAAATAACTCAAGCGAAGCTCATAAATCATAAGTTAAACAGTAATCAGATGCAACAAGACAAAACAAAACTAGATCTAAGCATTCGTTACCCTTTTAAAGCATCGCATCCACGTGCTCATCAACTAATCATCAGTATTCAATAAACAATCATAATATCATAAATAACATATAGCACAACCAATAGTCATAACACAAAGATACTTAGATATCAACAAAAATGGTCTTCTCATTCATTAATATTTAGATCCTTCTTACTGACTCTTTACCAGCCTGCGCACACAGCCAGTGGAGTCTGCACACAACAGGACTTAGGGTCTCCGTGCACACAGCAAGTAGGAGCCCTTACCCAGAAAATCCACACAACATATCCAAGTTCATATATAGACTTAATCCAAACATAAAATTCTACCTCTAGACTCAATTTATCCATCTATTTATACTATATTAGCTTGCGCTACTATATGGTCCACAAATCATGGTTTGCGAACCCTTGGTCTACCCTTTGATCCATTTCAATTCATTGGGGGCTTTGACCTGCCCCAAAGCCCCTACGCTAGACTAAAATATTGAAAAATATTACAAAATTGTACCAAAATTGCGGTTATGGGACCCCACTCCAACAGCCCCCCAACAAAATATTGTGACTCGTCCCGAGTCACAGCGGCAATGTGGTCTTCATCTTGGCTTGGAGTTGTTCGAAGGTGGCAACAAAAGGGGGCAGGATGCCTTCATTCTGTGCTACTGCATTCTGCGCAATTTCAACCAACTTTTTTGAAGTCGGTCCTTCAGTATCTGCAGTGACGCTATCTAGTGTCTGGTTTAGCTGCTTCATGGCCGCGTCTAAGTCCTTTGAAAGCTTAAGAGCTTCATCTACCCATGGCTTCAAATGGTCATTGAGGACCTACTTCTTTTGGAGGAGCACCTCGATTTCATATTTGAGAGTGTGGCTGATACAAAGACGTACTAAGCGTTGTGCTTCCACGAGGGTGGGCATAGTAGCTTCCATCTGCTCAAAATCCTGCTATTTCTTATGCAACTCCTGGTTCAACTATCGGAGGAGGGGATCGCGCAGCACCGTGGACCAAATTCCCATAGCAATATCTAACAATTCTAAACCCTTGGTGATGTGTGTGGAGATACTTCCTATTTCTTCCTTGACCAGTACGGCTTGCTGGGCACGCACCTTGGGAGGGGTCTTGGGTTGCAGCTTGGCCTACAGCGCAGTAATCTGTTGCTCCAAGTCTACTTTGATGGCCTGCACTTTGGTCCTGGATGCCTTAAATGCAATGACCAAGCCCTCAACCTTGGCCTACGGCACAGCAGAGGAAAGAATCACTTCTAGTATGTCTTCACATAATCGGTCGATCAGGCGCTCTAATTCTGCTTGTTGCACAACTGCTGCGATCTGTGCTTCCTGAGCTTGGGCGATTCGGTAGTTTTGGCAGCGATCATCTGCTCATCCTCACTAAGTTGGTGTTGCAGCCAGACTTCTCTATTCTAGAGCTCTACAGACACGAACAAGTGGAGAGCGTGTAGCTACCCACTCATTATTTTTGCGACGTCCAGGCCAACTTCCCCACATAGGGCTGGTGGTTCTACTATTACTTCCATGTCCGAGAAGGGAAAATTCTGCTCTCTGTGGCTGTGATGATGGTTGTCGCTAGCAGGCTTGCTTAAATCATCCTCGCCTGGTTCACACTCACCTGAAGGGTATCTGCTTTGAGCTGGAGCACGTGCAACCTGGACTGCAATGCTTCTGGCGTGACCTTCTGCTAATCTTCCAAAGTAGTCCACCTATCCTCTGAGGCAGTAGAAACGACATCTACGATCTTGTCCAGATCTTCTTTTATCATCGTAACATCTGCTTCTTCGTCGGTTTTATCGGCCTTTTGCTTTTTCTACTACCCTTTTGGAGGCTCGCCATTGCACTTTTTTCCACGTGGGGACTCCATGCCCTCCCCACCAAGTCCTTCAATCTCCCCATCCCATTGAGGCTCTTGCTCCACCCCCTTGGTGGCATCCTTGGGGTTTTCCTTAGTCATATTTTTCTCTGTGGAGCACACCTCAGTCTCCTTCGTTGTGCTTGGCAGGACAATATACTTCGGCGCTGCATCCTTTCCAGAGGTGCCTGCTGTGACCAAGGAAAAATATTTGAGTCTGAGTTTCCATGCAGGAAGTTAGGTAGCAATAACTTGATCGACCTCAACCTCAATGACCATGTATGGGAGGTTGTACCACACTGGATATTTTTGGGCCCTAATCTGCACATTTTTCATGGTGACATGACATTCAAAAATGCACTTGTACTTCTTGTAGACTTCAGGTGATAAGTGCGGCCTGAAATGGATCGTCGCTGCCAGTGCACATTCGAACAACACCCATAACACCTTGTTCTCCTCGATGCGCTTTTAATCCTTAGAATCTAACAAGTTCGCATAACACGCTCCTTCACAAACATTAGGCTTGAGCTCAGGGGGCACTACATCATCAGGGATCTCCCACATGATCAAGGTGATCAACAACAAAAGCCAGGAGTAACAGAATTCATTTCCCTGGTCTTGTGCCTTGCGCATGTTGTCCAAGAAATCCTTGCAGAGGTACTGTGACTGGTTGTAGTAGACCCCCTCCTCGCACCCTCCTACCAGCTAAATCACATAGGCAGGGACAGCCAATTCCCTACACTTTCGCATCATCTTGTACGCGAGTAGCAAAGTTCCCATGCGCACTCCCGGTTAGCGATGGTCTCTATTATGAATCCCTGCTTGTTGCGGTCAGCCTTGTATTTATCCTGCACTTCTTCTGCTCATACTTCTTTCTGAATCCCTTCATGGGATGGGGCCCTTCATGGGTAGGCCAATTATTCTATGAATTAGTACAGTGTCAATCGGGATGCAACCTTGGATCCACAAGTACCCATCGTGGATCAGTGTAAGAAGTTGGCGCACAACCAAGCTGGTGATAGGATATCACTCGAAGTGGGGGATGCACAGCAAATTCAATATCCCTGAGGCCTCTATCCTGTGCGCCCACGGCATTAGTTCCACCTTCGGCACATTGTCATACAACACTCTCTCAAGATACAATTCCGGGGCTAGATCCGGGAAGGCGTCTTCATTTTCTAGGTCATGGTCATCAAATTTAATGGAGGGTAGGTTCCGAAACATATCTCCTATGAGAGGGACCTCCTGCAAGACCAACAAAGTTTGGAGATATTCCCGGAAAACGTCGACATTTTTTTGCCTTCAGTACCTACTGATGAAAGTTAGCAATGAATCGATATTCTTCCAAGGCAACCAGTTGCGCCAAATGTTCCTCCATGATGACAGGTTCCACCATGTTTGTAAATGCTGCAATGCGCTGGTTGGGGCCATGGGCATGATGGCCTCTTTTCCATAGACGATCCTGAAAGGAGTCTTCCCGATCAGTTTCCTGCATGTAGTCCTATATGCCCATAGTACTGAAGGGATGCACGTGTCTCAATCAATTCGATCGACATTACAGACCTTAGTTAGTGCATTCTCCAAAATCTTGTTAAAAGCCTCTGCGACACCATTAGCTTGTGGATGATATGGGGTATTTTTCGCATGGTGGATCTGAAATTCTTTTGTCAAAGCTTTAATAGTTTCATTAACAAAATGCATACCTCTATCGCTCATTAGGATCTCTAGGTAGCCAAACCGGGTCAGAATATGCCCAAAGATGAAGTGTGTAGCGGTCTCTGCAGTACAATCCTTCACAGCCTTTTCCTCTGCCGATCTGGTCACATAATCAATGGCAGTAATGATGTAATATGTGCCAATATTCTTGCCTGGGGGATTGATGGGTCCTACAAAGTCTATATCGCGGTCGTAGGGGCATTTCATCTCTGCGCGAAGGCTTCCCTGTCTGTTGGTATGCATCACAGGCTCGAAAGTATGCATGTGCATCGCTATGTCATAAGGGCCACCACAACCCAGCCCTCAACACCTTCTGTGCAATGGATTTTCTTGCGTAGTGGCCTCCTTCCACCCCTCCATGGGCCTCATTCAAGATAGCTTGTCTCTCATTTTATAATACATACCTTCACAATACTTCATCTGCTCCCAACTTATATAATTGACCAGAAATTAGAGTGAAATCAGTTGCGTGGGCCACCAATTCCTTTTTATTTTTCACTAAATAGTCTGTAGGTTCCATCCCCGTGGTCAATAAATGGATAATGTCTGCAATGTTTTCATCCACTACCTTGATAGAAAAAATGTGTGCATCGGGTAATCCTTCTTCTAGACTAGTTGGCTCTTCTCCACTCTCAATCTGAGACAAGTGGTCAGGTCCAGCATTCAGTCTCTCGGGTTTCACAATAATTTCAAAATCGTACTCCTGGAATAGTAGTAACCATCTACAGATATTCCCCCCCAACACAGGCTTATTGACCAGGTATTTTAAAGCTAAATAATTAGTGAACATTTTAAAGTGTCCTCCTAATAGATAGTGCCTATATTTCTGTAGGACATACAACATTTCCAGTCCTTCTCATTTAGTGGTATACTAGTTGCGCTTTGCGCTAGAGAGTTTCCTACTAGCAAACACAACTATATGATCAATGTATCCTTCGCTTGGCTGCGCTAAAATAGCTCTCAGGGCTATGCCTGATGCATCCACATGCACATGAAATACCTTCACCCAGTCTGGAAATATGAGAATAGGTGCAATGACCATCTTCTCTTTTAGCAGCTCAAAACTCTTATGACACTCCTCATCCCAGAAAAATTATACATCCTTCTTCTGTAGCTTCTCCATTGCTGCAATGATTAGGGTGTATCCTTGAATAAAATTCCTATAGTAGTCTGTGTGCCCTAAGATAGAGCACTACTATTTCTCAGTGGTGGGGACTGCTAAATTCCTGATAACCACAATCTTGGCCGGGTCAACCATCAATCCATGTTGAAAAAAATGTGTCCCAATAAAATCCCAAATGGTACATAGAATATGCATTTCTTGAGGTGCAGCAAGATCTGGTGTTTCCTGCAAGCATCCAACATCATGTGCAATTTTGAAATATGCTTCTTTACTAATCCAAATATTGTCCAATCATCAAAATAGACCTCCAAAAACATATGGATGAACTCTTTGAATACTTCTACAACTATGCACGATAAAATGGTAAGGGCGTTATTCAATCCAAAAGGCATAAAATTGTACTGGAAGGAGCCCCATTCAGTGACAAAGGTTGCCTTGCTGCGATATTCCGGTGCAATTCTAATCTGATGGTACCCTGAAAACCAATCAATGAATGGGTATGCTTCTTGACCTCCCAAATTATCCAAGATTTCATCAGAGAATGGCGTAGGTAAAGGATCATGTACGCAGGCATCATTCATCTTGTGTAAGTCTACACAGATCCTTATCTCTCCTTTGGTTTTCTTTTCTTGAACCACCATAGGGCTTACCCAATCCGAATGCTCTACTGACTCAATGATACCTGTGGCCACCATATTATCTATTTCCTCCTTAACTTTCTTCTTATACTTGGGGTTCAGCCGATAGGGCCGCTGCTTGACAAGACGTGCGTCCGACTTCAAGGTGATTCTCATGACCCCCAGATCTCCTACAATTCCCTTGAGCTCAGAAAACTTCGTCGAGAATAGGTACTAATATTCAGTCAGAAGCTCTGTGATCTTCCCAACTGTATCATCATCCTTGTAGTCCCCAATTTTGGCCATCTTGGGTTGCTCTTCTGTCCCAATGTTGACTTCCTTCAAATTTAATGGTTTGGTCACATCTACTATTTGCAATAGGGGTCCTACAACTACGCACTCTCCTTCTGACTCTGGGATAGTGATGCTTCTAGGATCCTCATCACAGTCTTATACTAACAAATTATTCCAGTTGACAATATCCTGCATCCACGCTTCCCAAGCTGGTGCAACACATTATGTTCGAGGGGAAGACTCATCAAAGACAAGGGCATCTATATCTTGCAAGGCTTCATCCAATTTCTCCCTCCCTCCAACTAAACCAAATTTCATCATGAAATATTTTGTCATTGTACCCCAGTGGCGAGTGCGTTGGTGTTGCTCTACATCTAAATACTAGGTGGTGGGGATTGGTCCTAAGGTGTGAATAAACATATGGACCCATCCATTCCAAGTCCTTTCATCCCATACCTCCATCCACATAGCCAAGTGCTTGCATGGGTCTCCACAGCCAGAAAAGAGATCCATGGGTGGGTTGAATGGAGGTTCAAATTGTAGAATAATCATTTTCCAACATTCCTCCCAGTCCTGAAAGGCCCCCTTGTGGGTTTCCCACCATCACACAGGGGTTGCACGCATAGCCAAATCAAGTTCCCAAAATCTCCATTCTTCAGGGACATCTAATTCTAATGCTTTAAGAAATTCCTTAACACTACCAGAACCATCAAAGTGGGGAAATTCTCTTACCTCTGAGGAGATGCATCGAAAGCACTTTGTGATCTTGAGGCACCACAACGCAGATACATCATGAAACCGATTCTGCCAATTTCATATCTCGCCATCCGAGTCTGAGAGACATGCGTTGTATTTCTCCCAACACAACATGCCATCGACTCTAAGGTTGATCAAATCATCATCCCATGTAGTCAGTTTGTAAATATGGTCAACATCCTCCTCTTCGTGCATTGAATCTATATAACGTTCTCCTTCAGCTGGATCTAGGGGGACTATTACCCGTGTACCACCATTCTCGAAGATCATGCTTATCCTTTTTAGGTTGATGATGCCACCCATGTAACTAGCCCAATCCAACCCTAAGAGTGCAGGGTAAGGTTCCACATCATCCACAATTTGGATTACTTCGAAATCAGCATAAACTTTAACTCCCGCAATGTCTACCACAACCTTCAGCAACCTCCCTAATGGAATTATCTTCTACTGGTTGGCCATACATAGTTGGATGGTGGACCACTCCCATTTAGGTTCTCCCATTCTTTGCCATGTTTGTTTCAGTAGGACATTGGCATCAGATCCCAGATCCAGGATGACTTGGTCCATCTCATATTCTCCAATCTACACAGTCATACGCATCTCCTGTCGCATCTTCCACTTGGGGGGAATCCCTTTCTGCACAATTTTTTATTAATTCTTGGAGATTCTCTACTTCCTTTTGGTTTCGCAGTAACTTCATACATGCTTGAAGGAATGTCTTAAATGCTTCATCTACCTTCGGGTCCCCAAAAGTCCTTGAGGTGGATGCTTTGTCCTTAGCAAAATCCTTCCTAGCTTCGATGAAGATGAAGGTATCTTTCTCCTTCTGTAGGTCCAGGATTCCCTTCTTGTCAGAGGCCTTTTTTATTAGTGGTTCAATCGTAACTTTTTCCTTATCTCCTCCAGCGTGAATGCCAGTGTGTGTAATTACACTGACACTGGGCCCATCATTAAGCGGTTCCGCCTTAACCCATTGTACATTTTGCATTGGCATTTGTTGTTTCTCCTTCATATTTTCTATCAACACAGGACAGTCTTTAATTACATGATTGAACTGTCTGCAATACCTGTAGGATTTGCGCTCAGGTTTTGGGCAATATCTTGCATAATGTCCAACGTCCCCACAGTTGTAGCAAATTAGTTTCCCTCTTCCTCGACCTACGCCTGTGCCTCTCCCTCCTCCCTATCCTCTTGCAGAGGATCCTCCTCTCCCAGAGGGAGAGACTGGTGATGAAGGGTCAGCCTACATCCATTATAGGTTTCCTCTATCTATCATCAGATCGAATGTTCGGCAGTTGTGCTCGTCGTGACCTATCGACGAGCATAATATTCACCAATTTTGCTTCAATTCTAGGACGTAGGAACCTAATTGTGGGCAGTGGTCTATATTATGTTTTCCTGCTACCCGATAGTCAGCGCACCACGGCGTGGGGGTACTTGGTCTAGCCATGTCGCTAGGGCGCAGTGAACTTGGTCCCCCAGCCTGGATATAATATGACAGCAAAGGGCACTAATCCTTAGTGTGTCCGAATACCCTGCAGCGTGTTAGTCATCAGTAATTTTTTTCCTTTGTAGATGACTAAATGTCTATCCTAGTTTTCTAGAAACAAAATTCATGAATCTTGTTAGTTCTAGAAATCTCACTGCCTTCATTATCCTTAGGAGAAATTTTTCATTGTTCTACTACTATATAATGTCATAGTCAGCCTATCACTCACGGAAGATCCCTCATGGACTCATGCCTCTCATCTCTATCCCATTTTCACACCCATAAATATCATTACTTCGTTTGTCCCTTGCCTATAACTCCATTATCCAACTAGGGTTTTTCAGGAAAATTTTTCTTGGTTTCATGACCTCCATGGTTAAAACATCAACTAGGCTTGTATCCTGATGCTCTTACACCTCCTCCTATCCTTAATATACCTTCATAAACACTTCCCATCACTCTTTTCCCTCAAACTCGTCATTTTTCTACAAAGCCTAGCCTATTGCTACAATTTGACACTTTTCGAGACTAGGCATGTGTTTTTCCATTTTGGACCCTTTCCCCTCACTCAATTATTGAAATTACACTTCCCCCTTCTCTCTAACATCTATACCTATCCCCAAAAATTTCCCCAAGAATTTAGACAACCCTTAACCCCTTCATTCCCCCCCTCTACAAGGCAGTCCTAAATCCCCTACACCAAACCCTAATTTCCTCTTCCAACTAAGCTAGGGTTTGCTATGAAAAGGAGGCATAAGAGAAAAGGATCCATATGGTAGGTCATATCAGTAATCATGAAGCCATACCAACTCATAAACATCATGCCTCCATCTTTTTCCAGGAATTATTTCCAAGAGACAAGCTATGTGTCACACCCAGGGCCATTTTTTCTTCAAATTGTGTTTTTGACCAAAAGGAGATGAATTTGAAAAAAGTGAGAGAGGTTTTTGTCAATAATAGGCCGAAGAAGAAAAAAATCCTTCATTTTTTACACAGGTATCATGGTTTAGAAGCAATGTCAAAAATACAGGTGTCCCAGGAGAATTTCTGCACTACTGGAGTGACCTTGGGAAAGTTAGGTTTTCTCATAGCTGGAGTGTCCAAATGACTTCCTTGATGAGTCAAATGAAAACTATACTTGACGATATTTCCAATGACATATCATGAGATAAATTTGGATTTGAGGAAGGCATCCAAAAGTGGTCTGCAACAGCACTCTTCATTTCTGCACCATCATTCAGCATTTTTTGACAAGACTTGGGAAAATCAAATTTTGACAAGGAAAATCTACTTCAATCAGAAAAAAATGGTATATTTAGAAATTAGACAAGTTAATATTTCCAACAAGATATCACGGGCCCAATTCTGACATCGGGAAGGCCTCCAAATGCACCCTACAAAATGGTGCTGCGCTCCTATGCGTTCAGGGCTGCCCAAGAGGACCCGACAGCCTGTGCGTTCAGGATTGCCCAGGAGGACCCAACAGCCTGTGTTGCACTCCTGCGCATTCAGAAGCTGCTCGACAGAACGTGTAGAAGCTACCCGATCTGACCCATGTTACACCCCTGTATATTTCTATTTCAGCTGTGAGGTTTTTTAAGAGGTATTTAGAAATTTTCCACCTTTTCATACTGTATAAAGGTAAAATTATAAAGAAATGTGAAGGGTGAACTTAGAGAAATCAAGAATAAAATATAGGGAGCACAATAACAATGGTCAAAACAGTGATTTTGAAGACAAAGACAGTAAGCACAATAACAATGAGCAAAACAGTGATAATGGAGAAACAATGTTGTGTAACCAGCTCCAAAAATAGAATAAAAAGATATCAACGCCTTAGAAATAAGCCACTTCGAGGGGGAAACCTCCAATACATTACATAAATGAACAATTCTTGGATGATACAATTTACAAAACCTCCTTTCTATATATAGGAGTCCATGGGGCCATAATGTAATCCTAGTGGGCCCAATGTAATCCTAGCCGACCTAACAATAATAATTTAAGGGCACAATAATAACAAAATGGGGGTTACAAGGGTACAATAATAACAATAAGGGGGTTACACTAACAACAATAAGGGACTATAGTAGTAATATAGGGACCTAACATGCCCCTCTCCTTCAAAAAAGTGTTGTCCTCAATGCTTGAGTAGCTCTGGGTGCTTCTGTATAAAATTCTCATCCTCCCATGTAGAATCTTCGGTGGGTAAGTTCTTCCACTTGATGAGATACTCTGAAATTGATCGATTCCGTAGTTGTCGGGTTCTTGTTTCCATGCCCGCTTCAGGTTCCAATATGATTTTTCCTTCCTCATCAAGTTCTGGCAATATTGTTTGAACTGGAAGATTTTCACCTATAACCTTCTTTAAGCATGAAACATGGAAAACTGGATGTACTCGCGAAGAAGCAGGAAGCTCCGATTTGTATGCCATAGTACCAATCTTTTGCAACACCTTGTAAGGACCATAGTACTTTGGTGATAATTTATTATCCTTCTTAGCTTGCTTGAGGGACATTTGTTTGTATGGTTGTAGCCGTAAAAACACCCAATCTCCTACATCAAAACTTCTCTCGCTGCGATGTTGATCTGCCTGTTGTTTCATTCGATTTTGTGCCAAATTCAGGTTATCCTTTAAGAGTTGGAGAACTTCTTGCTGATGCTCAATGTGATCTTCGACTGCTTGAACCTTCGAATTTTCCCTTAAAGATGATGTGATGGATGGTGGATGATATCCATAAAGTGCCATAAATGGGGTCATTTTTGCTGCGGTATGGAAGGAAGTGTTATACCACCATTCAGCGAGAGGTAACCACTTGACCCATTGTGTTTGTTTATCAGATACAAAACAACAAAAATATCCTTCCAAACATTTATTTACTATCTCAGTTTGACCATCAGATTGAGGATGATAAGATGAGCTATGAGCTAATTGAGTACCCAAACAAGAAAATAACTATGTCCAAAAATTTCCAGTAAAAATGGGATCTCTGTCGCTCACAATAACCCTTGGGTTTCCATGTAGCTTTTGAATTGTGTCCATAAATGTAGTAGCAACTGCACTTGCTTTAAATGGATGAGATAATGCACAAAAGTGTGCATACTTGGTAAGTCTATCAACTACCACCATGATGACACTCTTTCCTTCAGACTTAGGTAAACCTGTGATAAAATCATTGAAATCTCCTCCCAACGTTGACTTGGAATGGATAAAGGTTGTAGAAGTCCCGGGGTCTTAATTGTTTCCACTTTATTCTGCTGGCAAACCAAACATTCTGCCACAAACTTTTGAATATCAGATTTAAGGCCATCCCAAAAAAATTCTTTCTTCAACCTGTGGTAAGTTTTTAAAAATCCTGAGTGTCCTCCTAAAGGAGAAGTGTGCAATTCCAAAAGAATCTTTTGTTTTAGTTGGGAATTCTTACAAAGATATAAGCGTTCTTTGTACCATAAGGAATCATTTTTCCAACTAAATGTATCAGATGTACTAGGATCTTGCTGCAACTTTTGAATGAGTGTCCATACATCTTTGTCCTTCTTCCATTCATCTCTTTCTTCGGTTATCCAATCTGGTTGGATAATAGAAATGGCACAAAGCAATGCTTCCACCTCTTCATTCTTTCTTGAGAGTGCATCTGCAACAACATTAAGCTTTCCTTTTTTGTAGATTATTTCAAAGTCATAGCCCAACATCTTTGCGACCCATTTTTTCTGCTCTTCTGAAGATAGTCTTTGTTCCAAAAAGTGTTTAAGACTATCATGATCAGTTTTTACCTTGAAGTGTCTTCCCATTAGGTAAGTTCGCCATTTCTTTAGTGCATGTAGTATTGCTAACATTTCCTTCTCATAAATAGGTTTCTGTAAATACTTTTCTTTGATTGGACGACTTTCAAAAGCAATGGGTCTTCCTTCCTGCATTAAAACCGCACCAATTCCATTTCTTGAGGCATCACATTCCACAATAAATGTTTTTGTGAAGTCTGGCGTAGCTAAGACCGGTGCTAGGCACATTGCCTCTTTAAGATGTTCAAAGGCCTTAGTTTCTTCAGGAGTCCATGAAAATGCATCTTTCTTCGATAATGTTGTTAGAGGTGCTGCTATTCTCCCATAATTCTTAAAAAACTTGTGATAATAGCCTGTTAACCCGAGAAATCCTCGCAACTGCTTTATTGTCTTGGGGACTTTCCATTCCTTAATGGCTTTAATTTTGTTAGGGTCTACTTTAACACCCTCGTGAGATATAATATGACCGAGATATTCCACCTCTTGTACTCCAAAGAAACATTTGGATGTTTTTGCATATAATTGTTTCTCCTGCAATAGTTTGAGCACCCTGTCAACATGTTGAACATGATCCTTCCAAGACCTGCTGTAGATTAGTATATCATCAAAAAATACTAGCACAAAATTTCTAAGGAAGGGTTTGAAAATGGAATTCATCGACCCTTGAAATGTAGAAGGTGCATTGGTAAGGCCAAAAGGCATGACCAAAAATTCATAATGACCCTCATGAGTTCGAAATGCTGTTTTTGGAATATCTTCGGTCTTCATTCTAATTTGATGATATCCTGAACGAAGATCCAACTTGGTAAAATAAATTGCTCCATGTAATTCATCCAATAATTCATCAATCACAGGAATGGGAAATTTATCTTTAATGGTGAGCTTATTGAGCTCCCTATAATCTGGACACATTCTCCATGATCCATCCTTCTTGTGTACCAATACTAGGGGAGCAGAGAAAGAACTTTGTCTAGGTTGAATTATACCCGCTTCTAACATTTCTGCAATCATACATTCAATTTTGCTCTTTTGAAAGTAAGGATATCTATAAGGCCTGATGTTTGGAGGAACACTTCCTGGAATCAAATGAATAGCATGATCATGATCACGAATAGGTGGGAGTCCTTTGGGAGTTTCAAACACCTTGGAATGATTGTCCAAGACTTGTTGGAGATCTGTCGAAATAGATGATTTTGATGTCGGAACGTCTAGTGAGCATAATTGTGCAATTACGCCTCGTTGTTCTTTCTTTAGAAGCTTTGTCATGACATTAGAGCTTATTATCCTTCCGGGCTTCCCTTCAATACCCCGTAATTCGACTTCCTTTCCTTCTGAAAAAAATTTCAAGAAAAGTTCTTGAAAATTAAAAGCTACCGTCCCCAAAGATTGTAACCATTGTACTCCTAGTACAACATCAGCACCTCCCATAGGAATGGAAAGCATTGGACTAGTCAGCACATATTCCCCCATGGTTAGCTTGATGTTATGGCATTTTCCAGAGCAATTTATAGTTCCTCCATTTGCAACCATCACTTGACATTCTGGTGCTGGGTATAGGAAACAATTTAATTCCTTGGCTACCTTACAATGAATAAAATTATGAGTGCTACCTGAATCAATCAACACTATACCTTTTTCTTCTTGATTTGTCCTTCTATCTTGAGAGTTTGAGGAGTGGTAATTTCTGCCAGTGCATTACACGATATGGTCGGATTCATTTCTTCCTCTTCTATGGTTGGTTCCTTGTGTATATCCTCTTCTTGTTCATTTTCTTCTTCCTCTTCACAATCTATGTAAAATAATTTCTTCTCAGCACACTTATTACCTTTAGTGTATTTTCTATCACAACTGTAGCAAAGCCCTTTTGCTCTTTTTCTTCCAATTTTTGTGGTGTCAACCTTGTAGGTTGTGGAAATCTAGGCGTAGCAACACTTCCTTCTTTATAGAATTGAGTGGTAGGCTTCCTTGTCGCCATAATTTTACATTCAACTTTTCTTGCCAACCTGAATGCCTTCTCCAATGAATCAGGTTCCAAAACTTGAACTTCATGTTGGATGTTATCCTTTAAAGTGCCTATGAAGAGATCAATCTTGTGTTCCTCTGGAATATCAGTTACCCTTATATTCAATTTTTGGAAGTCCTCAATGTGCTGGCCCACTAAACCCTTTTGTTTGAGATTTATCAATTGGCTAAAGAAGGTGTTGCTCTTTGTATCCTCATAATGTGCTATCATTTCCTCCGTAAAAATTGACCAAGTGACAATTTTTTTACGGGAGCAAAACCATTGATACCATACAAATGTATTTTGTTCTAAATGTAAAGTTGCAATGCGTACCTTTTGTGTGTTTTGCACGTTATGGAGATCAAAATATTGCTCCATCTGTAGTATCCATGTTACAGGATCCTTTCCATCAAACTTCCTCATATCCATCTTTGGAATATGGTGGTTCTTCCCGCCAACATTAAATTTTATGAAATCAAAATTAACATTTATTTTGTTCTCATCATGAGGTTCTTCTACTATCTTTCACCATTAGGAAACATTTCTTGTATCAACTTTGTCAAACCTTCCATGTCTACTTTTAGAAAATTCTTCATGTTTTCCATTTTCTCATCGATCATAGCTTCCATGTCATCCATCTTAGATTCCATGCCATCCATCTTAGCTTCCACGCCTTTCTTCAAACCATCCATCTTCACTTCCACGCCATCCATCTTAGCTTCCATGCCTTTCTTCAAACCGTCCATCTTCACTTCCACGCCTTTCTTCAAAACTTCCATTTCATTTTTGTTGCTCTTTGCGAGAGTGAAATTTGTTGCACTTGCTCTTGTAATTTTGATAGATCATGTTGCAATTCTTCATCTTCATGAATCATGGTAGAGCCTTCTGAAGGCTTAATGGGTGTTGAATTATTTTTAGGGACCATTTTAGAATCCAATATTGATACCTTTTACTTGCTTTGAGGAGCTCAATATTGAAATTGAATTATCTCTGTAATTGAAAATCTTCAATATCTAAAATTCAGCCCTATAGTAGCCCTCTGAAGCTTCTTTCAAATGCCATAGGTCTGATCTAATTTGGATTCCCCAAGACAAATTTGTGTCCAATCTCCCACAATGACCTAATTATGGACTGGTTCAGTAGAGCAAACTTGTAGGACTTTCCACGTGTCATTGTTTTGTCCTTTGTCTCTAAAATTGATAACCACGAAACTAAATTCCGTTTACTTGTGACCACTTTTTACGGCACTCAAATCCACTGCCCAGAGAGAGAGTTATTGAACCTTTCCCACGATCACCTCTTTGAGATGCAATTCAGGAGCCTGAAAAAGCACTACCTTCCACAGATCATATCTCAAAAAATATTGCGAACCAAGCTCTGAAATTGTTTGAAAAATTTCCTCAGGATTTCAGCTTCGCACCATACAAATTTCAGATTCTGAACCTTCATAGAAAAAAATTTATAGCGAAAATGCCACGATGACCTGTTTAGGAGCTTGAAAAAAGACCTAACTTCCACAGATGATATCTCAAAATATTGCGAACCAAGCTCTGAAAATTTTAGAAAATCTTCCTCGGGATTTCAGCTTCGTACCCTAAAATTTCAGCTTCTGAAAATTCGTAGAAAAAAATTTATAGCGAAAATTCCACGATGACCTGTTTGGAGCAGCGAAACCCTAGAATCCAAAGCTCTGATACCAAATGTTGTGTAACCAGCTCCAAAAATAGAATAAAAAGATATCAACGCCTTAGAAATAAGCCACTTCGAGGGGGCAACCTCCAATACATTACATAAATGAACAATTCTTGGATGATACAATTTACAAAACCTCCTTTCTATATATAGGAGTCCATGGGGCCATAATGTAATCCTAGTGGGCCGAAATGTAATCCTAGCCGACCTAACAATAATAATTTAAGGGCACAATAATAACAAAATGGGGGTTACAAGGGTACAATAATAACAATAAGGGGGTTACACTAACAACAATAAGGGACTATGCTAGTAATATAGGGACCTAACAAACAAATCCTGAACGCAAAGATAGTAAGCATAGTCATGAGGACAAGGCAATGAACAGTGCAATAGTGCAAGAAACAATGACAAAGAGGCCAGCCATGAAGATAAAAATGCACAAGGCAGTAATGATGAGGGCAATGACAATGAACAAATCATGATCTCAAAATGACAAAATGGAGAAAACAAGCTAATCACCAGTTTGCTGGGGGTTTAAAAAGTACCAAACTCCAAAGAAAGTGTAAGGGGAAAAACAATGTTTTTTATGACACTACCTGCAAAAGAGAAAAAGAAATGTCAGCAAAGATAAAAAGACCAAAGGGAAAAACATTAGACAAGTGGGTTTTTTCCCCAAAATATTTCTCCCAAAGGGTATAAAAGACAGAGTTATCATTCAAAATCATTTTCATATGCTAAGAAAGGGAGAAAAAATCCAAGCATTGAAAACAAGTTTTCTGGCAGAGTTTTTCGGGCAAAGAATTATCGCGTTGCGCTCTTGTCTTGCCTCCTAGTGTATTTTCTACATGGTGTTGCGCTCCTATACAACGGAGTTGTGCGCCTGTAGGAAAAGCAGTGTGCAGTCTCCACCCAGGGCACCCGACAGTGCATTCAGGAGGCACCCGGCTGACCCGTGCTGTGCTCCTACGCGTTCAAGGCCGCCCGGGTACACACGACAGTGCATGCAGTCTCCGCCCAGAGCAAACACGACAGCTTGTAGCAGGTGACCCATTGCGCTCCTAGCTGTTCAGGAGTTGCCCGACAGGGTTTACAGAGCTGCCAGCTACCTAATTCGTCATGTAGGAGTGCCTATGTTGTGCTCCTAGGCGTGCAACATGCAGAGAGTGCCAGTGCTGCGCTCCTAGGCATGCAGTGTGCAGAAGCTACCCAATGACATGCAGAAGGAACCCAAACTGACCCATGCTACACTCCTATGCAATTTTACTTCAGTTGTGGGAGTTTTAAGAGGTATTTATGGTTTTTCCATATTTTTCCATTTCCTAAAGGGAAAAATGATCAAGATGCAAGAAATGATGAAGAGGCAAGTTCTGAAAAACAAAAACAGTGAGCTAGAAAGTGAACAAGAAGACAAGGTCAGTGATAGTAAAGATAACACAGAGGCTGAGTTAGAAATTGAAGACTACAGACAAAGCAAAGAAAACAGTGGGCTAATTAGTGTAGGTATAGACACACATAATGAGGCAGAAAGTGACAGCTATGGTGAATAAGAAGATCATGATAGTGCTCATGAACAAAGAAATGATACAAAGGCAGAGTTTGAAAGTGAACACAATGGGTCAAATAATGAAGAGGAGGACAGTCATGAAGATGAAAATGCATCAAACCATGATGAGGACACCTCTAATCATGATAACACAGAAAATGACAATGAAAATGATGATGATGTAAGTATGGAAGATGACAGTGTAAGGGACATGGAAGAAGATAAAAATAAAGAGGATCAAGGAAAATGTTTGTTGCCTCCAAGAGGCAAGGGACTTTTCTATCTACATCAGTTCAGCCACTGGACAAGGCTAATAAACACTTGGAGTTACAAAGAAGAATGACCAAGCATTATGCCCAAAAAAATCAATTTGCAAGGGTCAAATTGAAGAAGGCTCAAGGCAAGCTCTCGACACCAAAAGAGGAAAAAGACCAATCTAGGCTTGGAATCTTAGCCCAAGCTTCTCTATAGGTTTCCCAAAACCCATGAGGCACTCTTCCACCAAATTTGGAAAAATTTTGACAACTTTTTGTTTTTTGCAAATTTTAAGGCTAGGAGCGCAGCACACCCCATGCTACACTTTTTCTCAGGGCATATTCAGGAGGAAAATTTTGCATTTTTGGGTTCCTCGTCATTCATATAGTATGCTCACCAAGTTTCAGATCAATTGGAGTTGTTTTGGTCCCCCAAAAGGGTCAAAAACACCCCTTTTTCACCATTCTGCCTGCTTTTCAGGACATGTGTTGCGCTCCTACCAGTCTTGGAATTTTTTGTTTTTGAACAGGTTTCAGAGGTCATATTGGAGAACCAAGGGTATATTTGGAAATTATACTTCGAGGGATTTCCAACAAGCCATTACGGAGCCTTTTCTGACATCGAGAAGGCCTCCAAAACACTGCTACAAGAAGACCTATGTTTCCTATCTATGTGTTGCGCTCCTGGCGTAAATTCAAAATTTGACACAATGTGCTATGCTCCTGTGGTTGAAAAGTAAAAATGTGCGTTTAGCAAGTTTTTAGAGGCATGTCAGGCCTTAAAGGTCAATTTCTTTGCCACAAATGGCCAAAAAGATATTTATTTTGGATATTTTGTGCCTTGGGCCTTACAAGGCCTCAAGGACAAATTAGGATATTTCTTGTTGGCCAATAGGCTTCTAGATACTCTCTTAGATCTTTCTTCTCCTTGCATGATAAATGTAGCATGGAGAATCATTGTAAATGTTGGGCTTTTGATGTGTTTAAGAGCAATACATGGTTTTTGTAAGTTGGAGAACAATCTAGTGTTGTGGAGCTTGTGGATGATTTGCCTTGGTTGATAATGATGAAGGCTTACTTGCAGGATTCCTGAGTTTAGTTAATGGTGAAGTATCTCCCATTTGTTCATGTTTTTTCTTGTTTTTCATATGTCCATCTTTCTATATTGCAATAGCTTAGAAGAATATAGGATGAGAAATGTTGTTTGAGGCACCTCAGTCCTCCTGCTTGCTATTGTCTTCATATTTTCTTCTACTAGGTTAGTTTAAGGAATTCTTAGTTGCTCCTTAGGCCCACCTAAGATTTTTTATTTCATTATTGGATTAATATGCTAGTTTACAAACATGATTCATGGTAAGCCCTACTTGTTTGATGCTATCTAAACTCTGTCTTGAAATCTCTCTTTGATGTATTGATTGATTAGGTTAAGCCAAAGAGGTCTTGTTTCGATCTTGCCCTTTGTATATGCTTGTCAGTTTGCCTCAAAGTTATTTATATTTTAATGAATGATGTTTAGGCATTCCCTCTTCATTTATTAATGCTATTTTTCTCTTATATGTTTTCAAATCTTGAAAGTAGAATCATTGAAGTTAGATAAGTTGTCTTACTTCATTTGCTCCACTAGATTGTATATCTTGAATGTGTATTTGTTTAAAAGTATTGTTATTGAGAAAATGGTGTGCCCTATATCATAACTAGTATCTTTTGCTTATCAGTATTTAAGATATCTCTATTAATAGGTATTTAACAAAGGATTCTTAACTGCCCTTTGCCCTACCTTGGTTCCCAAACTTAATGTCCATTTCACCTCACACATAAACTTTAAAGATCCATTAACTACACTATATTTTCCTTGTGATGTACCCCGATTCATTATCGAAATATCAATGACTTCATAGACTCCATAGCCCATTGATTTGACAAAATTTCACTCCACCTATCCTACTTGATCATCTTACCCCAACCAAAACAAACAACAAACCTACACTTAACAACTAGCCTAAAATCAACCATCCAAAGCGAACAAGTTCACATCCTTCGCAAAATAGAGAGAGCCCTTTCTGAGTCTAGGAAGGCTAGGTCCTAGGACTCCAAGGACTAGTCTGATGTTACCCTATCATTTGGTTTACCAATCTTCCAAATCATGGGACACTAACACAGCGTATGCACCAGACATTTGTGCTAGCTTCTTTACCCCGATCCCTTCGCAAATTAAAATTTCTCTGTGCGTCGCCTCTAGCTGGCTTTGGATCTGCAGCACCCCTAATTGAGTATCATCCCTTGGCGCAGCTTCTAGCTTCATGGAAATATACAGGGCCTCTTCTTGTGAATAAATATTCTGTTGGCACATAGGTCCATGCAGATGTGGTAACAACATGGTGATAAACCACTCCTTATGTTGTTTGTCCTCATAGACAAATCCTCCATCACTAATGACTTTATTCAGCTGTTGGTCAGCTTCCCAAACAGACTTCATAGGTCCCTGCTTAAAATATTTCAATTCCACTATGCATTGAGAATAGGACTTAGGCTTCTGGAACTGTTGCTTTAGGGCATCCTTAATTTCATGTATTGAAGGATTCACATGCTGAAAAATGTATCCCATGAACCAATCCAGAGCCCGCCCTTCAAAGGTTATTGATAGCTATGCTATTTTTACAACATCATTATTAACATTCTGCATGGTCCATATCGAATCTCCCACGAACCATAACCAATCCATATCCTCATCCCCCTTACCCTTCAAGGTGGGTAGCTTCATGTGCACAGCCATATCGTCTACAGGTGGTGGTGGAGGTTTGGTAGGAGATTTCTTACCTTTGTGAGAGTTGGATGGTGGCATAGTTGGGGGACTAGTCTCTGCGTGCATAGCCCCACTTCTATTTAGATCAGGTGGATCCCTTAGAGGAGTCTACACTGATCTATCCCCTTCTTGGTTAACTCGGTAGTATTTACCGCTTCGTGTCGTGCTTCTTCTCTGATCGAAGGTAATTCACTTGGTGTGACTGCACATGACACCTTTTTCACACAATAGCATCTTAATCAGTAGTGGAACTTTTTGCAAGAAATTACCCCTAAATCCATTGAAAAACCTTCTCTCTGCTTTAGAATAGGACAGAAATTGATCGACTGCAAACTCAGTCACAAATCCACCCAGCACGCTATCAACCCAGTGATCTATAGTCTGGGTGATCCTGTAATCAGTATTCTCCAACCGTTGGATCAACTCAAGGGCCCACTGCGTGATCTTATTTTCTTTCCAGAAGGTTTGGAACTCCGCTAACCTCGCAAGCCACTCCTGTAGTTCATGTGCGAGGTTTATGTTGGCTCCCCGTGATTCGCAAGATTGGCAAGAACAAAATCTGCAGGGAACCACATCAAACCACTTTGGAATCCAAGGATCTAGCCTTCCTGGACTCAGAGAGGGCTCTCTCTATGTATGTGTTTGTAAGTGATGTATCTTTATGCTTTTTTTTCTGATTTTTGGCTAGTTATGAAGTTCTTAAGACTATTTGTTTTGTTTGATTGGATTGGTTGATAGATTAATTGATGGTGTGACAAAGTGATAGAGCATTTTATCTGAATAGATAGACTGTGGGCAGCATTAATCCATTGGGATATGGAGTCATAAAAGGATTTAATTGTTCATCAACTCTGCAAGGGTTTTCATAGGGAAAGCTAACTATATCAAGTGGATCTCTTACATTAGATGTAATATGAAATGACAATAGGTTGTGAAAGCAGAAAAACTAAAAGTCAGTTAAAAATATTTTAACTCTACTTCAACAAGAAAAGCCTTTTAGGTAATTGTTTGAGACAAACCAAAGGACAGGGCATACCATAGACTTCTTTGGAAGAATTTAATATTCAAACCTTTAAGACAACAATCCAACAATTCTAGAATTACTTTAAGACAAAGATAACATTCAAGATAACAATGAGTGCAACTAAAGAGCAAGATACACCTATATTCTTTAATCAAACACTCTAAAGACCTTCAAAGTAATAGTTTGAGACAAACCAAAGGACAAGGCATACCAAATACTTCTTTGGCTGGAATCTACTTAGTGAACTTCAAAGAAAGGCCTTAAAAACAAGATTTCAAGCTACACCAAAGGACAGGGCATACCATAGACTTCTTTGGCTTGACTCTATTAAATCATTTCCAAGACAACAAGCTAGGTGGAACTAGAGAGCAATTAAGAATTCTATAATCAGAACTTGCAGAATAAAACATTAAGATAAAGAAAGAAGGCAGAATTAGGGTGCCAAGACAACATATCCTAATCTAAAATTTATGTTCTTTTATCAGAGGAATCATGGACGAAATGGAAATGAGAAGGAAAACATTGACATAGAAATGATAACTTCACCATTAACAGCTCAAGAATCTTGTGAATGTGCTTGTATTATTGATGTTCAAAACAATTACACTACTCCAGTGCAGTAGATCTCTGCAAATCAGAGTTTTCTCAAATCCATCCTAGCAGCTCATCAACTAGCTCAGCAACCATCAATCAGCCAACCAACCAACCAACACTAAAAATGAATCATACATGCAGTTTTTATCTACAAAATGAGGAGGTGATCCTAAGCTAGGGTTTCATATTTGTATTTATTACAGACTTAATGTGTTTTTGAACTTTGAGACCATGTCAGGCCCAAGGCAAAATATCTGAGACTGACTCATTGTAATAATAACTTCTAGCTTAACTGTTGAGCTAACTTTTGGAAATATTTGACTTTAATGCTTTCTCAATAACTTTTACAATAATTGTTGAGTGGTTAAGAAATATCTCTAACTTTTGTAATAACTATTGATGTCTTTATTGAAATGAAACAGGTTGTAGGTGTCCACATGTGTTTCTGAAGAAGTAAATGCTTTTTGTTTAATCATTTGAATCTACTTCTGTGTTAATCTTTGCTTGATCTTATCTTTTAACTCTGTTTAGGCCTTTTAACTTGGATTTTCCTTTAAACTCTTCTAATCTGCTTTATCTCTGCCTTTAACTGTTTTAATCCTCTGATTAATATTTTAAGCCTTCGTTTATACTTTTGACTTGGATTAACCCTTCTAATATTTGTATTATCCTTCACTGACATGGTCCTTTAACTGTGTTTTTACTTTCACTTGCATCTCTGCATGATTAAAACATTTCAGGTTGCTTCGGTGTGTTTGAGTGTGCATCGATGGTTATGATCCATCAATCTTATTCGTTTATCTGGCACTCCTAGTCCTTTGAAGGACATATTTACTAGATCGTCACCCAGGGAGTCTATTTGAAACATTTCGAGACCTCAAAATGCCATTTACACATTTTCGCCATGATACCTGCACAATAAAAACAACAAATTAAATTAAAAACCTATGTTGGTGGATTTTCTGAGTTTATTTGAGGTTTTCAGGCAATAGGAGCACTTGCAGAGGTTTCATGAGGGCTACAAGGCTTCATCGCAAAGCCACAGGGCTTTGGAATATTCAAATCGAGCAACGGTTTTTATTTATGGCGCGAAGGAGGAAAAGAGGTTTTCGCATGGGATGAGGACTGGTAAACAGTTTTGGACAGAAGGGTGTGAGTCCATTTAGCAGGTGACACGTGGCAGAGGGCATGAGCGGTGAAACTGCTTATTTCGCAAGGTTTAGGGTTTTTTAACCCTCGTGTGAAGAATGGTGTGATATGAAATGGGGGCCATTGGATCTTGGGGGATATAGATCAATGGTAGTCGAGGTGAAAGGAGCGACGGACAGGTCAAAGGGAGTGGGGTCCAGGCGGATAGGTGGCGGGGTTTGGTGAAAAGCAGGGCCTGGGGGTTAATAAAACAAGCGGAGGCGCTATTTTATAAGGAAAGGGGGAAAGGTTATATGGGGTTTTTTAAAAAGTGCAGGGGGCTAAAAACATTTAAGGCAGGGTTCAAATATTTATAAAGGGGTGGGGTTTATTTTAAAACACAAAGAGTCGGATTTTATTTTATAAAAACAGAGTTTAATATATATAAAGAAGGGTCCTGAATGACATATATTTTTTGATTAAAAACAATGTAAAAATGAGTTTTTACATTGTTTTAATGAAATGAGGGAAAGTGTGGAAGGTGTGAGGGTAGATGGGGTTTTTCAGGAATGAAAGTGGGGAAGATGTGGAAAATGAGGCTTTTGGTAGGGAAAATGGTGAGGATGAGAGAATTAAGCCGAGATATGAGTTTTTAGAGCAGGAAGGTAATTTTGAGAAGGCATAATGAGGTATAGTGAAAAAGGTTTCATGAAGATAATGAAGGCAGTGAGATTTCTAAATATAGTTGATAGTCAAGGAATGTTATCTTCAGCAGATTGTAGAAAATCCATAGTCACCTAGTGAAATTGTAGAATATAAGAGGATAAAAATGGCTCTAGCTGGGGAGGGCATCTCCTTTAGGAGGTGTCAAGAACCTCAGAGTTCAAATCTCTGGAATTTTGTAGATCAGTGCCTTGCTTATACTTGGCAGATTTTTCTTTCTGCAGTTTGTTGATTTGTTGCTTTTCTTGGTAACTTGGACCTTTAATATCTGAAAAACATGCTTGATTCAACTCAATTCTACCTACCCATCATACTTTCCTAGCATTTTTCTTCATTTTGGGTGAATTTAGACTGGCAAATCCTTAACATCATTTTCTTTTGAAAGCAGAACAACTATATATTTCTACCCTTATATCATCCAAAGGCTTAGATTAAATTGATGAGCTCCTTTATTTCTCTACCTAATCTACTTTATCTTTCAAGATTAAACAGTTTGACAGATTTTCATTCTCTAATCTATCAACATGAAATTGAAATCATGGCCCTGTTAGGGTCCCGTGATTTGGCTGATTGGCAAGCCAAGTGACAGGGTAACATCAAACCAATCTTTGGAGCCCAAGGACCTAGCCTTCTTGGACTCAGAGAGGGCTCTCTCTATTTATGTAAGGGATATCTATGTGTTTGCTTCTTGTGCTTCTGATTTTAGGCTACTTATGAAGTAGGTTTTTGGTTTTGTTTTTAGGTTTGTGAGGGATGAACTGATCAAGGACTAAGATAGATAAAAATATTGTCAGATTAACTGGGCTATGGGGTCGAAAAGGTCAAGAAAACTTTCAGATGGTGATACAAGGTTGTTGAAGGGCCGATTTGATCGAGGTAAAAAGGATCTTTGGGCAAAATGGAGTGAGATGGACACTAAATTTGTGAATAACAAAGGATTTCAAACATAAATAGTTCAATAGCTGACATAAACATGGTAGGGCTAACCATTAATCATGAGAAATGTAACTATAAACTGATCAATGCATAGAAATAAACATTCAAGCAAAACATAGAGATATATGACTCTCTAACTTTAGGAAATTTCTATCAGACTTTGGGGAAATACAATTAAGACAAAAAAACAACTCAAATCACTATGAGGAAACGCCTAAGCATAGTATTTCAAGCTATTGGGCACTTTGAAGCAAGATTGCATTGTTTTAGGCAAAGGGAAAGATCAGTACAAGACCTCCTTGGTTCAACAAATGACAATCAAACAATCAAAGAAAGGTTTCAGAGGTGGAGCTATGACTAGCCATGAGTAAGCACGGCATACCGTGAATCATACTTAGCATGCATAAAACCATAAATGAAACAAGCAAAAAATTTCTTCAGTTATCAAAGAGCAATCAAGGATTCTTTGATATGACTAAGAAGGAAGAAAACATAGAAGCTATAAAGAAACAAGAAATTTGAGGTGCCTCCAAGGGCATGTCTCAAATCTATTCTCTACTATCTTATAGCAAGCAAGAACATGGAATATGAATGAAAAACTAAGAAGCATAACAAAGAGAGACACTATACCATTTTACCAAGTCAAGGAATACAACAACAATCCTCTTTCATCATCCAAAAACATTCAAGAAACTATCCAATGCATCAGACTAGTGTTTCTTCCAAGCTTGTATAACCATATATATTGCTTCTATTCATCAAGTTCAGCCTCATTTACAATGAAGTGTCTTGGAATATATAGCCCAAGATGAGGGAAAACCTCCTAGTGCAACTTGCAATCTCATTGGCCCATCAAAAATATCTGATTTAATCCTTGAGGCTTTGCAAAGCCCAAGGCACAAAATATCTAATAAAATATCTCAAAAATGCCAAAAAATGAAAATATATTGACTTTTCCTAACCAACCATGCCCAAAAATAGCTAAATGCACATTAGGAAAAGTCACTTTAGAAAAGTGTATTTTTCACAAAAATACTTAAGAAATATATTAGCAGAAAGTCCTCTATCTTGCGGGCAGCTTTTGGATGCCTTCTCGATGTTGAAACGAGGCCCGTGACGGCTCGTTGGAAAGATCAGAATGTATATTTTCTGAAAATGCTTATTTTTCTCCAAACTGATCACTGGAAGTCTATAAAAAGCTGACCTATGTGTAAAAACCCAAAAAATAGACTTTTCTGATAAACAGGGCAGAGTGTGGAAAAAGTGAGTTTTTTTGCCTTTTTGGGGGAGAAAATCATCTTCAATTGATCTGAAAATCGCTAAGTAGATCCCTTTGAAATTATGGCATCCAATGATACCATTTTCATCCTTTGAGAATGTCCCAAACAGAAATGGTGATGCCCATGATTTTTAGCCAAAAGCCCAAAAATGACAAAAAACCAAAACTTGTTGAATTTCGCCCAATTTTGGTGAGCATGACCCTCAAGGGTTTTCAAAAACATGCTGAGAATCTGAGGCCAAAATTTGGAGCTTTGAGGTGTCTTTCTTCATTTTTTGTGTCGGGCGCCTCCTTTGAGCTTCCTTGAGTTTTTCCTGTGTGGCCTTCAATTTTCGTCAGGCAAACTGATTGAGCTTTTTCTAGTGCTCGGTCATCCTCCTTTGAAGGTCCAAATCTCTATTGGCCTTTTCCAACTTCTTCTCCAAGTGATCATTCACCCTCTCAAGCCATGCTTCTCGATTGTTCTCTATCTCTTGGGTGAACAAAATAGTGAGAGGAAAAGATTGGAGAAGGGAAGCTTCTTCCTCCTTTTGTTTCTCAAGGGCTCTTCTGAGTCCCATGGTCCTTGGCCTCTTTCTTCTGGGCTGATCTTCATCTTCGCTATCATTGAACTCGCCCATGAGTTCTTCCAATTTAACTTGCACCTTGGAGGCCTCCTTTTTATATTTGATGGCCCGTGTCTCATATACCGCCATGTGGACACTCATCTGTTTATTTTGTGTTTGAAAAAAGTGATTGAAGTTTCTATACCTCTCTAGATCTGCCCTCAAAACATCAATTTGTTTTTCTCTATTGATCAAGAGAGACTCTAGGATTCGGGCCTCATTGTCGCTATCATCACGTTGGATTTGAATTATGTCAAATTCCCTCTCCTTCTCATGGTTTCTTTCTTCTTTCTCCTTTCCCTTGCTTTGGGTGGCCTTCTTGGTCTTCCTCCTTTTGGGTAATTCGACAATGGGTTGTTTGGGCAACTTCCCCTTGCTTCGGAGGGCCCTAGTAACATTTGGAGTTATAGTTTGAGGCACCCTTTTCCTTGATGTCCTGGGCTTGGCCACTTTTGGGGAAGAAAGCATGGCCCCTTGCCTAGGAGAGGCGGCTAGCACGTGCTCTATTGGCTCTTTGCCCTTGTTACTTCCATCATCATCATTGCCACTGTTCTGAGTTTCTTCATGAATGCTTTGAGTGTCTTCTTGCATGTCTTTTTTAGGGCTGCCCTCTTTACTCTTGTCCTTTCTTTCTTTAGGACTTTGAGCCTCTGTCTCTTCAATGTTTTGGGCTTCATCTTCATCTTTTTTGTTGCTGTGAGGACTACCAATATCCTCATCAAACTGTTCAATTTCCTCATCATTTCCCTCCTCACTGTTTTTCTCTTTTTTATGGTGCTGATCTTCATCACTGTGATGCATATCATCACTGTGTTTTTCTTCACTTTGCTGCCTTTCCTCACTGTGCTATTCTTCACCTTGCCGCCCTTCCTCACTGTGCTCTTTTTCACTTTGCTGCCCTTCTTCATCATGCTCTTCTTCAACTTTCTGCCCTTCGCTCTTCTTCAACTTTCTGCCCTTCTTCATCACGATGTTGTTCATCATGTTGCTGCTGATCTTCATCATGCTCTTCTTCCTCATCATGCTCTTCTTCTTGTTAAATCATGGGAAATTTGAGCTTCTTGGGAATGGGCTTACTTGAAGAAGGTGAAGGATGGTAAGTGGAAGGTGAAGGAGATGCATGGGATGAAGGAACAGTGGCGAAATCTAGATGTGCAATGAAAGTGTCCCAAGAGATTCCCTTCTTCTCAAGCTGATGAAGAATGACAACCTTGATGAGGGAATGATGGAAAAGGCAAGCTGACTACTGAGAAGGAGGTCTTTTCTGAACAGTCGAGGCCATTTTTTCAATACTTCTATGGAGGAAGAAGGGGATATTTAACAATTGGGCTCTTGTGAAATGCATGACCAACCGGACATGGTAAGCATAGACCCGGGAGAATCTTCCCTCGCATGTGAAATATTTCATGATTATCTTCATGAGGGGAGCATAACTAGTCAACAGATATGAGAAAGGAAAAATGGATGGACATGTATCCCGATGCTCAAGCTTCAAAAAGGGTTTTTACTGTTCTGAGTCCAGGTGGCTCTGTTTAAACCATTTCTCTCTAACATAAGGGATTTTGGTGGCTTTGAAAATGGATCTAGGAGAAAACTTGAAATCCAAGCCTGCCAGCTGAAAGCGTTTCCCTTGAAATATCAAAGCACAAAGATGTGTCAAGGGGAGATAGCTTTTCACCTCCTGCACCCTTTGACAAAACTCTAGACATCCAACTTCATGAAAGTTAAACAGGACTGATGGATGAGCATTTACCTCTTCAGTTAAAACAGGTTCAAACCTCTTGTGAAGGCCACTTCTATTGTCTTGCCTAGGAGGCATTTTGTTTGGATACTCTTTGCTAACTGACAAAAACAAGTTGTCTCAATTTTTCCTTGAAATGGTTTCTCAACAACACCCCTGTCCTCCTTATAAGTCATTGTTTTATCCTCTTTTGATGCCAATCATCAAGTGCTTGTCAAATAAAAACAAAAAGTCAATTTATCACTGTGCTTGGGCAAGGTCTTGAAAAGGTGTGTTTGTGGTTTCTTGGTGAAGAAAGGAGTCTTGTGTTTTGACAAAAAACACCTTTCCCTCCAAACACTGTTATTTTGTTGTTCACTGCTCTTCACAAAGGTAGACCAAACATCCTTCAACCTGACTTAAAATACTTTTCAACACAGATTTTTCTTTTTGAACTATGGAGGATGCACAGAGTTTGTTATCTCATAACATACAAAGGAATTTTTTACATTTACCAAGCCTTCATCTCTTAAAAAACCCTACTCCTTCACTATCATTGTCTTTGAAAGGAAATAAGGGCTTCTTAAGACCATTTAAACACTTTCCTCTATCACAGTAATGGTCTGTGACACTCACAGTAATAAACAACTTTGATTTTGATCAAAAACCCTACCCTCTTTATCACTGCTTCTTCCTTGGAGAAAATGGCAACAATACCCCTTTTATAATTTTAAATGTACCAAGGAGTAATGGAAAATACCTTGAAGATGGCTTCGTGAAGTTGGTTGATCGATTAAGTAGCTCCAAAGGCGTTTTTTGAGGGCTTTTGGGTGAGTGGAACTTTCACAGAAAAGAGCGCCGCGCAGTCGGGTCGGTCTTGGGCGGCGGGTGAACGGGCGCTACAGGCGCGCCTTGCACTGCTACAGGCACGCCACGCAGCCATTGAAGATCAGTGTAAATGCGCTCACAGGTGCGCCGCGTAGGCTTGAAGGCCTGAAAACTTTGAAAAAATGCCAAAAAAACTGGGTTTCTCCAGCGAGCAGCTAATGGAGCATGGTTTGCGTTTTGAATTTACACAAGGGGTTGTTTCAACGGTCTCTTCCACCTTTAAATGAACTTAAAAACGTTTGTGTTTATTTCATAAGGGTTTGAATGCCCTTTGAAAAGTTTTTGTCATATAACAACACAACATGTTATATTTCATCACCTTTTTAAATATCATGAAGCCTTCTTTTCGAACAAGTTTATGACAAAATTTTGTGGATTCTATTTTGAAGGTCTTCATAGATATGACCTTTCCCAAAGTGAAGAAGCCATCTCAAAGCTAAAATATTTTTCACTGTCTCTCCATCTCTGTCTTTTAAAGGAAAAACTGCACAAAGTCATATCAGGGATTGTAGATGCACCCTTACAATGATATTTCTTTTTTAATGTGGGTAAAACCTTAGTTGTATTCACCTAGGCTTGACAAACATCTGTTTACCAAAAATAAAATCCTTTAAAAGACCCTTCATGCAATCATATGCAACAGCAAGGTTTTTTCACATGTTTCATAAAAAAGGTCTAGTTTATGGCTATAGTATGCCTTGTTCCTTTGAATGATGTCTTGGACTTGAATCAGGGTGTCATGGACTTGAATCATGGTGTCCCAGCTTTTCTCATACATACTGTCTCTGTATATTCATTTGCAAAAATCTCTTTCAGAAGCAAGGCTTAATCTATCTTCTTGTCATTTTGATGAGGTTGTTCTAAGTTTGGGCATTCTAGCCTCAGATTCCCCTTTGAAGGAGACCTTTGATAGAAGAAAAACAAAACCTCTTTGATTATTATAGTACCACTGCTTGTCATATTTTTAACACCATTTTCTACTAATGATCATTCAATTGTTTCCCACTGCATTTGAATTCTGTCTTCCAATCAGTGAAACTATACAAGCAATCCTTGAAACACCATTGTTGTGTTAGTGGTTTCATTCATTGGAGAAAAGGTGTAAACAAGTTCTTAAGGCCATTTGTAGCATTGTTAGCCTTGTGCTTTTTGGATGAGGCTACACCTCTATTCCTGACCCTCTGCTTATTAAATGAAGGAGGCCTTCATAATATTCCCAACCATCTGCTCATGTTTGGAGGAGGTTTGCAACAAGTGACCCAACCCTCTGCTCATGTTTGGAGGATGTTTTACACAGTCACCCAACCATCTGCTCATGTTTGGAGGAGGTTTTACACAGAGATGCTATTTCATATCTTTCAAATTGTGTCATCTTTCCTTTCACTGCATATCTTTGCTTGGTATATCACAGTAAGTAATAAAAGTGAAAATTTGACAATATTCCATGAGAGGAATTCTCTGAGATATGTATTATGTTGTTAAAATGCTCTCATGCATCTTTAGAAACCAGAAGCAACCTGACTTGTATCTGCAGAGTAATACTTGCTAGTCATTAGTCACTAACCTTTTTTTACTGTGTTTGCATAAGTTCATTGAATTACCTCTCTGTCTAGTACTTTCATCCCAGGCTCAAAACCACATGAGAAGCAGCTGTCTTCTCATGTTTAGTTTAATAATGTCTTTTGGAACACTAGTACACTTCTTCTTTTGAAAAATACATTGAAAAACTATAGAGCAACACAATATGAGTTTTTCTTTTGAAACATGCACTGCTAAGACACCAAGACTTGTTAGTGGCGCGACCTAAGGGTGTATCAAACTTTGTTTGCAGAATAGGAAGGCCATCTATGACTAGTTGGTTTTAGATAGAGGTTCTTTTGGCTTAGGATAGTTTTCCAAGGGAGAAATGCCTAAAGCGCCACTACCTAACTTAGAGGAGATTTTTGACAGATTTGGAGTATTCTCTTTGGTATGATTAGATCCCAAGATGAGATATGACCAGAGGTAGGGTAGCTGACATTCTTATCAATCAATTGGTTAATGAATGAGCTGGGGATGAGGGTGAATGACAGTAGATGACTTTAGCTTATGACAACTGATGGACAAGTTTGTATGACTGAGACTAGATAGGGCTTGACAATCAGGTTTTTTCTCATCATAGGCTGATTGAAAAGGTAGGAGGGAAAAATGTTTATGGGTGTTTTCTAGCTGACAAATTTGACAAATTGGATATCAGCTGCTAGAAAACTTTGGCTTTAAAAACTAGTCATCATCAACAGGTGAAAAATACTAATGACTAACAGTGGCTCCATTTGGGGAGGGCGGCTCCTTTTCAGGAGGTGTCCAGAATTTCAGATCTCGGTCCTTTGAAGACCAGTGCCTTTATCCATTGGTGCAAATTCTTTCTTCTTTGATGCTATTTCTAAAAATCGACAGCATGATTAGCATCAAACTCATTTCTACCTACCCCACTATATTTCCTAACATTTTTTCTTCTTTCGGGTGCATTTGGACTAGCAACCCTTTGACACAATATTTTTTGAAAAATGACACTATATAATTCTACACTTATATTCGCCCGAAGTTCAGATTAAGCTAATGAACTCCTTTGTTTCTCTACCTATGCTGGATCGACTGTCTAGGTTAAGTTGTTTGACAGGATTTTATTCTCTAATCTAAAACATGAAATTGAAAAATGACCAAATCAGGATTAGACAGTCTGATTTTTCATGTACTTGTGGCATGAAAGACAAGCTGCACACAAATATTATTTTGTATAAAATGAAATCTAGAAAATCAGGGCTAGGATACACAGTTTGTTTTTCATCCCTGCTTTCCTCTTTGGTTCTGTTTTGAGCATGTGGAACCAGTATCTTTTCCTAATCTATTTTCTTTGACAAGTCAAGCTTACACAATGTTGACTATCTTTCCTCTCACTAACTTATCAACAAATAAATTTAAAACATGTTCAGTTATGATTAGGCTAGATAACTGAACAAGACATTTGAGCACTAGTAGCGGCATTTAGACTTGCACGCTTTTAGAATGACTATTTTTTGAACATGGGGCTTTCTTTCTATTTTCAAACCGCCCTCTTTTTCTATTTTTCTATTGCTTTTGAATTTTTTGTTTTCTAATTTTTTCTTATTTTTCAAACAATGGTATATACAATGATTTAAAATATTTAAAATTGGAGCTCTTGACAAAAATAATGCTTTAATGTCTTGCCATTTACAGGACCTCCAAAAGTTTCGGTCCCATCGATTTCTTGCAGGAAAAAGGCATTGTTTCCGCTAACTGAGTTGATGATGAAAGGCCCCTTCCATAAGTTTTCAAACTTGCCATGTTTACCTTTGTCTTCTCTTCTAGAATCCCATTTTAATCTCTTCTAGAATCTCATTTTAACACTTTGTCCCCAATCTAAAAATCATTTTCCTTGGTCCTTCTGTCAAAAATATGTTTTATTTTGTCTTGCGCTAACTGAGCCTTTTGGTAAACTTCTTCTCTTGTTTGCTGTAAATGGATAGTCTGATTTACCCTCCTTTGCATGTCATTTTATTCTATTTGAACTTCTTGCAATAACTTCATTACTAGAACCCCTAAGGATGTTGGGAAAATAGCATCTATGCCATACACTAGTTGGTAGGGAGACATACCGATTGATTTTTTGGTGCCAGTCTATCAGCCCATAGTGCGTGTACTAGTTTTCCATGCCATGCTTTTTTATTTTGTTCCAGAAGTTTCTTAATGATGTTGACTAGGCTTTTGTTAGAGGACTCAGCTAAACCATTACCTTGAGGGTAATAAGCTGTGGAATGTCCTAATGAAATGTGATATTTGTAACAGAAGTCAACCATTCTTTTGGAGGGAAAGGTAGCAGCATTATCCGTAATGATATTTCTAGGACAGCCGAATCTAGATAGGATGTTGGTTTCTAGGAACTTAATGATGACTGAATCGGTGGCATTCCTGGAGGGTATGGCTTCTATCCATTTGGTAAAGTAATCAGTGGCTGTAAGGATCCATTTATGTTGAGCGGATGAAGAAGGGTGAATTTCCCCAATAAAATCTAGACCCCATTGCTGGAAGGGTCCTTCAACTATGATGGGATGTAAGGACAAAGGTAAAAGCTTTTTCTTGCCATCAAAAATTTGGCACTTATGGCATGTCATAACTAGTTTGTGAGTGTTAGGAAATAAGGTAGGCCAATAATAATTGGCTCTAAGGATTTTGTTCGCTGTGGTTTTCCAGTAGAGATGACCTCCACATTCTCCTTCGTGCATTTCATGCATAATTTTCTCTGCATCATACTCAAGCAAACATTTAAGCAGCATACCAGTGGGATTTTTCCAATACAGAACTCCATCTATAATGCAAAACTTTAGAGCTTTTTTTTAAGGAATCTTACTTTTGTTTTTGATAAAGTCAGAGGAGCATTTAGATAAAATAACACATAAAGAATATTTACATACCAAGGTGAATTTAAAAACACTTGTTCAACATGAGGGGCTGTGCATTCTTCCTGTTCTTCTAAGGTATCAACAAAATTTATATCTAATGCTTGGAGGTTAGTTTCAGCCATTATTCTTGCAAGTCCCTGTCCTTTAACCAGTTTGGTGGGTCGTATTTCTAAGTCATATTCTAAGATGATAGCAATCCATTTTCCCCTTTTACCATCAGGATCTTGGTTTAATATGTCTTTGACGATGGCATTAGGAACAAAAGCAATGATATGAGAATGCAAGATGTAAACTCGGAAATCTTTCAGTGCTTTTACCAATGCAAATGCCTATTTTTACATGATGTTATATTTCAAGGGAGCATCTCTTAGGGATTTGCTAAAAAAGGCAATGGGTTGTTCTTGCCCTATTGCGTTATTTTGTAACAACACAACAGCTATCGTGTGTTCCAAGGCAAATGAAAAAATGTAAAAGTCTTTGGTGAAATCAGGGCTTATCAATACCGGTGTTTTAGTTAGGGCTATTTTAACTAATTCAAAATATTTTTTGGCTTCCATAGTCCATTTAACCCCGACCTCTTTTTTCAACATGTTTGTGATATCTCTCAGAAGCTCGGCAAGATTTGGGATGAATCTTCTCAAGAAATTAATCTTTCCGATAAAGGATTGCAGCTCCTTTATGTTTATGGGGTGACTTATTTGTAATATGCCTTCAATTCTCTAGGGGTCTATTTTTATTCCCTCTTCCGAGATGATGTGACCTAGGATTTTTCCTTCTTCAAGACCGAAAAGTGTTTTCTTGGGGTTTAGGGATAAACCATATTTTCTACATTTGTTAAAAACCTTTCTTGAGTGAATCAGGTGCTCTTCATCTGATTTGGAATATATTGTGATATCATCGAGATATATGATTATGAAATACCCTATGTCTTCTAAGAAGGCTATGTCCATGGCTCTTTGGAATGTGGCGCCAGCATTCATCAATCCAAAAGGCATTTTAACGTACATGAAAGTGCCCCAAGGTGTGGTGAAGGCAGTTTTGTGTTGATCAGTGGGATAAACCAGCACTTGGTTATAACCGGAAAAACCATCAAGTAATGAGATCCTTTTAGCACCCACCACCTTTTGAAGTATGTGGTCCATTTTGGGCAACGGATAGTTGTCCTTCAAATAGGCTCTATTCAGATTTCGGAAATCGATACAAAGTTTGATCTCACCAGGTTTTTTCCTAACTGATACTAGATTTGAAACCCACTCAGAGTACCTGAGGGACACTATTATCCCAACATCATACATCTTTTTTATTTTCTTTTCAACCAAAGGTAGTAAGACTGGGTTTATTCTTCTCAACTTCTGTTTGAAAGGCTTCTGATTTTCTTTGAGGGGGAACTTATGTTGAATGATGTTTGTGTCATATGATTTCAAATCTTGGTATCCCCATGTGAACACATCTTTAAACTCTTTAAACAACTTGATGTATTTCTATTTTATGTGAGCAGGGAGAGTTTTCGACAGCTTGATCATTCTTGGTTCTTCCGGGCTTCCTATGTTATATTCTTCTGGATCAACCTCGATAGATTCCATTTTGGGCTTCTTGGCCACATCGTTAAAATCGAACAATTCCTCTAAGGGTGCAGGCCCTCTAGGTATGGTGTCATTTTCACAGTGTAAGACTTCAAGCTCTCTTTGGTATATGTCCTCACCTATCTTAGTTTCATATGGATGATTTATCAAGTTTACATATGTCAAAGAAGGTAACTCTGGCTCTTGATCTTGATTTTTGCCAAGATTCTTTTCTTCATTTTCTAAGTCTGTTTTGGTTACTCCGAAGTCATTTCTAGATTTTAAAAAATCATCAATTTGATCGTCATCTTTGAATAATTGCCAATGGTCAATATTGTCTGGTATTGTAGGGCGATGTTTGACCTAAATATTGCATGGCTCGTTTAAACATGGTATTTGGCCATTGCTTGCGGCAAAGGCGAGCTCATTGGCTAGGCTATTTTGAATCCTAGGAATATAAGTGAGTTCATATTTCTCAAAAGTTTTGAGGATATCTAATGCTGCATTCCTATATTCTCTTAGTCTTGGGTTTTTTGCTGAGTATTCTCCTTTGATTTTTCTAATTACAAGTTCTGAATCTCCCTAGGCTGATATTTTCTTAGCGCCTAAGTCTTTAAGTATGTGCAAACCAAGGAGAAGGGCCTCATATTCCACAATGTTATTGGTACATTGGAATTCTAATCTGAAAGAATGACCTTCATTAGTATTGTGTATCCAGATGCCGGCCCCCAAACCAGTTTTTCCACAAGAACCGTCAAAGCTTACACTCCAAAGAGTTTCTTTTTCATACATGATACTAAGCTATTTTTTAGGTTTCTTGGAGCTTTGGTCATCAGTTTCTTCATTTGGGAGTGGGAAATGTTGTTTTGATGGTTTGAAAACCTCCTCATTTTCTTTCATCTGCTCATTTATATCACTCTCATTGTATAAGATAAAAGAATCTAAATTGGAATGAATGGAATAAATGTGAGTGTTGTTTGGCCTATCTCGATTGCTAACCATGTATTTCATGTGAGTCTCTCGGTACAACCTCCTAGTTTGGTTGAAAACTGGGATGGTAGCAAATGACATATCCATTTGAAGGTTACCTTGTATTTTGGCAGCCCATGATCTTGATAATAGCATTCCATACTTAGGAGGAATATCAGACACTACTACGTCCATGACTAGGTTTTTTTCCGGTAGCTGTGTTAAAGAAAAACATAGGTTCTTTATTAGGCCTAAGCATTTGACCCGACTTGAATCAAATGAGTATAGGTCTTTGTAAGGATGAGTTACCTCTAGACCCATATTTTCCATGACTGCTTTAGGCATGAGGTTATGGGAGGCACCAAAATCTAACATGTCGTTATGTAATATCTTGTCCTGGATGTTAAAACTTACATAGAAAGGGGAGACAGTTCCTTCTTGGTATTCACCTTCTATTTTGGGACCGAACAAAAGCTCAGGTTTGTCATTAGTCAGATTTAAAGTATCTGCCTCATTTCCTATGTTAAAAAATTTGAAGATTTTGGATTTATACCTATCTATCATTATTAGCTCAGTAAGGGGTATGGTTATTTTTATTTTGGCAATTTCCCCTTCAAAACTAAATGGCGTTTGTAGTTTGGATAGATTTGTTTCAGATTTTTCAGACATGACTTTCTCTATGTTCTTAATTTGATGACTCTGGTTCGGGATTTTGTTCAACACAACCATCTCGGGAATCTTGGTAGAGGTACTAGGAAAATCTGAGCCAAGGTTTTTTTGAATAGCTTTATCTTTGTTTTGGTCAGTTTTCTTGAATCTGATTTGGTTTCTATCCACTGCTCTTTTAAGGATGTTATCAGGAGTTTTGGTAACAACAATGTCTGAGCTACCTTTCTTGGAGTTGTCTTGGTTTCTTCTACTCCTAAGATCATACTGCCTATGAGCTTCTATTATGGCATTCTGAAATCTTACAACAGGATCTTCGGGGTCCTCATAGTTGGTTTCATTTTGATACGGAGAGAAGAAAGCATGTTCTTATTCTGTGAGGTAAACCTCACCCTCGTTATTAGAACCTATTAGGTTTAAATGACTTTCATCGATGGGTTCTGCATCCATCTCTTTCTCATCAACATAGTTTTCATTGAAGGGTGGTCCGATTTGTTGGTCAATTTCCCTTGATTTGTTTTGAGGTTGTTCTCTTCTAAAGTTTTGGCTCTGGTTTCTGTTTGGAGGTTTTGGCTGGTTGTCCCTAAGAGGTGTATTTTCACTTATCTTTTCCCACATTTTCGCCATGGATCTAACCAAGTCATCTATTCTAGGATCTAAGGAAGGGGCTGAAGGGGTAACCTCATCGTAGTATGTGACTTTCCTTTCTGATCTGGTCCTAGCTCTCTTTTCTGCTAAGTTGGCTTCTGCACTTATGGCCACTTTTTTCATTTCCTCTAAGGTTGCGGGGTCCTTGTCTCTTAGTTGATAAGTCATGTCTGGGTCGAAACCTTCGGGAAACTTTGCCAAGGCTGAGCCAAGTGGAGGTTTGAAATGAGGCGGGAGGGCGTTATAAAAACTGTTGAACCTAGTGCAGTATTCTTGGACACTTTCCCCATTTTCCCTTTTTAGGTTGTTATACTCAGACAGGATTTGAATGGGGTTCTTTCTGATTTCCCACTTATTTATGAAGGTTTGGTAGAGTTCTGGGAGATCATGTATGTTGTTTGGAGTTAAGCTCTTAAACCATTTTTTGGGTTCTCCGCCCAGGCTTTGGGCGAACATCCTCATTCTTATGGTCTCGTCTTCTATTTCCATGTATTCAAAGGCATCGCTAATTCTATCTACATGTTGTTGGGCGGTAGTAGCCTCAACTCTGATAAAGTGTGGAATTTTGGATTGATAGTCATTTTGTAAAGGAGCCAAAGGGTGTGGTAACACCAAAGGTGCATACCAAGCTTCCATGGCGGGAGCTAATGGACGATTTACAATATGAGGGCTTGTAGGATGAGCTGAGGTGATTTGAACAGTGGTGGTTTGGATGGGTGTGGCAGATGTACTTGGGCTAGTGAACTGATTTTGAGAAGATCTGGGGTGGTAGGAGCCAAAGTGATGGAGAAGCTGAAATTCAGGAGGCGTAGTAGGTGAGGCTTCTCTACTAGGACTTTGTTGCAAATCTAGGGGATCAAGATCGTCAAAGTTTACTTTACTTTGTGACTTGCTTCTAAAAAGGGTTTTTGCTGATTTTAAGTCAAATGGGGAATCCTACAAGGATGTGAGGTGTTTAGGTATTGTTCTTGCTTTATGGATGGACCTATCAGTAGCTAAGTTGCCAGTTTCAAAAGCTTACCACAGAATCTTCTCTGGGTTATCTACTATGATCGGGGGATTTGGATCTGGATGAGATCTAGTATAGATTCTTTGTGAAGCCAAAGTTAAAATTCAAAGTTTAGAGAGGAAGGTATTTGTGATTGTTTTGGATGGATGGCCTCTCTAGGGGTTTTGCTAATGTGAATAATGGTCAAAACAAAAATGAAGGCTAGTGGAGTCGCCAGGTGGATTTCTTTGAGATCTATGGTCCACCACCAATACTATCAAAGATGTTTTTGGGAAAAAAATTTCTAAAAAACTTTGAGATGAAGACTTGCAAGGAAGAGTTATCACTTAGTTTCAACAGTTTTCTAGACTGTTTGGACAAGCTAATGGTTCTATTTGCAATTTTATTTTTGTTTATCTCCTATGTTTAGGTGAAGTTTTTTAAATCACTAAGTTATACTTAGTTTGTCACTGATTACAGAGTTTGCACCATGAATTTTAAGTTTTTGGAAAGGATCAGTCAACAGAAAGGTATGGTTTATGAATTTTTTTGTTTTTTATGGAGCTTTTAGGCCTACTAGAGGTTAATGGAGTCACCAGGTGGAACTTGGTTGTTTTTATAGATATGTAGCTATGGTCCACCACCAATAACTAGGAAAAGCCAATCTGGGGATGTTTTTGGGGTTTTCTGAGTTTTTATGTGCAGCCTATGGTTTATTAGAGTATTCTAAAACTGATTCATCACTTTGCTAGGGTGGTGAAACAAAAAGAGCTTACTCCAAATGATTCTATGGACTGCTTGCCTGTTTAATTTTTGAAAGACTAATGAATCTACAAGAGTTTGCTAGACGGTTATGTACTGATTTAGTCCCACCGTGATCGCCATTATGTTAGGGTCCCATGATTTGGCTGATTGGCAAGCCAAGTGACAGGGTAACATCAAACCAATCTTTGGAGCCCAAGGACCTAGCCTTCCTGGACTCAGAGAGGGCTCTCTCTATTTGTGTAAGGGATATCTGTGTGTTTGCTTCTTGTGTTTCTGATTTTAGGCTAGTTATGAAGTAGGTTTTTGGTTTTGGTTTTTAGGTTTGTGAGGGATGAACTGATCAAAGACTAAGATAGGTAAAAATATGTTAGATCAACTGGGCTATGGGGTCGAAAAGGTCAAGAAAGCTTTCAGATGGTGATACAAGGTTGTTGAAGGGCCGATTTGATTCGAGGTAAAATGGATCTTTGGGTAAAATGGAGTGAGATGGACATTAAATTTGTGAAGAACAAAGGATTTCAAACATAACTAGTTTAATAGCTGACATAAACATGGTAGGGCTAACCATTAATCATGAGAAATGTAACTATAAACTGATCAATGCATAGAAATAAACATTCAAGCAATACATAGAGATATATGACTCTCTAACTTTAGGAAATTGCTGTCAGACTTTGGAGAAATACAATTAAGACAAACAAACAACTCAAATCACTATGAGGAAACACCTAAGCATAGTATTTCAAGCTATTGGGCACTTTGAAGCAAGATTGCATAGTTTTAGGCAAAGGGCAAGATCAGTACAAGACCTCCTTGGTTCAACAAATGACAATCAAACAATCAAAGAAAGGTTTCAGAGGTGGAGCTATGACTAGCCATGAGTAAGCAGGGCATACCGTGAATCATACTTAGCATGCATAAAACCATAAATGAAACAAGCAAACAATTTCCTCGGTTATCAAAGAGCAATCAATGATTCTTTGATATGACTAAGAAGGAAGAAAACATAGAAGCTATAAAGAAACAGGAAATTTGAGGTGCCTCCAAGGGCATGTCTCAAATCTATTCTCTATTGTCTTATAGCAAGCAAGAACATGGAATATGAATGAAAAAATAAGAAGCATAACAGAGAGGGACACTATACCATTTTACCAAGTCAAGGAATCCAACAACAATCCTCTTTCATCATCCAAAAACATTCAAGAAACTATCCAATGTGTGAGACAAGTGTTTCTTCCAAGCTTGTATAACCATATATATTGCTTCTATTCATCAAGTTCAGCCTCATTTACAATGAAGTATCTTGGAATACATAGCCCAAGATGAGGGAAAACCTCCTAGTGCAACTTGCAATCTCATTGGCCCATCAAAGATATCTGATTTTGTCCTTGAGGCTTTGCAAAGCCCAAGGCACAAAATATCTAACAAAATATCTCAAAAATGCTAAAAAATGAAAATATATTGACTTTTCCTAACCAACCATGCCCAAAAATAGCTAAACGCACATTAGTAAAAGTCACTTTAGAAAAGTGTATTTTTCACAAAAATACTTAAGAAATATATCAACAGAAAGTCCTCTATCTTGCGGGCAGATTTTGGATGCCTTTTCGATGTCGAAACGAGGCCCATGACGGCTCGTTGGAAAGATATGAATGTATACTTTCTGAAAATGCTTATTTTTCTCCAAAATGATCACTGGAAGTCTATAAAAATCTAACATGTGTGTAAAACCCCAAAAAATAGACTTTTCTGATAAACGGGGCAGAGTGTGGAAAAAGTGAGTGTTTTTCGCCTTTTGGGGGGAGAAAATCATCTTCAATTGATCTGAAAATCGCTGAGTAGATCCCTTTGAAATTATGGCATCCAATGATACCATTTTCATCCTTTGAGAATGTCCCAAACAGAAATGGCGATGCCCATGATTTTTAGCCAAAAGCCCAAAAATGACAAAAAACCAAAACTTGTTGAATTTTGCCCAATTTTGGTGAGCATGACCCTCAAGGGTTTTCAAAAACATGCTGAGAATCTGAGGCCAAAATTTGGAGCTTTGAGGTGTCTTTCTTCATTTTTTGTGTCGGGCGCCTCCTTTGAGCTTCCTTGAGTTTTTCCTGTGTGGCCTTCAATTTTCGTCGGGCGAACTGATTGAGCTTTTTATAGTGCCCGATCATCCTCCTTTGAAGGTCCAAATCTCTATTGGCATTTTCCAACTTCTTCTCCAAGTGATCATTCACCCTCTCAAGCCATGCTTCTCGATTGTTCTCTATCTCTTGGGTGAACAAAGTAGTGAGAGGAAAAGATTAGAGAAGGGCAACTTCTTCCTCTTTTTGTTTCTCAAGGGCTCTTCTGAGTCCCATGGTCCTTGGCCTCTTTCTTTTGGGCTGATCTTCATCTTCGCTATCATTGAACTCACCCATGAGTTCTTCCAATTTAACTTGCACCTTGGAGGCCTCCTTTTTATATTTGATGGTTCGTGTCTCAAATACCGCCATGTGGACACTCATCTGTTTATTTTATGTTTGCAAAAAGTGATTGAAGTTTCTAGACCTCTCTAGATCTGCCCTCAAAACATCAATTTGTTTTTCTTTATTGATCAAGAGAGACTCTAGGATTCAGGCCTCATTGTCGCTATCATCACTTTGGATCTGAATTATGTCAAAGTCCCTCTCCTTCTCATGGTTTCTTTCTTCTTTCTCCTTTCCATTTCTTTGGGTGGCCTTCTTGGTCTTCCTCCTCTTGGGTAATTCGACAATGGGTTGCTTGGGAAACTTCCCCTTGCTTCGAAGGGCCCTAGTAACATTTGGAGTTATAGTTTGAGGCACCCTTTTCCTTGATGTCATGGGCTTGGCCACTTTTGGGGAAGAAAGCATGGCCCCTTGCCTAGGAGAGGCAGCTAGCACATGCTCTATTGGCTCTTTGCCTTGTTACTTCCCTCATCATCCTTGCCACTGTTTTGAGTTTCTTCATGAATGCTTTGAGTGTCTTCTTGCATGTCTTTTTGAGGGCTGCCCTCTTTACTCTTGTCCTTGATTTCTTTAGGACTTTGAGCCTCTATCTCTTCAATGTTTCAGGCTTCATCTTCATCTTTTTTGCTACTGTGAGGGCTACCAATATCCTCATCAAACTATTCAATTTCCTCATCATTTCCCTCCTCACTGTTTTGCTCTTTTTTATGGTGTTGCTCTTCATCATTGTGATGCATATCATCACTGTGTTTTTCTTCACTTTGCTACCTTTCCTCACTGTGCTCTTCTTCACCTTGCTACCCTTCCTCATTGTGCTCTTTTTCACTTTGTTGCCCTTCTTCATCATGCTCTTCTTCAACTTGCTGCCCTTCTTCATCATGTTGTTGTTCATCATGCTCTTCTTCCTCATCATGCTCTTCTTCTTGTTCAATCATGGGAAATTTGATCTTCTTGGGAATGGGCTTACTTGAAGAAGGCGAAGGATGGTGAGTGGAAGGTGAAGGAGATGCATGGGATGAAGGAACAATGGCGAAATCTGGATGTGCAATGAAAGTGTCCCAAGAGATTCCCTTCTTCTCAAGCTGATGAAGAATGACAACCTTGATGAGGGAATGATGGAAAAGGCAAGCTGACTACTGAGAAGGAGGTCTTTTCTGAACAGTCGAGACCATTTTTTCAATACTTCTATGGATGAAGAAGGGGAGATTTAACAATTGGTCTCTTGTGAAATGCATGAGCAACCGAACATGGTAAGCATAGACCCAGGAGAATCTTCCCTCGCATGTGAAATATTTCATGATTATATTCATGAGGGGAGCATAACTAGCCAACAGATATGAGAAAGGAAAAATGGATGGACATGTATCCTGATGCTCAGGCTTCAAAAAGGGTTTGTACTGTTCTGAGTCCAGGTGGCTCTGTTTAAACCATTTCTCTACAAAATAAGGGATTTTGGTGGCTTTGAAAATGGATCTAGGAGAAAACTTGAAATCCAAGCCTGCCAGTTGAAAGTGTTTCCCTTGAAATCTCAAAGCACAAAGATGTGTCAAGGGGAGATAGCTTTTCACCTCCTGCACCCTTTGACAAAACTCTAGAGATCCAACTTCATGAAAGTTAAACAGGACTGATGGATGAGCATTTACCTCTTCAATTGAAACAGGTTCAAACCGCTTGTGAAGGCCACTTCTATTGTCTTGCATGGGAGGCATTTTGTTTTGGATAATCTTTGCTAACTGACAAAAACAAGTCGTCTCAATTTATCCTTGAAATGGTTTCTCAACAACACCCCTGTCCTCCTTATAAGTCACTGTTTTATCCTCTTTTGATGCCAATCAACAAGTGCTTGTCAAATAAAAACAAAAAGTCAGTTTATCACTGTGCTTGGGCAAGGTCTTGAAAAGGTGTGTTTGTGGTTTCTTGGTGAAGAAAGGACTCTTGTGTTTTGAAAAAAAACACCTTTCCCTCCAAACAATGTTCTTTTTTTGTTCACTGCTCTTCACAAAGGTAGACCAAACATCCTTCAATCTAACTTAAAAGAATTTTCAACGCAAATTTTGCTTTTTGAACTATGGAGGCTGCACAGAGTTTGTTGTCTCATAACATACAAAGGAAGTTTTTACATTTACCAAGCCTTCATCTCTTAAAAAACCCTACTCCTTCACTATCATTGTCTTTGAAAGGTGATAAGGGCTTCTTAAGACCATTTAAACACTTTCCTCTATCACTGTAACGGTCTGTAACACTCACAGTAATAAACAACTTTGATTTTGATCAAAAACCCTACCCTCTTTATCACTGCTTCTTCCTTGGAGAAAATGGCAACAATACCCCTTTTATAATTTGAAATGTACCAAGGGGTAATGGAAAATACCTTGAAGATGGCTTCGTGAAGTTGGTTGATCAATTGAGCAGCTCCAAAGACGTTTTTTGAGGGCTTTTGGGTGAGCGGCACTTTCACAGAAAAGAGCGCCGCGCAGTCGGGTCGGTCTCGGGTGGTGGGTGAATGGGCGCTATAGGCACGTCGTGCAACCGTTGAAGACCAGTGTAAATGCACTCACAGGCGCGCCGCGTAGGCTTGAAGGCCTGAAAACTCTGAAAAAATGCCGAAAACACTTGGTTTCTCCAGCGAGTAGCTAATGGAGCATGGTTTGCATTTTGAATTTACACAAGGGGTTGTTTCAACGGTCTCTTCCACCTTTAAATGAACTTAAAAACGTTTGTGTTTATTTCATAAGTGTTTGAATTCCCTTTGAAAATTTTTTGTCATATAACAACACAACATGTTATATTTCATCACCTTTTTAAATATCATGAAGCCTTATTTTCGAACAAGTTTATGACAAAATGTTGTGGATGCTATTTTGAAGGTCTTCATAGATATGACCTTTCCCAAAGTGAAGAAGCCATCTCAAAGCTAAAATATTTTTCACTGTCTCTCCATCTCTGTCTTTTAAAGGAAAAATTGCACAAAGTCATATCAGGGATTGTAGATGCACCCTTACAATGATATTTCTTTTTTACTGTGGGTAAAACCCTAGTTGTATTCACCTAGGCTTGACAAACATCTGTTTACCAAAAATAAAATCCTTTAAAATACCCTTCATGCAATCATATGCAACAGCAAGGTTTTTTCACATGTTTCATAAAAAAGGTCTAGTTTATGGTTGTAGTATGCCTTGTTCCTTTGAATGATGTCTTGGACTTGAATCATGGTGTCCCAGCTTTTCTCATACATACTGTCTCTGTATATTCATTTGCAAAAATCTCTTTCAAAAGCAAGGCTTAATCTATCTTCTTGTCATTTTGATGAGGTTGTTCTAAGTTTGGGCATTCTAGCCTCAGATTACCCTTTGAAGGAGACCTTTGATAGAATAAAAACAAAACCTCTTTGATTATTATAGTACCACTGCTTGTCATCTTTTTAACACCATTTTCTACTAATGATCATTTAATTGTTTCCCATTGCATTTGAATTATGTCTTTCAATCATTGAAACTATACAAGCAATCCTTAAGGCCATTTACAGCATTGTTAGCCTTGTGCTTTTTGGATGAGGCTGCACCTATGTTCCTGACCCTCTGCTTATTAAATGAAGGAGGCCTTCATAATATTCCCAACCATCTACTCATGTTTAGAGGAGGTTTTCAACAAGTGACCCAACCCTCTGCTCATGTTTAGAGGACGTTTTACACAGTCACCCAACCATATGCTCATGTTTGGAGGAGGTTTTACATAGGGATGCAATTTCATCTCTTTCAAACTGTGTCATATTTCCTTTCACTGCATATCTTTTCTTGGTATATCACAGTAAGTAATAAAAGTGAAAATTTGACAATATGCCATGAGAGGAATTCTCTGAGATATGTATTATGTTGTTAAAATGCTCTCATGCATATTTAGAAACCAGAAGCAACCTGACTTGTATCTGTGGAGTAATAATTGCTATTCATTAGTCACTAACCTTTTTTACTGTGTTTGCAGAAGTTCATTGAATTACCTCTCTGTCTAGTACTTTCATCCCAGGCTCAAAACCACATGAGAAGCAGTTGTCTTCTCATGTTTAGTTTAATAATGTCTTCTGGAACACTAGTACACTTCTTCTTTTGAAAAAGACATTGAAACACTATAGAGAAACACAATATGAATTTGGCTTTTGAAACATGCACTACTAAGACACCAAGACTTGTTAGTGGCGCGACCTAAGGGTGTATCAAACTTTGTTTGCAGAATAGGAAGGCCATCTATGACTAGTTGGTTTTAGACAGAGGTTCTTTTGGCTTAGGATAGTTTGCCAAGGGAGGAATGCCTAAAGTGCCACTACCTAACTTAGCGGAGATTTTTGATAGACTTGGAGTATTCTCTTTGGTATGACCAGATCCCAAGATGAGATATGACCAGAGGTAGGGTAGCTGACATTCTTATCAATCAGTTGGTTAATGAATGAGTTGGGGATGAGGGTGAATGACAGCAGATAACTTTAGCTTATGACAGCTGATGGACAAGTTTGTATGACTGAGACTAGATAGGGCTTGACAATCAGGTTTTTTCTCATCATAGGTTGATTGAAAAGGTAGGAGGGAAAAATGTTTATGGGTTTTTTCTAGCTGAAAAATTTGACAAATTGGAGATCAGCTGCTAGAAACTTGGCTTTAAAAACTAGTCATCATCAACAGGTGAAAAATATTGATGACTAACAGGCCCAATCAAGATTAAGCAGTTTGATTTGTCATGAGCTGTGGCTTTTTGGACAAGCTGCTCACAAATTTTATTTTTGCAAAAAGTAAAACTAAAAAATGAGGGCTATAATCTGGAATTTGTCATTCATCCCTCTCTTTTTTCTTTGGTTCAAATTTGAACTTTTGGAAACAATATCTTTTTCTAATCTACTGATAAGCCAAGTTTAATCAGTTTGACAAATCTTCATTTACTAACATATCAGCAAAAATTAAAAATTTGTTCAATCATGATTAGGTTGTATGACTGAACAAGTCTTCCTTTCTAAAGTAGTGGCATTTGGACTTGCACACTTTCAAAAACATTCTTTTTTGGTATGGGGCCTTACCTTTTCTTTTATCTGCCCTCTTTTCTTCCTTTCTTTCTTTCAGTGTTTGTTTTTATAATATTTTATTCAAGCAGTGTTATATACAATGAATGAAGCTTTAAACTAAGGTTTTTAACAAAAATAATGCTTGAGCATACTGTCGTTGACAATAACTGCAAATAATTCTGTTCCATCCATTTCTTGTAGGAAAAATGCATTGTTACCTCTTACAGAATGGATGATGTATGGACCTTTCCATAGATTATCAAATTTTCCATGATTGCCTTTGTCTTCCCTTCTTTAATCCCACTTCAGCACTTTGTCTCCAATGTTCAAATCATTTTCCTTAGTCCTCTTATCAAAAATCTTCTTGATGTGTTCCTACAGTTGTTGTGTTCTGTTATATACTTCTTCTCTGGTTTGTTGTAACTAGACAGTTTGGTTTATTCTTCTTTACTTATCATTTTTTTCAGACTGTACTTCTTGGATGAGTTTCATCACTAATACTCCCAAGCTTGTTGGGAAAACTACATCTGCTCCATACACTAGCTGATAGGGTGACATACCAATTGATTTTTTATTTGTTAATCTGTTTGCCCATAGTGCATGCACTAGTTTGTTGTGCCATGACTTCTTGTTCTCTTCTAGCAACTTTTTCATGATGTTTACCAAACTTTTGTTTGAGGATTCAGCCAACCCATTACCTTGAGGATAATAAATTGTAGAATATCCCAATGCAATATGATATTTGTGGCAAAAATACACCATTTTATTGGATCTGAAGGCAGCAGCATTGTCATTAATAATCTTCCTAGGACAGCCAAATCTCGACAAAATGTGGTTTTCAAGGAATTTGATGATTACTGAGTCAGTGGTAGTCCTAGAAGGGATGGCCTCTATCCATTTGTAAAATATTCAGTTGCAGTTGGAATCCACTTGTGTTGAGCTGAAGAGGCAGAATGGATTTTTCCAATAAAATCTAGGCCCCATTGTTGAAAAGGAGCTTCAATAGAAATAGGATGCAAAGGTAATGGCAGGAGTTTTCTTTTACCCTCAAAGGTTTGGCACTTATGAAAAGAAACTACCATTTTATGGATGTCTTGAAAGAGTGTGGGCCAGTAGTAACCAGCTCTAAGGGTTTTATTGACAGTGGTTTTCCAATAGAGGTGGCCTCCACATTCTCCTTCATGAAACTCATGCTTGATATTATCTGCATCATCCTCAGGCAAACATTTAAGAAATATACCACTAGCATTTTTTCAATATGAAAATTTATATAAAATGCAGAAGTTTACAGCCCTTAACTTTAAGAATCTTGCCTTTTTTTTGGACAAACCAGGAGGAACATTAAGGTTAAAAAGCACGTATAAAATATCAGCATACCAAGTTGAATTCAGAGATGATTCTTCAATGGGTGGAGTTTCTAGCTCCTCTTGTTCATCTAATGCATCAATCATGTTTATGTCCAGTGCTTGAAATTTTGTTTCAACCATGAGTTTAGCCAGTCCTTGCCCTTTGATTAGCTTAGTGGACCTGATTTCTATATCATATTCTAAAATGACAGCAATCCACTTACCTCTTTTGCCATCAGGATCTTTTGTCAAGATGTCTTTTACCACTGTGTGAGGCACGTATGCAATGATGTGTGAGTGCAGATTGTATAATATGATGTCTTTCAATGCCTTGAACACAAGAATGATGACAAGGGTATTTCAATGCAAGGATTAATATCAATGCCTTGCTTAAGGCAAAAGCTTTTTTTTCCATTATGTTGTACTTCAGAGGTGCATCTCTTAATTCCTTGATGAAAAATGCTATGGGCTGCTCCTTTCCTTTTATGTTTTTCTGCAATAGGACAACAGCAACTGTATGTTCTGATGCAAAAGAAAATATGAAGAAATATTTGGTAAAATCAGGGCTGATCAAAACTAGTGTTTGGGTAAGAGCTTGTTTTACTAGATCAAAATATTTCTTTGCTTCTATGGTCCATTTGACTCCTATTTCTCTTTTCAGCATGTTTGTGATGTTTCTTAGGAGTTTTGCAAGGTTTGGTATGAACCTTCTTAAGAAATTTATCTTCCCAATGAAAGATTGTAGCTCTTTGATATTTCTTGGATGGCTGATTTGCAATATTCCTTCAATCCTTTTTGGGTCAATCTTGATCCCTTCTTCAAATATGATGTGGCCTAAAAATTTTCCTTCTTGAAGGCCAAACAAAGTTTTCTTGGGATTCAAAGACAAAACCATATTTTCTGCATTTTTCAAAGACTTTTCTTAAGTGAGCTAGGTGTTCTTCGTCAGTTTTTTAGTAGACTGTGATGTCATCAAGGTATATCACAATGAAGTAACCTATTTCTTCTGAGAAATCAATATCCATGGCTCTTTGAAAGGTGGCACCAGCATCCATTAACCCAAAAGGCATTTTAACATACATGAAGGTGCCCAAGGGTGTAGTGAAAGTTGTCTTGTGTTGATCATCCGGGTGTACCAGCACCTGAATGTATCCTAAAAAGCCATCTAGCAAAGATATTCTTTAGAACCTACTACCCTTTTTAAAATGTGATCCATTTTTGGTAAAGGGTAGTTGTCTTTTAAGGAGGCTTTATTTAAATTTCTGAAGTCTATGCACAGCCTAGTTTCTCCTATTTTCTTCCTCACTGATACAAGATTTGAAACCCATTCTGAGTATCTTAGAGGGACTATTATTCCAGCATCATACATTTTCTTGATTTCCTTCTCAACCAGTGGCAGTTGCACAGGGTTTATTCTGCGTAATTTATGTTTAAAGGGCTTCTGGTTTTCTTTGAGAGGGATCTTATGTTGGATTATCTCAGTATCATATGACTTTAAATCTTCATAGCTCCAAGCAAACACATCAGAAAATTCTTTGAAAAGCTCAAGATATTTATGTTTTATATGAGTTGGCAGTGTTTTGTACAGTTTTATCATTTTGGGTTCCTGTACACTACCTATATTGCATTCTTCTATTTCAGCTTCAGTGGGCTCTATTTTTGGCTTCCTAGCCACATCATTAAAGTCAAAAAGTTCCTCTAGAGTAACCAATCCCTTTGCCAAATTATCATTATTGGATTGCAGCACTTCAAAGTATTTTTTTTTTAATTTGTGAATAGCTTTGTTTCATGTGGGTTTTCTTTTTCTAACAGATTTATGTTAGCATTATCAAGAGGTTCTGTTAGGTCCCTGTAATTTGTCATATTCACAAGACCAAATTGAACAAGGGTAACATCAAACCAATCTTTGGAGCCATAGGACCTAGCCTTCCTAAACTCAGAGAGGGCTCTCTCTATATTTGTGTAAAAGATGTAAACTTAATTGATTTAGGCTAGTTCTAATGATTAGGGTTTTTTTGTTTGTTTTGATTGGTTGGGTAGGTTGTCAAGAAGAACAGATAGGGTAAGATAAAGACAATCCATTGGGCTATGGGGTCTAGAAAAGATCTTAAAACATGAAACAATAGGTCAAGGGTGTTTTATAGGGCAAGTTAACAAAGCCAAATGGATCATTTAGATAAAATGAGTATGGGATGAAAGTACGTTATGAATTAAGAAAAACTAAAGGGAAATCAAGAATCCTTTAACTATACTTCAGAAAAGGAAAGCTTTCAAGACTATATTTTAGTAAGACTGAAGAGCAGTTAAGAATTCTTCAGCTAGACTTCACTAGGCAGACCTAAAAACAACAATCAAGTAACCCTAGAGAGCAGTTAATAATTCTCTAAGTATTATTTTCAGACAAAGAGAGCATTTAAGATATCATTTTAGTGAAATTAAAGAGCATTTAAGAATTCTTTAATCAAACCTAGTGGAATAAAACATTTAAATGACAAGAATCAGACAAACTTAAGGTGCTTTCAACAACAAATCTTAAGCTAAGCTTTCTGCTCTGCCATAAGAGAAATTAATGAAAAATATGAGAACATAAGGAGATGAATGTAAGACAAGAAAAACATCACCATTGACAAAGTTCATGTATCCAGCAAATGTGCTTGGTCCAATGATATTCAGTCCAAAAGCATGTTACAAAGCTCCAAAGCCAAACTTCCTTCCAACTCCAAGTCTATGAGATATCTAGCTAAGAAAACTATTAAGAACCAACAACTACAATGACGCCTCCATGTAGTATTTAACTTTCAAAGGAGGGTCAAAACCATAGCTAGGGTTGCAAAAATGTCATTAATTACATCATAAATGCCAATTTGTCCTAGGAGACCATGCAAGGCCCAAGGCACAAATATCCTAATTAAATAAATGCAAAAATAAATGCTAACATAACTCCTCAGCTAACTCTGGAGTTATTTGCCCCAAAAACCCTCAAAATATCTTTTTCATTAACTCCAAGTGTCTTTTGTTGACTTTCTGGCAAGGGCGCAACACCAAAACAGGAAAAATAGGTCTTTTGCAGCTGAGATGTGGAGGACTTCCTAGTGTCCAAATGAGCTGCATGGTAGCTCATTGGAAAGCCTATCCTATATACTTTCCAAAACTTCCTTTAGTTTTCTAATTAGTGTTCATTTTCCTGCTTGAAAACTAATTCTCCCAATACTTCTTAGGGCATAGTGCCAGCTCTAAAAATAGGGCAGAAAGTTGAATTTTTGCATGTTTTTGGCACTTTTGGAGGACCAGTTCTACTCCAAATGAGCTGAAATTTTGTGTGGGTGATTTCCTTTGCCTGATGAACACAAAAATGCAAAGTTTTTCTCCAATGGGTACCCCAAAAAAGAGCGCAGTGCCAGTGGCGCTGCGCGCTTGGCCCTTCAAAACAATCAAATTTCCAAAAACTCAAAAATTTGCAAAAAGTTTCCAAAATTGGGATTTGCCTTACTGATCATGTATGGGATGCTTGTAGGGATGCATCAGCAAGGATTTCAAGTTTTTATTTGGCCTTTGCCCCCTTTAGTGCTTGAATCTTTGCAAGGGCTCTTTTGAGCTTGGCCCTTGCAATCTTGTTTCTTAAGGCATAATGCCTTTCCATCTTCTTTTGAGGGTCAAGGACTCCCTTGGTATTCTCCAACTGACCCTCTAAGTGTACATTTTCCCTCTCTAGCCAAGGTTCCCGGTCATATATATTTCCATGGCAAGCAACTCACTTGGAGTGAGCTGCTCTGCCAAGGCTACCTCTTGCTCTCTCTCCTTGGCTAAGGCCTTCTTCAAGCCAATTGTCCTTGGCCTCTTCCTAGTAAGTTGTTATTCCTCTTCGTCAGTGTCATCAAGAGTGCCCAAGAACTCATCCAGATTTGCCTTGGCTTTTCTAGCCTCTTTCCAGGATCTGATTGCCTTGATCTCATAGATAGCCTTCTATGCATCCAGCTACTTGTTTTCAACCTCAAAATAGTGGATTACATTATTAGCCTTACCTAGATTGGTTTGCAGATCCTTAATCTGAGCATATTTTCTTTTGAGCAACATGCTTGTGATCCTTTGCTCATTTTCATCATCACTGTCAATGTGAATAAGTTGAAACTCTTGTTCAGTTTCATGCATGTATTCTTCTTCTTCATCAACGACCTTTTCCTTACCTTTTTCAAGCTGCTTGGTTGATGTAGAAGGTATGGCCCCTTGCCTCTTAAGGGTAGCAAACACATGCATATTTCCCCTCTGGTAGGTCAAAGGAAAAGGTTCTATGTTACTCATATTTGTGCCACTTGTTTTACTGCCATCATCACTGGTACCATCACTGCTTTCATGGCTCTTTGACCCACTACCATCATCCTCACTTCTTTCTACCTCACCGCCATCATCTTCACTGATATGTGCCTCACTGCCCTCACTTCTCTTTTCTTCACTAATTTATTTCTCATTGTTTGACTCCTCATTGCCATCTCCCTTACTTCTTTCTTCTTCATTGTTTGATGCACTAGTACCATGAGATGATGGTGAGGGATTATGTAAAGTTGATGAAGGAGGAGGATCATCATGATGTGAAATACTATGAGTGGATGGTGAGATGGAAGATTCATCATGGGGTGAGAGAATGTGAGAGGATGGAGGAATGGGAGGATGATAAGATGAAGGGGAATCTTGTTGCTGAGGGACTTGTGTAGAAGTGAAAAACTAATTGGAAATGAAGGTCTCCCATGGAATACCTTTCTGCTGCAGTTGGTGCATAACAACCATTTTAATAAGAGAGTGATGGAAGAGGCTTTGCATCTGCTGAGGATAGTCTCTCTTTTTTACAATATAGGAAATTTTTTCAATGCTTCTATAGAGGTAATAGGATATGTGCAACATCCTCACCCTAGTAAAGTGCATAAGCAGTCTGATGTGATAGGAGTAAATGTGGGAGAATATTCCTTCACATGTGAAATATTTCATAATGATCCTCATCATAGGTGCATATCTATCAAGAAAATGTGAGAAAGGAAATATGGATTTGTTGTGGTCTTTGTATCTGGGCTTTATGCAGGGTTTAAAGTAGCTCATGTCTAGATTGTTCTGCTTGAACCATTTCTCACCCACACTTGGTATGCCTATGGCATTGGCAATAGCATCTGCAGATAACTCAAAGGAGACCCCTACAAGGTTAAATTGTTTTTCATGCAAGTTAAGTATGAAGAGCCTAGTTAGCTCAGGGTGGTTTTGCACCTGTTGTACCTTCTCACAAAAATCAAAGCATCCTACATGCTTAAAAATTTGAACAGTAAGGGGAGATGCCATTAGATCTTTTGTGTTGGGGGGTTCAAATATGTTGATATTTCCACCTTTGTGCTCATGCCTCCTTGGAATTTGAGCCTCTCCTCCACTACCACTGTCTTCTGACATTGTAAACCTTGCCTTGAGAAACCCTACGACTGTAAATGGGAATGAGATGAAGGGATGGTGATGAAAAAGGCAGCTCTGCAAGTGAATGAGATGAGCGAATGAGGGTAAAAGTGTATGAGAATGAGTGAGAGGCTAACAATTCAATGATAACCCTATACTGACATGTTTAAACTCTGTTTTGAAATACTAGGGCCAAATGTGAAATTGAGATGAAAGAGGGTAATGGAATGGCAACCTTTGCAATGTAGGGGGTGAAATAAATGGAATGGGTGTAGGGGAAGTTTAGGTGAATGAACAACCTTCAAACAGTGCAACCCCTCTGTTAATCACTGATTGTCTTTATAAGAAGATGAAAATAATGGTAAACAGTGATGTCAAGTTTAGGCCCTAGGGTGTCTTCTTAGGGTTTCCTTCTTTCAATTACAAATCATCAAAATCTTTAATATGAGTTTATGTGATGGTACTTACCCTTAAAAACGCTTGAAGGACCCTTGGAAATATTGTGGAGGTGGTTTGACTTGATTTGGATGGTCAAATTTCTTGGAGAGCCCTCTTGGCCACGCAGCACCTGAGATGAGGGTGCAACGCTCAATCCTAAGCATGCAGCGCTCAATCCTGAGCACGCAATGCCAAATTTTTCTTCATCGGGTGGCTGTCGGGCAAGAGCGCAGCACTTTTCTAGGCGCGCAGCACCTGTGTAAAATACACGGGGAGAAATTGTCAAATGCGCAGCGTCGGTTTCCAGGGGCACAACGCCAGAAGACTTCACCCAATTTTGGCTTAAAAACTCCCAAATTCTTCACTCTTGAGTGCTCAGATGGTTTTGCAAGGAAATAATGATATGTTTGAAACATAAAATGACCTTTTATAGGCTTGAGAATTAGATTTAACTTTGCAAACCCACTTTCCTAATGTTTTAAGCCCTTTTCACTTTCTCACTAATGTTTTTGACTTTTGCTCTACAGGTGACTAAAAACATTAACTTAGCTCTGCTTTTACTCCTTGAGGCATAAAAATTTAATCTTTGCAACTTTAGGATGTTTTCATAGTAGCAGCCTCTTCAAAAACCTCCCTTGTTTTTCATTACTACACTCAACTTATCCTTTTCTCCTTTGCTGGCAGTTTGCTGGAGTTATGAAATTTGTCTTTCATTTTGATCCTGGAGACTTTGATATGTTTATTTTCACATAGCAGCAGCCTTACTTCCACCTTGGAGCTTAACCTCATCTTTTGCTCATTTAGACATGGCAAGCTCATTTTGACAAGTTTGGGATCTGATCAAACAATGACATCTTATGAATCCTTCCTTTGCTTTCACCATAGGGTTTAACATCATCATTTCACCTTCTCTTGTCACTTTTCCAAAACCCTAGGCATTTGGAGTGCTTTAAGACAATCATCAGTGTTGTCTTCTAAGTTCTCTATAGCCCCTTCAAGTTCATTCATTTATGTCTAGTTCACCTCACCTTTTCCATTTTTCTTCAATCTAATTTGACAAACTTTCTTCATGTTTGGTTTGGTGTACCTTCTCCATGGTCATTCTGCAATTGATCACCTTTTGGCACTCTACTTGGACCATCAAGATCAAGAACCCTAATTGTCTATAAGAACAAGTGTTGCCTCTCTTCCTTGCTGCAAATTGTCTTCATTCAGGAGCAGACCACCTACCTTACCAGTACTTTCTATTGATAGATCCTTTAACACTCCTGCAGAAGTGTCAAAGTTTACATTTACCTCATGTGCAGACTCTGAACTGAAGGATAGTCTTCTTGTGAAAATTTTAGATCTTTATTGAATAACCATGTCTCAAAATTCTATTACATCTGAGCCAGATTCTAACAAAGAAAAACAATGTTTAAAACATCCAATAGTGACCTTACAACATGTGAAACCCTAATTGAGCTAGTGGGAGGGTTCTTTGACCATGATCTTGACTGAAAATTGGCTTGGAGGCTTCAATTGAAAAACAGAGTATTGTCAAAGTGTTGTATTGAAGATCCAAAATCCAATGTACTTGATTTATATCTAAAGAGCCTACAGAGATATTTTGAGATCATCAATGCTTGATGAACCTAGGGAACATGGGAATGAGTAGGCTATAGGAAACCCTAGATGGAAAGTGGAGTGTATGGACAGGGGAAAAGTAGGCCAATGAGGTTATAGGCAGAGAAGGAGACTAAAAATGATAGGTATAAGCTTAGGAAGAGTTTGTAGGAGTGATAGGGTAACCATGAAAAGGAAAACTAATAGAATAGTGAAAAATTTTCTATTAGGATAATGAAGGCAGTGAGATTTCTGAAACTCACAATATTTCAAGGAATGTTGTTTTCAGAAATCTAGAACCAATCTTTAGTCATCTATAGATAATGAAAAATATTGATGACTAACAATGGCTACACTTGGGGAGGGTAGCTCATTTTCAGGAGGTGTCCAGAACCTCAGAATTCATATCTCTAAGTTTTGAAGATTAGTACCTTACTTGTACTTGGCAGAACTCTTTTTCTTCTTTTGCCGATTCACTCATGTTCTTTGAAGCTATGATCTCAAAATCTGAAAATACATGATTGCTTCAATATCAATTCTACCTACCCATCATACTTTTCCTAACATTTTTTTCTTCACTTGGGTGCATTTGGATTAGCAAACCCTTGACATCATTTTTTTCTTTTGAAAGCATAAAAACTGTCTACTTCTACCCTTATCACTTCCAAGAGCTCAGAGTAGGCTGATGAACTCTTTATTCTCTACCTACTCTACTTATCTGTCAAGGTTAAGCAATTTGACAGATTTTCATTCTCTAAGCTGCCAACATGAAATTTAAAACATGATCAAACCAAGGTTAAGCTATCTGATTTGTCATGGGCTGTGGCATTTTGGACAAGCTGCACACAGACTTTATTTTTGTACAAGTGGAACTAAAAACTTGAGGGCTAATAATTTGGAATTTGTTACCTATCCCTCTCTTTCTCTTTTGGTTCAGATTTGAGCATTGAAACCAAATATATTTTCCTAATCTAATCTACTGATAAACCAAGTTTACATGGTTTGGAAAATCTTCTTTCACTAACCTATCAGCAGAAATTTAAGACATGTTCAACCATGATTAGGCTAAATGAATGAACAAGAATCTCTTTTCTTCAAGAGCAGTGGCATTTAGGCTTGCACACTTTCAACAATACTCTTTTTGGTATGGGGTTGTACCTCTTCTTTTTACCTGCCCTCTTTTTCTTCTTTTGTTTGTTTTGTGTTTCATTTTTCTAATATTTCATCAAGTAATGTTATGTACAATGAATGAAGCTTCAAACCAGGAATTTCTAACAAAAATAGTGCTTGAGCATCCTGCCATTAACAGGACCTCCAAATAACTCTGTTCCATCCATATCTCGTAGGAAGAATGCATTGTTACCTCTTATTGAATTGATGATGTATGGACCCTTCCATAGATTTTCAAATTTTCCATGCTTGCCTTTATCCTCTCTTCTTGAATCCCACTTCAACACTTTGTCTCCAATCTGGAAATCATTTTCCTTGGTCCTTCTGTCAAAGATCTTCTTGATGTTCTCTTGCATTGCTTGTGTTCTTTTGTAAACTTCTTCCCTTAACTACTGCAAATGAATGGTTTGGTTCAGCCTCCTTTTTTTATCATTCTCCTATGATTGTACCTCTGGGGGAAGCTTCATAACCGGAACTCTCAAGGATGTTGGGAAAACTGCATCCATGCCATACACTAGTTGATAGGGAGACATGTTAATTGGTTTTTTTGCTTGTTAATCTATCTGCCCGTAGTGCATGCACTAATTTTCTATGCTATGACTTTTAGTTCTCTTCCAATAGCTTCTTGATGATGTTCACCAAAATTTTGTTAGAGAACTCAACCATCCCATTACCTTGAGGGTAATAAGCTATATAATGTCCTAGTGTGATATGATACTTGTAGAAAAAGTCCACCATTCTCTTGGACTTAAATGCAGCAGCATTATCGGTGATGATCTTTCTAGGACAGCCAAATCTGAACAAGATGGTGTTTTCAAGGAATTTGATGATGACTAAGTCAGTGGCATTTCTTGAAGGGATGGCTTCTATCCATTTGGTGAAATATTCAGTGGCAGTGAAGATCCACTTATGTTGGGAAAATGAGGTGGGGTGGATTTCTCCAATGAAATATAAACCCCACTGTTGAAAAGGAGTTTCAACACTGATAGGATGTAAAGGCAAAGTCAGTAATTTTCTCTTTCCATCAAAGATTTGGCATTTATGGCAAGTCATTACTAGCTTGTTTATGTCAGGGAAAAGAGTGGGCCAATAGTAACCAGCTCTAAGGATTTTGTTGGCAGTGGTTTTCTAGTAGAGATGACCTCCACACTCTCCCTCATGAAACTCATGCATGATTCTATCTGCATCATCTTCTAGTAAAAATTCAAGCAAGATACCAACAGAGTTTTTCCAATACGAAGCTCTATCTAGAATGCAAAAATTTACAGCCTTTGGTTTCAAGAATCTAGATTTTGTTTTGGACAGAGCAGGAGGAGCATTTAGATTAAAAATCACATATAATATATCAGCATACTAGAGTGAGTTCATAAATGCTTCTTCAATGGGTGGATTCGCCAGTTCCTCTTGTCCATCCAAAGAATGTATCATGTTTATGTCTAGTGCTTGAAAGTTTGCTTCAGCCATGAGCTTGGAAAGTCCTTGTCCTTTAATCATTTTAGTGGGTTTGATTTCTAAATCATATTCTAAGATGACAGCAATCCACTTTCCCCTTTTACCATCAGGATCTTGATTCAGTATGTCCTTGAAAACTATATGTGGAACAAAAGCAATAACATGTGAATGCAAGTTGTAAACTCAGAAATATTTTAAGGCTTTGATTAAGGCAAAGGCTTGTTTCTATGTAATGTTATATTTCAGAGGGGCATCTCTCAGTGCATTTCTGAAAAAAGCTATGGGTTGTTCTTGTCCCATCATGTTCTTTTGTAGCAATACTGCAGCAATAGTGTGTTCTGATGCAAATGAAAAAATGAAGAAATTCTTGGTAAAGTTAGGGCTAATTAGAACTGGTGTTTGGGTAAGTGCTTATTTTACCATTTCAAAGGATTGTTTGGCTTCTGTGGTCCTTTTGACTCCTATTTCTCTTTTCATCATATTTTTAATGTTTCTTATGAGTTCTGCAAGGTTTGGTATGAACCTTCTTAGGAAGTTGATCTTTCCAATGATATATTGCAGCTCTTTAATCTTTCTAGGGTGGCTGATCTGCAATATACTGTCAATCCTTTTTGGGTCTATCTTAATCCCTTCTTTAGATATGATGTGGCCTACGAGTTTTCCTTCTTGAAGACGAAACATATTTTTCTTAGGATTCAAATATAGACCATACTTCCTCCACTTTTCAAAGACCTTTATTAAGTGAACTAGGTGTTCTTCATCAGTTTTAGAATAGACAATGATGTCATCAAGGTATATCACAATGAAGTAATACATGTCTTTGGAAAAATCAATGTCCATGGCTCTTTGAAAAGTAGCCCCCGCATTCATCAACACGAAAGGCATTTTGACATACATGAAAGTGCCCCAAGGTGTATTTAAGGCAGTTTTGTGCTAATCACTTAGAAGTACTAGCACCTGATTGTAACTCAAAAAACCATCAAGCAATGATATTCTTTTGGAACCTACCACCCTTTGCAATATATGATCCATCTTAGGTAAAGGGTAGTTGTCTTTCAGGGAGGCTTTTTTAAGTTTCTAAAGTTTATGCATAGCCTAATCTCCCCTGTTTTATTTCTTATTGACACAAGGTTTGAAACCCATTCTGAGTACCTAAGTGGGGCTATGATTCCAGCATCATACATCTTCTTTATTTCCTTCTCAACTAGAGGCACTAGGACGGGATTTATTCTTCTCTATTTTTGCTTGAATGGTTTCTGGTTTTCCTTGAGGGTAATCTTATGTTGAATAATGTTTGTGTCATAGGACTTCAAGTCCTCATATCCCCATGCAAACACATCCTTAAATTCTTTGAGAAACTCAATGTATTTATGTTTTATGTGATGTGGCAGAGTTTTGGACAGCTTTATCATTTTGGGTTCTTCTACACTGCCTATGTTGCATTCCTCTACATCAGTTTCGATGGATCCCATTTTAGGCTTCCTAGCAACATCATTGAAGTCAAACAGCTCTTCTAAGGGGGCAAGACCTCTTGGAAATGAGTTATCTTTGCATTGCAATACCTCAAGGTCTTTTTTATCTAAATCTTCAAACAATTCTGCCTCAAGAGGGTGTTCTAGCAGATTTATATCAGCAGTACAAGGCAGCTCTGTTTTGTGTGTCTGTTCTTTAGAAAAATAGTCCTTTTGATGGTTTAAGTCTGACTTCGACATTTCAAAATTGGTTTTGGGCTGCAAGAAGTCTTCAATATGTTTTTCATTTTCAAACACTTGCCAATAATCTATGTTATCAGGGACTGTTGGTCTGCACTTGACCTTTACCGTGTATTGTTCATTGGCATGAGGTACTTGGTAAGTGCTAGCAGTAAAGGCTAGTTCATTGGCATGAGGTACTTGGTAAGTGCTAGCAGTAAAGGCTAGTTCATTGGCAAGGCTGTTTTGAGCTCTTGGGATGGAGGTAAGTTCATATTTCTCAAATGTATTCAGGAGGTCTAATGCAGCATTCCTATATTCTCTTAGCCTAGGATTCTTGGTTGAATATTATCCTTTAATTTGCCTAATGATTAACTCAGAATCTCCTAGAACATAAATCTTCTTGGCTCCTATGTTTTTCAACAAGTGTAATCCTTGGAGAAGAGCCTCATACTCGGAAATATTATTTGTGGATTGAAAATCTAGTTTGGAGGAGTGGCCTTCATTGGTGTTGTGTATCCAAACACCTGCTCCTGAACCAGCTTTGCCACGAGAGCCATCAAAGCTCATGTTCCAAAGTGTTTCAAGTTCAGATTCATCATTATGTTGTTGTTCAAGGCTACTAGAGTTTTGGCTTCCATGTTCTTCATTTTGTGTTTGGTTTGACTGTTTTGATAGGCCTAGCTCTTCCTCCTTTTCATTTACTTGTTCATTAATGTCATCTTCATGGTACAAGATAAATGAGTCAAGGTCTGAATGGATAGAATAGAGAGGGGTGTTGTTTGGCCTATCTTGGCTGCTTACCATATATTTCATGTGAAATTATCTATACAGTCTACTTATTTGGTTAAAGACTGGAATGGTAGCGTATGTCATGTCCATTTGGAGGTTTCCTTGGAGTTTGGCTCCCCATGATCTAGATAAAAGCATGCCATAATTTAGGGGGATGTCAGCCACTGCAATGTCCATGACTAGGTTTTTAGCCGATATTTGTGCTAGATTGACACACAGATCTTTGATTGGACCCACTGAAATTTGACTCTACTTGAATCGAAAGAGTACAAGTCTTTGTATGGTTTGGTTATTTTGAGGCCTAATCTCTCCATCACTACCTTGGGCATGAGATTGTATGAACCACTGGAGTCTAGCATGGAATTGTGTAATATTTTGTCATGAATGTTCAAACTAACATAGAATGGGGGTACAGCTCCTTCTTGATATTTTCCCTCTACCTTAGGTCCAAACAACAACTCTGGCTTGTCATCAATTAGGTTCAGAGTGTTGATGTCATTTCCTATGTTCAAAGCTTTCAAAACTTGGGACCTATATACATCTTGAGTTACCAGCTCAGTAAGGGGTATGGATATTTTTATCTTGGCAATCTCACCCTCAAAATTGAATGGTGCTAGTGTTCTTGGTATATTTACATCATTTTTATCACACATAGTCTTTTCAGCTACTTTGGTTTGCTGATTTTTATTAGAAATGTCAGTTAGAGCATTTTTTCCAGGGCCACTAGTTGATGTACTAAGGCAGCTTTGGTCACCATTATGCTGGCTGGTTTTGTCTTTGTTTTGATTAAGAGTTTTAGCCATTATGTTGGTGTTTTCTACCATCTTTTGTAGAATGTTTTCAGGGGTCTTTCTAGCATAAATCTCTGGTTTGTTTTTCTTGGAGGCATCTTGGGTTTTCTTACTTCTAAGGTCATACTGCCTATGAACCTCCATGATAGCATTTTCAAATCCTAGCTTGTACTCTTCAGAATCCTCATATGTTCTGTCAGTTTGGTTTGAGGAAAATAGACCTTGGTCTTCTTTTGTGAGAAAAACATCACCCTCATTATTGGAGCCTATCATATTTACATGGTTTTCTTCTGGCTCTTCAGTCTCTCTTTCCTCTTCATCTACATAGTTTTCTTGGAAAGGAGGTCTGATTTGCTGGTCATTGTCTCTTTGTCTGTTTAAGGAGGGTCTCTTCTAAATTTTTGGTTTCTGTTTTTGTTTTGAGGATTTTCTTGGTTTTCCCTTGGGGGTGCTCTTTCATTCTCTCCATCATCCTTTCCATTACCCTAACTAGATTGTCAATTTTAGCATCAGATGTGGAGGCCATGGTTTCATATTTGTATGTAACCTTCTTCTATGCCCTTAATCTAGCCCTTCTAGCATTTAGGTTGGCTTCTACACTTATTGCTCCTCTTTACATGTCCTCTAAGGTGAGGAGATCTCTTTCTCTTAATTGATAACACATTTCTAGATCAAATCCTTCCGGAATTTCACTAAGGCTAGGCCTTGTGGGGGTTTCATGTGAGGTGGGAGTGCATTGTAAACACTATTGAACCTAGTGCAGTAGTCTTGGACACTTTCTCTGACATTTCTCTTAAGGTTATCATATTCTGATAGGATTTGGAGAGGATTTTTCTTAGTCTCCCACTTGTTTATGAATGTCTGATAGAGGGAAGGGAGGTCATGAATGTTGTTAGGAGTTAATTTTTTAAACCATTTCTTTGCTTCTCCTCCTAAGCTTTAGGCAAACATTCTCATTTTAATGGTCTCCTGTTCTATTACTTGCTATTCAAATGCATCATTCATCCTATCTACATTTTTTTGGGTAGTGGTAGAGTCAGCTCTAGTAAAGTGAGGAATTTTAGATTGGTAGTCTTGAGGCATAGGCAGTAAAGGTTGAGGTAGTACCAATGGGGCAAACCATGCTGCCATGATTTGAGGTAAAGGAACCCAAGGAGGGTTTATAAGAGGGGGGTTTGTGAGAGGAGGTGGAGGATGAAATGGAGTGGTTTGCACAATGGATGTATGAATGGGAGTGGTAGATGTACTTCGACCAGCTAGCTGAGATTGAGCAGATTTGGAATGAAAAGAGCCAAAGTTTTGGAGAAGCTCAAAATCAGGAGGAATGGAAAGAGAGGTTTCTCTACTAGGAATCTGCTGCAAATCTATAAGCTCAAGGTGTGTCTGGTCTATCCCACTTTGAGACTTAGTTTGGAAAAGGTTTCTTCTATGGTGTAAGTAAAATTGGCGATCTTGCAAGGTTGTAAGGTTTTCGGGGACATAACTTGCTTTGTGAATGGGTCTAACAATAGTTGAATCTTCAGTCATAGAAGTTTTCCACAAGATTCTTTCTGGGTCATCAACTATGGTAGGAGGGTTTGGGTCAGGTTGAGATCTAGTGCTGATTCTTTGTGAAGCCAGATTTCAGACCTAGGATACAAAGAGGCTGAAAGTTTATGAGATTTTTGAACAAAAAGCCTATATGTGGGGTACTAAGTTCACATATTATGTAACTAGGCTTAGCATTGTTATGACTGATTAATATATTCCTAGGGGAGTCTGTGAGAAATAGTGGGGTCAACAGGGCTACTGAACACCAGTGGAGTCACCAGGTGGATGATGTTTACTGTTTTTAGGATGTATTTTGTTGTCCACCACCAACAACTAAATACCAATCTAAGGATGTTTTTGGGTTTCTGAGTTCTATATGTAACACTAAGATTTTCAATGAGTATTCTCCAGTATGGTCACCATGGTGCTAGTATGATGAATCAACCAGATATGACTCTTGGCTAACACTTGATTTGTCTAAGTTTTTACATGGGATTTGTGAGTTCTTAAGGAATTTCACATCTTATTACTTACTCAGATCCCCAGTGGAGTCGCCATTATGTTAGGTGGCGAGTCAACTGGATACTATTGATAGGGGTTTTCTGAGGTCTTAAGGAATATGTAAGTTGTTACTCACTCAGATCTATTTAAGTTGTTACTCACTCAAATCCCAAATGGAGTCACCATTATGTTAGTTCCCTGTAATTTTTCAGATTGGCAAGACCAAATTGAACAAGGGTAACGTCAAACCAATATTTGGAGCCCTAGGACCTAGCTTCCCTGGACTCAGAGAGGGCTCTCTCTATATTTGTGTAAAAGATGTAAACTTAATTGATTTTAGGGCTTTGATTTTAGGCTAGTTATAATGATTAGGGTTTGTTTATTTGTTTTGATTGGTTGGGTAGGTTGTCAAGAAGAACAGATAGGGTAAGATAAAGACAATCCATTGGGCTATGGGGTCTGCAAAAGATCTTAAAACGTGCAACAATAGGTCAAGGGTGTTTTATAGGGCAAGTTAACAAAGCCAAATGGATCATTTAGATAAAATGATTATGGGATGACAGTAAGTTATGAATAAAAAAAACTAAAGGGAAATCAAGAATCCTTTAACAATACTTCAGATAAGGAAAGATTTCAAGCCTATAGTTTAGTAAGACTGAAGAGAAGTTAAGAATTCTTCAGCTAGACTTCACTATGAAGACCTAAAAACAACAATCAAGTAACCCTAGAGAGCAATTAAGAATTCTCTAAGTATTACTTTCAGAAAAAGAAAGCATTTAAGATATCAGTTCAGTGAAATTAAAGAGCATTTAAGAATTCTTTAATCAAACCTAGTGGAAGAAAACATTTAAATGACAAGAATCAGACAAACTTAAGGTGCTTTCAACAACAAATCTTAAGCTAAGCTTTCTGCTCTGCCATAAGAGAAATTAATGAAAAATATGAGAACATAAGGAGATGAATGTAAGACAAGAAAAACATCACCATTGACAAAGTTCATGTATCCAGTAAATGTGCTTGGTCCATTGATATTTAGTCTAAAAGCATGCTACAAAGCTCCAAAGCCAAACTTCCTTCCAACTCCAAGTCTATGAGATATCTAGCTCAGAAAACTACTAACAACCAACAACTACAATGAGGCCTACATGCAGTATTTAACTTGCAAAGGAGGGTCAAAACCATAGCTAGGGTTGCAAAAATGTCATTAATTACATCATAAACACCAATTTATCCTAGGATACCATGCAAGGCCCAAGGCACAAATATCCTAACTAAATAAATGAAAAAATAAATGCTAACATAACTCCTCAGCTAACTCTAGAGTGATTTTCTTCAAAAACCCTCAAAATATCTTTTTCATTAACTCCAAATATCTTTTGTTGACTTTCTGGCAAGGGCGCAGTGCCAAAACAGGAAAAAAAGGTCTTTTTGAAGCTGATATTTGGAGACCTTCCCGGTGTCCAAAAGAGCTCCATGATAGCTCATTGGAAAGCATGTACTATATACTTTCCAAAAATACATTTAGTTTTATAATTGGTGTCCATTTGCATACTCAAAAACTCATTCTTCAAAGACTGCTCAGGGCGTAGCGCCAGCTCTGAAATAGGGCAGAAAGTTGATTTTTTGCATGTTTTTGGCACTTTTGGAGGACCAGTTCTGCTCCCAATGATCTGAAATGTTGTGTGGGTGATTTACTTGGCCTGATGAACACAAAAATGCAAAGTTTTACTACAAGGGGTTCCCTAAAAAAGAGCGCAGCGCCAGTGACGTTGCGCGCTTGGCCCTTCAAAACAATCAACTTTACAAAAACTCAAAAGTTTGCAAAAAGTTTTCAAAATTGGGATTTGCCTTGATGATCATGTATGGGATGCTTGAAGGGATGCATCATCAAGGACTTCAAGCTTTTCTTTTTCCCTTTCCTCCTTTAGTGATTGAATCTTTGCAAGGGCTCTTTTAAGCTTGGCCCTTGCAATCTTGTTTCTTAAGGCATAATGCCTTGCCATCTTCTTTTGGAGGTCAAGGTCTCCCTTGGTCTTCTCCAACTGACCCTCTAAGTGTACATTTTCCCTCTCTAGCCAAGGTTCTCGATCATAGTCTATTTCCATGGCAAGCAGCTAACTTGGAGTGAGATGCTCTGCCAAGGCTGCCTCTTGCTCTCTCTCCTTGGATAAGGCCTTCTTCAAGCCAATTGTCCTTGGCCTCTTCCTAGGAAGTTGTTCTTCCTTTTCTTCAGTGTCATCATGAGTGCCCAAGACCTCATCCAGCTTTGCCTTGGCTTTTCTAGCCTCTTTCGGGGCTCTAATTTCCCTGATCTCATAGATAGCCTTTTTTGCCTCCAGATGCTTGTTTTCAACCTCAAAATAGTGGATTACATTCTTATCCCTACCTAGATTGGTTTGAAAATCCTTAATCTAAACATCTTTGCTTCTAAGCCGCATGCTTGTGATCCTTTTCTCATTTTCATCATCACTGTCAATGTGAATAAGTTGAAACTCTTGTTTAGTTTCATGTTTGTCTTCTTCTTCTTCATCTATGACCTTTTCCTTACCTTTGTCAAGCTACTTGGTTGATGTAGCAAGCATGGCCCCTTGCCTCTTGAGGGTAGAAAACACATGCCTATTTCCCCTCTGGTAGGTCATAGGAAAAGGTTCTATGTTACTCATCTTTGTGCCACTTGTTTTACTGCCATCATCACTGCCATCATCATTGGTACCATCACTACTTTCATGGCTCTTTGACCCACTGCCATAATCCTCACTACTTTCTACCTCACTACCATCATCTTCACTGATATGTGCCTCACTTCCCTCACTGCTCTTTTCTTCACTAATTGATTTCTCATTGTTTGAATCCTCATTTCCATATCCCTTATTTCTTTCTTCTTCATTGTTTGATGCACTAGTACCATGATATGATGGTGAAGGATTATGTAAAGGTGATGAAGGAGGAGGATCATCATGATGTGAAATACTATGAGTGGATGGTGAGATGGAAGAGTCATCATGGGGTGAGGGAATGTGAGTGGATGGAGGAATGGGAGGATGAGAAGATGAAGGGGCATCTTGTTGTTGAGGGACTTGTGTAGAAGTGAACACCTCATTGGAAATGAAGGTCTCCCATGGAATACCTTTTTGTTGTAGTTTGTGCATAACAACCATTTTAATAAGAGAGTGATGGAAGAAGCTTTGCATCTGCTAAGGATAGTCTCTCTTTTGTACAATATAGGACATTTTGTCAATGCTTCTATAGAGGTAATAGGGTATGTGCAGCATCCTCACCCTAGTAAAGTGTCGGAGAATCTTCCTTCACATGTGAAATATTTCATAATGATCCTCATCATAGGTGCATATCTATCAAGAAAATGTGAGAAAGGAAAGATGGATTTGTTGTGGTCTTTGTATCTAGGCTTTAGGTAGGGTTCAAAGTAGCTCATGTCTAGATTGGCCTGCTTGAACCATTTCTCACCCACACTTGGTATGCTTATGGAATTGGCAATAGCATCTGCAGATAACTCAAAGGATACCCCTGCAACGTTAACTTGTTTTTCATGCAAGTTAAGTAAGAAGAGCCTAGTTAGCTCAGGGTGGTTTTGCACCTGTTGTACCTTCTCACAAAAATCAAAGCATCCTACATGCTTGAAACATTGAATAGTAAGGGAAGATGCCTTTAGCTCTCTTGTGTTGGGGAATTCAAATCTGTTGATATTTCCACCTTTGTGCTCATGCCTCCTTGGCATTTGAGCCTCTCCTCCACTACCACTGTCTTCTGACATTGTAAACCCTGCCTTGAGAAACCCTAGGACTATAAATGGGAATGAGATGAAGGAATGGTGATGAAAAAGGTGGCTCTACAAGTGAATGAGATGAGTGAATGAGGGTAAAAGTGTATGAGAATGAGTGAGAGGCTAACAATTCAATGATAACCCTCTACTGACATGTTTAAACTCTGTTTTGAAATACTAGGGCCAAATGTGAAATTGAGATGAAAGAGGGTAATGGAATGGCAACCTTTGCAATGTAGGGGGTGAAATGAATGGAATGGGTGTAGGAGCAGTTTAGGTGAATGAACAACCTTCAAACAATGCAACCCCTCTGTTAATCACTGATTTCCTTTATAAGCAGATGAAAATAATGGTAAACAATGATGTCAAGTTTAGGCCCTAGGGTGTCTTCTTAGGTGTTGTGGAGGTAAATCCCCTCTGCGAACAGAGGCGATCCCTACTAGCCCAGACCGGGTCTAGCAACAATCGTTCATGCTATAGTGCAGGTTCCTAATTGCAAATAAACCAACTAGCAATGAAGGCTTACCTGGAATCCAACGCAGTCGTTGTAGAAGAGGTGGCGCTCCCGTTCCTTAGCTCTGGCAGATCACGATCCCCACGATCTCCATGATAGGACACCTGCACATGCGAGAAAAAAAACAAACGCAAGCGTAAAATCCAGTAGATGCAACTATATGTCAGTCAGAAAGGACATAACTCGTCATTATAAACAACAACAAGAGTGGAACCATAATCAATAGTCGTTCATTAATAATCAATCAAAGGAAAATTACAACCATAGTTCTGACGCTAAATTCTCCTTCGGAGGGGGGTCGCCAGCAGAACACGTCTCGAAAAGCCTGTCAAGGATGGGACAAACCTCTCTCTTCAGATCTTGACGATGGTCTCCTTGCTTGAAATTGGTCTTAAGGGAATTATGGAGGCTCTTGCAGCATAAGGCTCTTGGAAATTTGGGAACTTGAAGACTAGCTTGCAATGGAGATGAGCAAGATTTTATAGATGGAGGAAGGGGAGTTGGGATCCCTATAATTGTGGGATTGGCCCTATCATCAAGGACGCTTCCATGAGAGGTGGAAAACCACTTCCTCTACATGGAAATCCGTAGCCAAACCTCCCAACTCAAGATAGATATCAGTTCCTGGATCAGTTAGGACGAAACTTCCGCCATTCATTTTTTTTTTAAATTCCTTAAATTGGCTGGCGCGAGTGTGACTGTGGAACAGAGCACCAACTGGCACGGCCTCTTTGAATTATTTTCCCCATTGGCGCGGGTACTGAACTGCCTACTCGCGCCAATTCTAAAATGGCCATTTTTAGGGTTTTTCACAAGGAGATGTCTTCAGGGCAATGATAGCTCATGTTCAGAGGGATGTTATGAAAGTATTTTCAAGCCATGTTATTGTTCATAGGTCATGAAATGAGCCCTCCAATGTGCGGGACGGGGATTGTAGGGACGGTGACAAATTACTGTGTAACAGATGCCCCCTAAAGCATGAGGCCTGAGAGAGAGAGAGGGGTGAAATGCTTTACGAGAACGTGTCCAACTGAAAACTCCGCCGTTGGAAAACCTGCATGGAGAAATACAACTGACATCTCAGATACATGATATATATGTGGTATGGGCGCAGCCATCCATAACAGAGTATACAATAATCCAGATCCAAGGCATGGGCGCAGCCATCCAGTGAGGATCGATAAATAGACTCAAGTATGGTCGCAGCCATCCAGTAAGTGAGTCATGTAACTAATCATAATAATCCACAAAATCGCAGCCTGGATTACAACAGACACAATCGAGGGTCTTGCGCTCCATATCGACCCGAACAAAGTACAAGTTCAAGCATGCGAATAAGTGAGCTGAAGTCGAACATGAAAGAACATCGTCTGATTACCAGCCGATGATGAAAGATGTTAACAGATGCAAGAGGCACCACCAATAATGACAATGGCCCTCAAGGTACTACAGGTACAATCTACGGCATGTGAATCAATGAGCTGGAGTCGAACACCCGTAGAATCACTCGATCGGAGGCCAATGATGAAAACCTTGCGTCGAATGCGAAGAACCTGCCATTGAGGCATGCAGGCTCCAAGGCACCAAAAGGGAGTCTCTAGATCAGCTTCCCGGATAATGAGTTGGATTCGACAGGAAGTGACCTTGATCGAAGGTGGGCCATAGTGTTTCCCACATCATCGACACGAGACAGAGGAACATAATGTTTTTGTGAATCACGATCAGATGAGAATCAGAGGAAGGTTGGTAATTGCAGAGGTCAACTTCTCTTGAACATATGAATGGCACGACAGTGGACTTGGCAGTATTTGACATCAACGGATCAGAGGTCATGGCGACGAGGCAAAGAACAGATGAGAGGTCAAAAGGGATTATCCAAACCCACGGAGGCAAGTGAAAAACGAGATGAGATGTCCCCAACCCGACACGAATGCAGACAAGTGCCATGTTCAAAAGCGACATACTGCCGACACGACAATGATGTTGGTTACATTTTTCCCCCACCATTTCTGGTTAGTACCCCAATTATTTTTTATAACAAGATTAAAGGGGATAGCATATGCTTGTGATATAATTCCATCCTAGTACATTTAACGAGCCCTAGGAAGGTGCGGCTCGAATAACATCATTTCGACTGAATCCGATGTCATCAGGGTTTAACGAGTCTGACACAGGAAGAACTCGGCTTCTTTTCATGTTTAGAGAGTTTGAAAAGACAGCTGAAAAGTAAAATCCAATGGTCCCTTTTCGTAAATAGTTCCTCAGACCCAAAAAGGTAGAAAAAAATATCTGAGAAAACCTCCTAGTCGCAATAGGCTAGGGTATTCCTTTTTCATAAATAATCCATCCCAGCCCGAAAAAGGGGTAAACATATACTGGGTAGATGTCGATTCGCAGCCACTTTAACGAGATCAAAATGACAGGGGCCTCGGCAATCTTTTCATGTTTAGAGAGTCAGAAAAGAGCTGAAAGATGACTCCAAAGTGACTTTTTCGTGTTTTTACCGAGTTCGAAAAAGTATAAAATACAACTCGTTTCACCGTTTAAGTCGCATAAAAACCTGTTGCTGCACACAGAGGCAAGCATAAAATCCATTTTCGACAAAATATATTAAAACATTAATAAAAGTGACTTTTTAAACCTAATTAGAGTTCAAAAATTTATAAATAAGTGTCAAATGGTAAAAAAAAAATTACTTTTACTATTTACCTCATTGGAGAGCAACAGTGGTCCGTTTAGTGTGCAAAATTCTGACGGCGATTGCGACTGATCCGGGCTACCATTCAGATTCCTGTCTGTTCCAGGTAAGAGGCGCTTCCCTTTACTTCATTTTAATCCATTTTTTCATATTTTCCATTGCTCATTAGATTTCTGTGGAAGGATTTTAAGAATTTAGGGCTCCGCCCATTGGCGCGGGTATCGGGCATGGACCCGCGCCAATGGGCTTTTATATACACAGGGCCCGCGCCAACGGCGAAACCGAATTTTTCGCCAAAAATTTCTGAATTGTGAGTAATTTAAGTGAATTTTTAAGCATGACAGAGATCTAATCAAGGGTTTTGATCATGTTGATGCAAGCAACCGAGAAAAATGGTGATTGAATGGAGAGAACGGGAGCATGGGGAAGAGGATTAATTAGCCATGGAGAATAAAACTTGTATGAATTCCCTTAGAAATTTTGGGCTAAAGAAATTCTTCCTGACACCTTGCTTACGAGCTCAACCTGAGCTTCTACAGTACCTAATCAGTATTTGGGATGTAGATGAACAAGCATTCAAGCTGCGGGATCAAGTATTGGAACTGGAGGTTTCTGACGTATACTTCATAACCGGACTGTCGCGCAGAGGTCAGGTGCCCATATTGACAGGGAGCAGACCATCTGGTGAGAAGATGGAGAAGGTAATGGCGAGGGTGTGCCCAGGGGCACAAACCGGATCTGGAAGCAGAAAGGTAGACATTCACACTATCGAGGATCTAGCACTCAGAGTAGTGCTTCACACCATTACATGTGCTGCAGGAGCACAGGCTCCACATGAAGCCACCAAAGCCCAACTTATACTCGCCTCTGAGTGTATGAATCCTACACTGTTTGATTGGGCCACAGCAGTGACAGTCAACATGAAGAGGCAGCTGACGAAATGCAAACAAGCCAAGCTGAAACAGTTTGGCTACGGTTCTATCATGGTATCGTTCATTCTGGAACGACTACCAATCTTCCAGGGCCAAGGGGCCATAGTAGCTGAGCTGATACCACGAGAGCCGAGAATGGCTCGCTGGGTAGCACTGATGCCCAAAGCGGGGGGAGGCCAACAGATGTCCTGGAGGCCGGAGTTTTTTGGGTGGCTACGGCGTCAGTTGATCGTAGTCGAAGACTGTCCATATGAAGGAACCGATTTCACTGGTGATCCAGATCTTCCACTCCCGGAGGGAGATGATTGGGACGAGGAGTTGGGTGAGATCATCTTTTGATTTTCTGTATTTTATGATTTTTTGTTAATACATGTTCGTTCTAAAAACAGTTGTTATGTGTATGCAGATGTCAGCCCAGAGAGACCAGCCGGTATGTCTCCTATTTCACGGAGAATTCATCCCGTAGCTAACCCTCAGGTAGAGGGTGCCGAGGGAGGAGAGTTGGTCCAAAACCTCGAGGGGATTGCCCGGGGGATTCCAGACTACGCTCGGCTAGCAGATGTCCCACTAGCATACCAGAGACATACGGTGGGAGTGCCTAGTCGCCTCCACCGCATCCTGAGATGGCTAGTGCGTGTTGTGGCTTGTTATCATGAGCACCACGCAGATTAGACACCTAGGGTTTATTTCATGCATATTTTTTGAGAGACATGTCGTCTCCAGATGTATTAAGACAAACATGTATATTTTTTGATTTTATGCGACGCACACTATGTAAACATTTCGATATCTATATATATACATATCTATTTCTGGATGGATCTTTCTTTTTACATGTGATGTTGTTTTACAAATTGCGCAAATGTCTATCTAAAACCAAATTAGCCACTGCATCTGTTAATGTATTCATATGCCTGGGTATATGCTGATATGTAATATAGTCAAAATTTCTTTCCAGTAAATGAATACGCAGATACAGACATAAAATGGATGGGTTTCTGACTGAATAATGACCATTAAGCTGTAATACTACAATTTGTGAGTCTAGATACACAAGTAATTCACGGATACCAAGGTTTACAGCCTCAGTTAATAATTATAACACAGCACTATATTCCGCGATGTTATTTGTAGTACATCCCAGACACACACCTTGCAGGTTGACCAACTCACCAGCAGGATCGTAGATTACCCAGGCTGCCGAAGACAGATTCCTAGTACTGCGGGAGGCACCATCCGCGAAACCAACAAACGGATTGATGGACATCTGCACAATCAGGAAGACCCGATCAGCAGAAATATGTTTACATCGCACACCACACAACACATGCACACAAATGAAAAATACACACCTATGTACACACACCACACCAAAAATCACTTCAGGCGTAGTATTTTTTAAGGTACAGCCCATTTCTGGGCTGTGCCAGCAGAACTCCTTCATAATCTATAAGCTCATAAGCCCCATTTTTCAAAACGCGTTTTACTATGTAGGGCCCATGCCACATAGGTTGGAACTTACCGGCCCCAAGCTTGTCATGTGCTTGATCGTATAGGAGGACAAGGTCCCCTTCAATAAAGGAACGTGGAGAAACTGATTGATCAAAGTGAGCTTTGACCCGCTTATTTTGTGCTTCAATGACTAAAGCAGCTAAACGGCGAGTTTCATCTAACCGTTCCAGATACAAAAGACGTTCTTCCTCAGCAGAAGTGTCGGGTAGAAGTTCCACAGCTAATTTCAAAGAAGGAATCTCGCATTCAACTGGAAGCGTTGCTTCCAGACCATACACCAATTGAAATGGTGTGAATCCAGTTGCACTCTTTGCAGACGTCCGGTATGCCCATAGAGCTGAGAACAGTTGGAGATGCCAATTGGATTTGTGAATACCAACTGTTCGTTGAAGCATAGTGACCAGAACCTTGTTCACTTCTTCAACCTGGCCATTTTCCTGAGGTTAATATGGCGTTGAGCTATCGTGGCGTAAGCCCAATCTTGAAGTCAGCTCGGCCATCATATAATCTCGGAAATGAGTACCATGGTCAGTAACGATGGCTTGAGGGACCCCAAAACGTGCAATGATGTGGTTGAAGATGAATTGGGCAGCTGTCTTACCGTCGGCAGCTAGTGTAGGCATCGCTTCGGCCCACTTGGTGAAGTAGTCGACAGTGACGATTATATACGCATGCCCCCCGGCTGAATGAGGGTTACACGTCATAAAATCTATGCCCCATTTCGCAAAAAGGCAGACGGTAATAATAGGATGCAAAGGGAGAGGCGGCGCGCGCATCTTGCACTGAAACACCTGGCACGCGTGACATTTACGAACTGCAACGATACAGTCTTTGAATATTGACGGCCAAAAGTAACCTGCTCGCAGAATTTTCTAGGCAGTGGCATATCCGGACATATGTCCACCATAGGCGCCACTGTGGCAGTCATTTAGGACCCTTTCAGCCTCTTCCAAGGTGAGGCACCGGCGGAGCACCGAATCTACTCCAACACGGTATAAGGTATCTCCTCCGATGCGGTAGGGTTGAGACTGATGCCGAATTCGACATCGGGCATCTTTAGTCAACTCAGACCGAAATGTGGAGGTCTGAAGATACATAATTATGTCACCATACCAAGGGTCATGAGTACTGATAAGGAAAAGAGTTTCGTCCGGGATATGATCCTCGGAGTGTGAAGGAATGGAGTCTGTCGGGAGTGAGCATATAAGATCCACGAAAACGAGTGATTTGGTTGACTTAGCAGTAGTGAACTCTAAGTCACACTCCTGCAGGATAACAATCCATTTTGATTATTTGCCCCCCAGTAATTGTCGAGAGAGAATATATGTCATGGGGTTGCAATCCGAAACCACTGTTATCGTACGCAACAGGATGTAATGGCGAAAACGCTGCACAGCGTGTACTGCAGCTAACGCCAACTTCTCGACGTGAGCATAACGCGTTTCTGTATCGAGAAGGTTTCGCGATAGATAATAAACAACATGTTCATTACCATCATCATCATCCTGCACCAGAACCATAGCAATGGTGCTAAACGCGGCGGCGAGATACAAAGTGAAATCATGATGATAGTCTGGAGGACGAAGCAAAGGAGCATTAACCAATAACATCTTTAGCTTATCAAAGGATTGCTGAGCAATTTCGTCCCAATAAAAGGGAACATTCTGATTTAATAGGCGCGTAAATCCTTTGGCCACCTCAGCGTAGTTCAGGATAAAGCGTCGAAGGAAGTTCGCTTTTCCCTGCAGACTCTGCAACTGATATAACGAGGAGGGTGATGGGAGGTTGATGATAGCCTCGAATTTTAAAGGGTCAAGGCGAATTCCGTCTTTGGAGACTATGAATCCCAAAAGACGGCCAGAATCCACGCAGAAGACGCATTTATGAGGATTAAGCCTAATATTGTAGCGTCTACAGCGAAGGAAAATCTGGCGGAGGTGTTCAGGGTGGTCCTCTCGCCTAGCTGAATGAGCTGGCAAGTCGTCCAGATAAGGCTGAACAATATGGCGAATGTCATGGAAAGCGTAAGACATCGCACGCTGAAAAGTGGCTCCAACGTTCTTCACGCTGAACGGGAGCTTTTTATACGCGAAAGTACCCCATGGACAGATGAATGTAGTCTTGTGTTGATCAGCAGGTAGAATGTTGATCTGATTATACCCCGAGAAACCGTCCATCAAGGAATAAATCTCACTTCCGGCACATTCGTCGATGATTTGGTCTATGAATGGAGTGGGATAATTATCCTTCGAACAGGCGCGATTAATGTCGCGGTAATCAACACAGACCCTAATAGTACCCTGCTTTTTATCGACAGGGACAATGTTGGAAACCCATTCTGTGAGGGGGATGGGATAAATAAAGCCCGCGTTCAGAATTTTTTCAACTTCTGCCTTAATTGCAGCGGCTTTACGAGGATGCATGGGGCGTAAGCGTTGGCGCACGGGCTTCGCACCAGGGTAGGTTGGAATCTCATGCACTACGATACTGGGATCAATCCCTGGCATTTCCTCATAGGACCAGGCGAACACATCTCTGAATTCTTTAAAAAGATCAGTATAGACTTGAATCTCATCAGGAGAACAAGTCACTCCCACGTGTATATTCTCAACGATCCCCGGTTTAACAGAGATGTTGATCGGGATGGTTTGAGTGATATTACTCAGGTTTCCCTCCAAAAGAACCTCGTGCGTCAAGATGGGGGTTTGGAGAGGAGGAGTAGGAACCTGAGATGCATAACGCCCTAGACAATCTAACATTTCCCCCAAGCTAGGCATGAAAGAGGAACGATGATGACCATCGCCCTAGGGCAGCTCCTCGAGATACATAGTTTCAATGATGGCTTCATCGGAAGGAAAATTCTCTTTAAGAGGATCCGACGAGTTGGCCTCGCCAAGCCAGGGGGATTGAGAATAGATGTCTAAAGCCATGCTCGAAGGAGCATGCTGAGGCGGGGGAGGATCAGATGCAGCAACGATTTCACAGTAGCTAATCTCTACTAGAGTTAAGGGCATCGATTCTCCAAACTCAAACACCTGCTCAGGTGTAGGGATGAGCCAGGGGTCATTAGACCTGGAGATCATATTAACTTGAGCGGTGTGCAGTGGTGGTGTGGGAAAAATACCCATGAGGATGGGGTCCTTGAAGAGACCGGGTCCTACACTGTCAGGGGGATTTGGGATCAGATCCACGTATGGAACGTTGTTCTCGGAGGTGGAGGTGAAGAAGGACAACTGATCCACCGTGACGATTTTTCCCTCGTGAGGGAACTTAAGGAGTCGAAAAACGATGGATGGCACGCATAGCATGGCATGAGTCCAGCTGCGGCCAAGAAGTATATTGTAGTTGAGTTTGGCGTCAACCACTTCTACCTCTACGTTGACATTCTTCCCCTGTAAAGTGATCGCTAAACTCTCGAGAACACCCAGGGGTTTAGATTCCCGACCATCGAATGCCTCTAGGGCATTGGGAGATGACGATAGGGCCGGAGAGCCAATGGCCTTCCAGCAAGCGGACGACATGACGCAAGTAGAGGCACCTTCATCCACAACAGCCCTATGGATGTTAAGACCGTTGATCCTGACTTGAATAACAAGGGCGATCTGATGTGGAAGTCGGGGGGTGAAATTCTCTAAGTCGAAGGTGAGAAGACTCGAATCGGCGGGATCGATGCCACCAATGGCAGAAAATAAAGCCTTCCGTTGCGAAGGACAGCTTTGAAGAACTTCTAGTGCAGACATAGCAGAAGGCGCCTGTGCAAAATCCTAAACAATACTGTAGTGCTGAGCGGCACGGGCATTCGGATTGTAAGAAGATCTTCGAAGAACACCTTTAGAAGGTGGCTTCACAACAGGTTCAGGGGTAGGCTTCTCAATTTCCAATGAACCAGAGACAGGTGGGGGAGGTGGTCCATCTGCAACTGCCTTCCCAGGTGCCTGCCGCGATTCGTTGTAATCCTTCGAACGCATGGCAATAGAGATAGGTGCAGCACCGTTCATCATAAAAACTTGGGACCCAAATGGTGCAGATGGCGAAGGTTGTTCAACCATCTAGGTCTGCTGAGATGGGAATGGTTCTTTAAGAACTGCCGGAGTCGCTTTGGATCATTTGAGAAGTTGACTAACTTCGGACCGTCGTGGACAATCCTTGGTATAATGATCTCCTTCACAAATAAGGCAGGGGTACTTTGGTTTACGTTGAGAACCATCCTTAGTACGAGGTTTGGATTCTGGCTTTGGGGCGTCGGATTTGGATTTACCTTTGCCCTTCTTTTTCCCTTTGGAGGTTTTCTCCGTAGGATTGGCCTGAATGGCGTTAACCTCCGCAGTTTTTCCAGAATCGGTAGGGGCAGGAGGAGTAGAATTATTGGATGAATTGGACTTCTGCTTCCCATTCAAATATTTCTTCGAATTCTGAGACACGGAACCAATAACACCATCCACCGCAGGGGTAGGTGGGGCTTTAGAGGTTCCAGACCATGGAGCATCAGGAAAAATATCATACAGCGTGCCGGATTGTGAGTATACAAGATCTAGATATTGGGCACGCGCTATGGCTTGTTCTTCAGTCACACACGCTCCCATAGCAATATCTTGGGAGATTTTGTTAACGAAGGAGGTGGTGAACCAATGAGTTAGTATCTGATCAGGTATATGGAACTTGATCAGTCTACGACGATGTCGCCACTCATGAATGTGATCATAAATGTGGGTGGCTTTGTCCTGCTTCAAAGAATTCAGGAGGTGCGTCCCGACTTCATAGCGAGCCGGTAACTGAAAATGAGTTAGAAAAGCCATGGATAACATATTGAAATCTTGAAAGATGCCACGGGGCAACTCGATATACCACTTAGCTGCAGCGCCAGTCAAAGTGCGCTGGAAGAGGCGTAGACAAATTGAATCATCCACCCAAGAGTTGGACGAACACCAAAGATGGTAGGTCATCACATGAGCTTGGGGGTCCTCCCCAGCTTTACCCTCAAACTTGGGGAAATCGCCGGGCACCTTGGTAGGAACCGGAGGCCAATAAGGATTATGCAGTATTGGATCATTCTTTAATTTTGAAACATCCGGTAACTCCAAGGTAGCCAGGAACGGAAATGGCAGATTAGACGGCATACCTGGCCCTGGGTAAGGACCAGTACCTGTACTCCACGCTGGTTGGGAATATCCTTGCCCCCATGGGTTCTGTCCAGCAGGATTCTGACCGTAGGGGGTATAGGTGTTATAACCAGCCTGATTCGGCTACTGGTAACCAGCGTACGGGGGTTGATAACCAGAGTATGGACCCTGGTTAGGAGTCGGCCCTTTGTAAGCAGCATTTGGATTCGGCTGCTGAGTATAGGTATAACCGGGTTGTTGAAGACGATAGTTAGACCCTTGGGGCTGGCTATAATTCGGTCGGTATTAACCATGAGAATAGTAGCCGCCCTGAGGTTGAGTGGGCTGCTGGTAGGTGGAACCCTGCAGAGCCTGATAATTAGGGTGCAGCGGTTCATTTGGCTGCGGCATCGAATAAATCGGCTGTTGTGCAGGGTTAATAGGATGGACAGGCTGGCCTGGTTGAGCAGGCTAACCTGGGTGAGGGGGCTGCCCTAGGTTAACAGGTTGACCCGGATGAATAGGTTGAGCCGGTTGCGCAGGTTGACCTGGTTGTTGAGAAGCACCAGGTTGCACCGGATGAACTGGTTGGCCTAGAGGCGGAACACCGGGTTGTGCCAGATAGACCGGTTGGCCTGGTGGAGGAATAGAGCCAGGTGGTGGCTGGTAATCGGGTTGACCTGCAGCAGGACCATAAGATGGTCCTGGTTGGTGTGCAATGTTTGAATTAACAGGATACTGACGTTGCATGGGTTGAGAAGGTTGGATTTGCCCCCCAGGACCATATACCGGCCCCGGTTGGTACCCCGGCTGAGGCTGCACAGGTTGACCGGAAGGGTTGTAATATTGTCCTTGCGGACCGTACGATGGCCCTTGCTAGCCCACAGGATAGCCTTGCACGGGTTTCCCCTGTGGATCATAAGGATAGCCAGGTTGGCCCGAAGGTTGGCCTTGGAAAGGTTGCCCTTGCGGGTTATAAGCCTGGTTATAAGGTAAACCTTGAGCATGGAGGTGAGCCTCAGGAGCGGGTAGACGTAAAATGTCCCCGTGCTCATCATACTGACCTGGAAAAGCATACACAGGTGTACCGTCCTGTGCATAGTGTGAAAAACAAGAGCGGTTGGGATCTTGGGAGGACGGTCCAACCTCAGGATTCGGTTGTTGTAGGGACAACCGATACTCCTCCGGAGAGATGTTCTCCGGCATAGCAGTCGCTATATAAAGGTCTTCAGGAGGCGGCATAACCCTCGTGGAGGGTGCCGTGACAGCGGGTGCAGAGGCGGCCACACAGACAGTGGGCCGAGCGGGTACAGAAGTGACGGGTGTCTGAGGAGACATCCCCAATGAAGGAGTAATCGGCCTCGTAGAAGGAGCTGACACTCCCATAGAGGCTGCGGTGGAAATGATCTGACCCAAGGATCTATACCCTGCTGGCAACGAGAGACCGGATGATGACATAATGGCTGGTTCAGAGTTGTCTCCTAGAAATAATCTTCATGGGAAGAGCTGATAGTCTTCACCAGACATTGGGATTTCCTCACTGGAATCACTCATGTTTGAGCCTGCTGCTAGATCTCATAATAGATGGCGAGGACTAGGAGGAAAAATAGCAGCTATAAAAGGCGAACCCGATGTAAGAGAAAGGAACTCTGCCACTACTCTTAATTCAGACCAAGGGTTGGAAAAGGGCCAATTGAACTCAACTGTTCCCCCAAAGGGTTGCTCAGAAAGAACCGGTCCCCCGTCAGGAAACTCGGAAACAATGGGCTGTTGTGGTTCAGTAGAGGATTGAGAAACCTCTGATGAATCGTCCGTATAAGGACTATCAGTAGATGAAACTGAGGGTTCCGCCACTGTGACAACAATGACAAGAGAAAAAGATCAAACACACACACAGGCTGAAAAAGAGTCAAGACACACAATCAAACGGTCAACAAGCAGAATCTAACAAGGCGTGTCATCGCGGGTAATTAATTTTTTACCACATTGAAACTTTAGAAACTTCACCGTTTCATGTTTTAAGAGTCGAGAAACGGTCAAAAAGGTGACTCTATCTCTTTCAGATTTGACACAAGCGTGAAAGGACAAACGCTTGATGATCCTTTCAAATTTAGGGAGTCAGATAGGATCAAAATGACTACTCAGGAATACTAGGCAAAGGGTGTACCAAATAACCGTGAACTGCAATTTACACCTTGGTTTTAAAATGAAAGAGAAATCAACCAAGGACTTTCCGTACGTGCAGGAAATCTCCCCGAATGCTGTGTTCGGTGTATCACGGGTATAGGGCGGCAAACTCGGCTTCCTATGGATAAAGGATTGAAACCTAGTGGGGTATCCCTTTATATACGCGACGGTACGGGGAGCACAAGTCCGTACTAGTGTTGTCTAAAGCCAAGAGGCGAACGACAGCTACTAGGTTTTAAGACGCCGGAACACATCTCTAGCCTAGACCTCTAAATGTGTTTCGTTAGATTTCAATGCTGCCTTAGTGTAAATTGAGTAAATTTTAAAGTTTTTCTTCAATTACGTTTCAGTTTTCAGGCCCTAGCGAATGTAATGTCTCAAAATATCCTAAATGCAATCTATATGCCACAATATATCATTTCATTCGATGAAAGCTACTTATGAGAGAGTTGAGAGCTTTTCACGCAACAACGAAATGAACAGAAGACAACCAATGATACCTCTAATGCAGCTAATGGAAATTAAAAGCTTTTCGTTTAAAGTCACTAATCACTAATAACGCCGAAAAGATCTAATTCACATTAACTAATTCAAAGAAAAAGAGATTTTTTTTTTTTTTTTTTCAATATTTCAGAGCAAAATGCACTAAAAAAAATGAAAACTAATGTAAAGGCAATTCGAGAAACGATGACAAGAGAGCAAAACCAAGCAAATTTCACTCAATGCAAACGTACAATCAGACCTCAAATCTACCAAAAGTCCCTCAAAGCGAAAGAATCCCAAAGACTCGAAATGAGCTGTGTAATCTAGGCCCAAGACGAGACGAAGCGAAATTCGAATGAAGAAGGAAACAATCACTCAAACAACACAATGAGGCAATAGAAAACCACCAAATAAATGCAAAGAAGCAATCAAAAGGTTGACTGAACCAAAAGAGACCAAAAACTCCTAAGGAAGGCTCGACACACAACAGCACCTAGATGACCTAGGGCTAAAATGAAAAATCGATGGAAATGGGCAAACAACCAAAGGACGAAGGTAACAGTCAGTCAATCCAGGCTCCAAAACACTCAAACAGTGGAAAAATCAAGACCAAACACACAGATCAGGCTTAGGAGGCTCCAAACTGAGCAAACCCTAGCAGCTCATAGGATTGGCATGACTATGAGGCTGTAACTAGCGCCAGAAAGGAATTGGCGCGGGTGATACACAAGCAACCTGCACCAATGGGCGCGACTGTCAAGCTAAAAAGCGCGCCAGTCGAGTTTCCCAGTCAAAAATAATAATAAAAAGAAATCCAACAAGCAGACCAGTGATGATCAAGCTATCAAAGACCCAAATTCACAAAAAGAACCAGCCCAAAAGAGCTGATCAAGCAAGGAGGATCAAGAATCAACCGAAAAGACAAGACAATGCTCAAAGGGTTCAGTTTACAAACTAAACCGGAGATTGACTGAAGCAGCGTTGATCTACTTCACGATTGCAGAGCAAAAGCGTTTCGAAGGCTATCTGGCTAACTTCAGACTCCGTCTATAGCTCATAAAACGAACGACAACAAGCTAACGATCCCCAGCGGAGTCGCCAATTTGTTGTGGAGGTAAATCCCCTCTGCGGACAGAGGCAATCCCTACTAGCCCAGACCGGATCTAGCAATAATCGTTCACGCTATAGTGCAGGTTCCTAATTACAAATAAACCAACTAGCGATGAAGGCTTACCTAGAATCCAACGCAGTCGTTGTAGAAGAGGTGGCGCTCCCGTTCCTTAGCTCTGGCAGATCACGATCCCCACGATCTTCGTGATAGGACACCTGCACATGCGAGAAACAAAACAAACGCAAGCGTAAAATCCAGTAGATGCAACTATATGTCAGTCAGAAAGGACATAACTCGTCATTATAAACAACAACAAGAGTGGAACCATAACCAATAGTCGTTCATTAATAATCAATCAAAGGAAAATTACAACCATAGTTCTGACACTGAATTCTCCTTCGGAGGGGGGTCGCCAGCAGAACACGTCTCGAAAAGCCTGTCAAGGATGGGACAAACCTCTCTCTTCGGATCTTGACAATGGTCTCCTTGCTTGAAATTGGCCTTAAGGGAATTATGGAGGCTCTTGCAGCATAAGGCTCTTGGAAATTTGGGAACTTGAAGACTAGCTTGCAATGGAGATGAGCAAGCTTTTATAGATGGAGGAAGGGGAGTTGGGATCCCTATAATTGTGGGATCAGCCCTATCATCAAGGAAGCTTCCATGAGAGGTGGCAAACCACTTCCTCTACATGGAAATCCGTAGCCAAACCTCCCAACTCAAGATAGATATCAGTTCCTGGATCAGTTAGGACGAAACTTCCGCCATTTATTTTTAAAAAACATTCCTTAAATTGGCTAGCGTGAGTGTGACTCTGGAACAGAGCGCCAACTGGCGCGGCCTCTTTGAAGTATTTTCCCCATTGGCGTGGGTACTGAACTGCCTGCTCGCGCCAATGCTAAAAGGGCCATTTTTATGGTTTTTCACAAGGAGATGTCTTTAGGGCAATGATAGCTCATGTTCAGAGGGATGTTATGAAAGTATTTTCAAGCCATGTTGTTGTTCACAGGTCACGAAATGAGCCCTCCAATGTGCGGGACGGGGATTGTAGGGACGGTGACAAATTACTGTGTAACATTAGGGTTTCCTTCTTTCAATTACAAATCATCAAAAGCTTGAATATGAGTTTATGTGATAGTAATCACCCTTAAAAACGCTTGAAGGACCCTTGGAAAGAGTTTGGAGGTGGTTTGACTTGGTTTGGATGGTCAAATTGCTTGGAGAGCCCTCTTGGCCAAGAGTGGAGCGCCTGAGTTGAGGGCGCAGCACTCAATCCTAAGCGCGCAGTGCTCAATCCTGAGCACGTAGCGCCAAATTTTTCTTCACCAGGTGGCTGTCGGGCAAGAGCACAGTGCTTTTCCAAGCACGTAGCCCGCAGCTCCAGGTGCGCAGCGCCTGTGTAAAATACACGGGGAGAAACTATCAGACGGGTAGCGCCAGTTTCCAAGGGCGCAACGCTAGAATAATTTGCCCAATTTTGGCTTTAAAACTCCCAAATTATTCACTCTTGAGTGCTATGATGGTTTTGCAAGGAAACAATAATATGTTTAAAACATAAAATGACCTTTTATAGGCTTCAGAATTAGATTTAACTTTGTAAACTCACTTTCCTAGTGTTTTAAGCCCTTTTCACTTTCTCACTAATGTTTTTGACTTTTGCTCTACAGGTGACTAAAAACATTAACTTAGCTCTGCTTTTACTCCTTGAGGCATAAAAAGTTCATCTTGGAAACTTTAGGATGTTTTCATAGTAGCAGCCTCTTCAAAAACCTCCCTTGTTTTTCATTACAATACTAAACTTATCATTTTCTCCTTTGTTGGCAGTTTGTTGGATTTATGAAATTTGTCTTTCCTTTTGATCCTGGAGACTTTGATATGTTTATTTTTACACAGCAGCAGCCTTAAAAAACTCCTTTACTTCCACCTTGGAGATTAACCTCATATTTTTCTCATTTAGACATTGGAAGCTCATTTTGACAAGTTTGGGATATGATCAAATAATGACATCTTCAGAATCCCTCCTTTGCTTTCACCATAGGGTTTAACATCATCATTTCACCTTATCTGGTCACTTTTCCAAAACCCTAGGCATCTGGAGTGCTTTAAGACAATCATCAGTGTTGTCTTCTAATTTCTCTATAGCCCTTTCAAGTTCATTCATTTGTGTCCAGTTCACCTCATCTTTTCCATTTTTCTTCAATCTACTTTGACAGAATTTCTTCATGTTTGGTTTGGTGTACCTTCTCCATGGTCATTCTGCAATTGATCACTGTTTGGCAGTCTACTTGGACCATCAAGCTCAAAAAACCTAATTATCTACAAGAACAAGTGTTGCCTCTCTTCCTTGCTGCAAATTGTCTTCATTCAGGAGCAGGCCACCTACCTTACCAGTAATTTCTACTGATAGATCCTTTAACACTCCTGCAGAAGTGTAAAAGTTTACATTTACCTCATGTGCAGACTCTGAACTGAAGGATATTATTCTTGGGAAACTTTTAGATCTTTCTTGAATAACCATGTCTAAACATTCTATTACATCTTAGCCAGATTCTAACGAAGAAAAACAGTGTTTAAAACATCCAATAGTGACCTTACAACATGTGAAACCCTAATTGACCTAGTGGGAGGGTTCTTTGACCATGATCTTGATTGAAAATTGGCTTGGAGGCTTCAAGTGAAAAACAGAGTATTGTCAAAGTTTGTATTGAAGATCCAAAATCCAATGTACTTGATTTATATAAAGAGCCTACAGAGATAGTTTTGAGACCATCAATGCTTGATGAACCTAGAGAACATGGGAATGAGTAGGCTATAGGAAACCCTAGATGGAAAGTAGAGTGTATGGACAGGGGAAAAGTAGGCCAATGAGGTTACAGGCAGAGAAGAAGACTGAAAATGATAGGTATAAGCTTAGGAAGAGTTTGTAGGTGTGATAGGGTAACCATGAAAAGGCAAACTGATAGAATAGTGAAAAAGTTTCTATTAGGATAATGAAGGCAGTGAGATTTATGAAACTCACAATATTTCAAGGAGTGTTGTTTTCAGAAATCTAGAACCAATCTTTAGTCATCTATAGATAATGAAAAATATTGATGACTAACAGGTTCTTCTTTGTAACTTTGTTCCTCAGCAGAGCAGTCTTCTTCATAATCTGAGTCCGAATTTGGCATTTCAAACCCATTTCTGGACTGCAGGAAATCTTCTATCTATTTATCTCCTTCAAAAACTTGCCAATATTTTATATTATCTAGGACTACTGGTCTATATTTGATGTGCATTGTGTATTGCTTGCTTTGATAAGGCTTTTGACATGTACTGGCTGCAAAGGCTAGACCATTGGCAAGGATGTTTTGGTTTCTAGGGACAAAGGTAAGATCATATTCTTTGAAATTTTTTAAGAGGCCAAGGGCATCATCCCTATATGATTTTAATCTAGGATTCTTAGTTATGTATTCTCCCTTAATCTGCCTAATGACTAGCTCAGAATCCCCATGGACAGTTATCCTCTTAGCTCCTAATTTCTTCAGTAATTGTATCCCTAGGAGGAGTGCCTCATACTCAGCTATGTTATTTTTGCATTGAAAGTTTAGCTTGTATGAGTGACCTTTTGCATGATTTTTCTCTGCGTTATGTACCCAAATTCCTGGTCCTGAACCAGTTTTGCCAAAAGACCCATCAAAGCTCATACTCCAAAGAGGTCTAATTTCAGCTTTATCATTATGGTCATTGGGGTTGCCATTATGTTGTTTATTATGTTGTTCTTTAGGGTCCCCACTATGTTTGTTGTTATATTCTGTGTTGGTCAATTGTTTTGGTTGTTCCTCCTCTTTTTCCTCTTCTTCTACAAATTTTTCCTCATTTTCTGCAACTTGTTCATTAACATTTTCATCATTGTAAAGGATAAATGAATCAAGATTAGTGTGAATAGAATAAAGAGGGGAGTTATCTGGTTTTTCTTGACTGCTAACCATATATTTCATGTGAGTTTCCCTATACAGTCTTATTGGTTGACTAAAGACAGGTATGGTTGCATAGGTCATGTCCATTTGGATGGTACCTTGGAGTTTAGCTCCCCATGATCTTGAAAGGAGCATGCCATATTTAGGAGGAATATCAGCCACTACAATATCCATTACTAGGCTCTTGGCTGGTATTTGTGCTAGATTAACATAGATATCTTTGATTAGGCCTAGACATTTAACTATAATGGAATCAAAAGAGTATAAATATTTGTATGGTCTAGTTATCTCAAGGCCTAGTCTTTCCATTACTACCTTTGGCATGAGGTTGTGTGAAGATCCTGAATCTAACATGGCATTGTGGAGAATTTTATCATGGATGTTTAAACTGACATAAAATGGAGGAACACCTCCCTCTTGAAATTTACCTTCTACTTCTGGTCCAAATAGAAGTTCAGGTTTGTCATCATTTAAATTCACAGAATCAACATTTTCTCCTATGTTTAAAGCTTTCAAAAGTTGGGATCTATATACATCTTGAGTGACTAATTCAGTAAGAGGAATAGAGATTTTAATCTTGGCAATTTCATTCTCTATACTAAAAGGTGTCTGATTTTTTGAAAGGTTCAAATCAGTTTTGTCAGACACTGTTTTCACAGCAATTTCAGCTTGCTGGTTTTTATTAGGAATCTTAGTTAAAACAGTTTTTTTAGGGGCACTAGCTGTATTGCTAGTGGTACTTTGGTCACTACTACACTTGCCACTAGGTTGCTTGTTTTTGTTTTTATTTTTATTAGAACTTTCAGCCACTGTGTTTGGATTTTTTGTTGTCATTTTAGGAATATTTTCAGGGATCTTCCTAGCATAAATTTCAGTGCTCTTTCTCTTGGGAGTATCTTGGTTTTTCTTGCTTCTGAGGTCATATTGTCTATGCACTTCCATGATGGAATTTTCAAAGCCTTGTTTATAGTCTTCATATTCTAGGCTTTCTTCTTCAAATTGAGTTGGGAAAATAGTACTAACATGACTTGTTCTTTCTCAGTGAGGAAAACAGTATCCTCATTATTTACTCCCATTAAATTTATGTGACTTTCCTCTGTTTCTTCAATCACCCCCTCATCCTCATCAACGTAGTTTTCTTGGAAAGGATGTCTGATTTGCTGATCAGGACCTCTCCGTCTTATCTTAGGGGTATTTTTCCTAAAGTTTTGGTTTTGGTTCTGATTTTAATTTCTATTTTGAGGAGTTGTTTGGTTTTATCTAGGATAAGCTCTCTCATTCATGTTTATTCTCTCCATCATCCTCTTCATATTTCTAACAAGGTTATCAATCTTAGTATCAGATGATGTAGGTGCACCTTCTTCCTTATATGTGACTCTCTTCTCATTTTTCATTCTAGCTCTTTTGGCAATCAAATTGGCTTCTACACTTACTGCCCCCCCCCCTGCATATCTTCTAATGTAAGAGTGTCTCTTTCTCTTAGTTGGTAAGCCATTTCTGGATCAAACCCATCCAGAAATTTCATTAGAGCTAGACCTTGTGGAGGTTTCATATGGATATGGAGGGAATTATATACACTACTGAACCTATTGTAGTACTCTTGGACACCCTCTCCAACATTTCTCTTAATGTTTTCATACTCTGATAAGATTTGGAGAGGGTTCTTCTTGACTTCCCATTTGTTTAATAATAATTGATGAAACGCAAGGAGGTCATTTATGCTATTAGGGGTTAAGCCTTTAAACCATTTTCTTGCTTCTCCCCCTAAAATTTGAGCAAACATTCTGAGTTTAACAGTTTCATCATCTATTTCTTGTATGTCAAAGTAGTCATTCATTATGTCCTCATGTTGTTGAGCTGTAGTATAACTACTTGCATCATATAAAGGAATATTGGACTGATAGTCCTGTGGTAGAACAACTAAAGGTAATGGTAGAAATAGGGTAGCATACCATGTTGCCATGATATGAGGTTGGGGAAACAAAGGAGGGTTAACAAGAGGAGGGTTTACAAAAGGAGATACAGGGTTAAATAGAGGAAGGTGAATTGTGGGGGATGAGGTTAGTACACCAGGACTCTGTTGTAAGGTGGATGGATCTAAAACTATCTGAGTTACCCAAATCTAAGATCTAGTCCTAGACAAGATTTGTTTTAGGGGTGATTCAGAGAGGATATTATGCAAGTCTTTAAGGTTTTCAGGTAGGGAACTTGCTTTGTGGATAGGTCTGCTAATAGTTGGACTTTTGGATCTAGGATATTTCCAAAGGATGCTTTCAGGATTGTCAACCATTGCAGGAGGATTTGGGTCTGGATGAGATCTGGTATAGATTCTTCTAGAAGCCATAATTTTGGACCCAAAAATCAGAAAGGTTGAGAGTTTATAACAATTTTGGAAAAAAAACCAATATGTAAAAGGAAATACTTAATCTACAAAGTATTCTTGATTGGGTTCTGTTTGGGTTTTGATGATGAAATAATTTTCCCAATGGAGTCTATAGAGAACCAGTGGTGTTAGCAAGCCTACTGAAAACCAATGGAGTCACTAGGTGGAGGGATTTTACTTGTTTTTATGGCTGCTTGTCCACCATCAGCAACAAGGTACCATTATTGGCTAACACTTGATTTATCTGAGTTAACATAAGGTCATATGAGTTCTTGAAGTAATATTAAGTTGTTTAATAACTCAGAATTCCCCTGTATTGTCTCCACTATGTTGGCTCCCCGTGATTTTCAATATTGGCAAGAACAAACTCTGCAGGGAACCACATCAAACCACTTTTGAGTCCAAGGACCTAGCCTTCCTGGACTCAGAGAGGGCTCTCTCTATGTATTTGTTTGTAATTGATGTATCTTTATGCTTTTGTTTTCTGATTTTGGGCTAGGTATGAAGTTCTTAGGACTATTTGTTTTGTTTGATTGGATTGGTTGATAGATTAATTGATGGTGTGACTAAGTGATAGAGTGTTTTAGTTGAATAGATAGACTGTGGACAGCATTAATCCATTGGGCTATGGAGTAATAAAAGGATTTAATTATTCATAAACTCTACAAGGGTTTTCATAGGGAAAGCTAACTATATCAAGTGGATCTCTTATATTAGATGTAATATGAAATGACAATAAGTTGTGAAAGCAACAAAACTAAAATTCAATTAAGAATCTTTTAACTCTACTTCAACAAGAAAAGCCTTTTAGGTAACTGTTTGAGACAAACCAAAGGACAGGGCATACCATAGACTTCTTTGACCAGACTTTAATAAGCAAACCTTTAAGACAACAATCCAAAAATCCTAGAATTAATTTCAGACAAAGAAAACATTCAAGATAACAATGAGTGCAACTAAAGAGAAAGATACACCTATCTTCTTTAATCAAACACTCTAACAACCTTCAAAGTAACAGTTTGAGACAAACTAAAGGACAGGGCATACCATAGACTTCTTTGGCTGGAATCTACTTAGTGAACTTCAAAGAAAGGCCTTAAAAACAATATTTCAAGCTACACCAAAGGATAGGGCATACCATAGACTTCTTTGGCTTAAATCTATTAAATCATTTCCAAGACAACAAGCTAGGTGGAACCAGAGAGCAATTAAGAATTCTCTAATCAGACCTTGCAAAATAAAACATTAAGATAAATAAAGCATGTAGAATTAGGTTGCCAAGACAACGTATCCTAATCTAAAATTTATGTTCTTTTATCAGAGAAATCATGGACAAAATGGAAAACAAAAGGAAAAAATTGACAAAGAAAGGATAACTTCAACATCAACATAGCTCAAGGATCCTGTGAAAGTGCTTGTATTATTGATTCAAAACAGTTACATTACTCCAGTGTAGTAGATCTCTGCAACTCGTAGTTTTCTCAAATCTAGCCTAGCAGCTCATCAACTAGCTCAGCAACCATCAATCATCCAACCAACCAAAATGAATCACACATGCATTTTTTATCTGCAAAATGAGGAGGTGATCCTAAGCTAGGGTTTCAGATTTGTATTTATTACAGAGTTAATGTGTTTTTGACCTTTGATACCATGCCAGGACCAAGGAAAAATATCTTAGACTGACTCACTGTAATAATAACTTCTAGCTTAACTTTTGAGCTAACTTTTGGAAATATTTGACTTTAAGGCTTTCTCAATAACTTTTACAATAACTGCTGAGTGGTTGAGAAATACCTCTGAATTTTGTAATAACTGTTGATGTCTTTATTGAAATGAAATAGATTGTAGGTGTCCAGATGTGATTCTGAAGAAGTAAATGCTTTTTTTTTAAACATTCGAATCTGCTTCTGTGTTAATCTTTGCTTGATCTTATCTTTTAAACTCTATTTAGGCCTTTTAACTTGGATTCACCTTTAAACTCTTCTAATTTGCTCTAATGAATGAGTGCTTCCTTTGACAACTCATCCATTTTCTAGTTGCACTCCATTAGGATATGAGTAAAGGAAAACCACTAAAAATAGTGAATCAAAGAGAGAATTTCCTATGGAAACCCACTAAATCCAACTCTTTCCACCATCTCCCTTGTGTGAGCCCAATCGATGACAAACTTGGAATCACCCATAACTTATAGTTTTTTAATATCCCTATTTCTCACAAAGTGCAATAGCAACCAAAGATCAACAAAGTCTTATTTTCAATTTGAGCATTTATTATGGGAATGTATAATATGAAAGGTCCAATGATTTTGGCTAATGAAGAAAACCAACCCAACCCCACAAATTAATGGATTGTCCTAGCTAGATTCATCAAAAACCCCCAAGGGGTTTCATAATCAATATATGGAATTATTAACACCCTTTCCTTAAGAGCATTGGGATCCATTCTATATTCACAAGTCAACTTTTAGATCTTACCATCTTTTATCTCAACAGGATTGTCCCTATCTTGAAAAATAATCATGCTATGAGCCCACCAAATACTACAAATCATAATCCTATGGAGGGAGCCAAAACAATTTATTAATATGTCCTCCATCTAACCTTGAAAAAATCCTTCCAAGGTTGACTTATTCTATGTTTATTTTAGAGAGAATGTGAATGCATGTTATGAAACTAGCTCCAAAAATAGAAGAAAAGAGAGACCAATGCCTTAGAAATTAGCCACTTCGAGGGGGAAACCTCTTTTACATTACATAAATCAACAATTTTTGGATGATTCAAATGAAAAAATTCCTTTCTATATATAGGATTCCATGGGGTCACAATATAATCCTAGCCGACCTAACAATAATAATGTAAGGGCACAACAATAACAATAGTGGGGTTTTATGGGGCACAATAATAACAATATGGGGACTACAAGGGTACAACAATAACAATAAGGAGGCTAAACTAACAACAATAAGGGACTACACTAGTAATATAGGGACCTAACATGCCCCTCTCCTTCAAAAAAGTGTTTTCCTCAACGCTTGAGTAGCTCTGGATGCTTCTGTATAAAATTCGCATCCTCCCATGTGGAATCTTCTGTGGGTAATTTCTTCCACTTGATTAGATAATCCGAAATTGATTGATTTTTTAGCTGTCAAGTTCTTGTTTCCGTAACTGCTTCAGGTTCCAATATCATTTTTCCTTCCTCATCAAGTTTTGGCAATATTGTTTGAAATGGAATTTTTTCACTTATAACCTTCTTTAAGCATGAAACATGAAAAATTGGGTGCACTAGAGAATAAGCAGGAAGCTCCAATTAGACACAAAGCAACGAAGATATCATTCCAAAATTTTTTTCACTATCTCAGTTTGTCCATCGGATTGAGGATAATAAGATGAGCTATGGGATAGTTGAGTATCCAAATAAGAAAATAATTACGTCCAACAATTTCCAGTGAAAATGGGATCTCTCTCGCTTACAATAATATTTGGGTTTCCATGTATCTTTTGAATTGTTTCCATAAATTCAGTAGCAACTATACTTGCTTTAAATGGATGAGATAATGCGCAAAAGTGTGCATACTTGGTAATCCTATCAACTACCACCATGATGACACTCTTTCCTTCGAACTTCGTTAAACCTCTGATAAAATCCATTGAAACCTCATCCCAACGTTGACTTGGAATGGGTAAAGGTTGTAGCACACATAGGGTCTTAATTGTCTCAACTTTATTTTTCTGGCAAACCAAACATTCTACCACAAACTTTTGAATATCAGATTTAAGGCTATCCCATAAAAATTCTTTCTTCACCCCGAGGTAAATTTTTAAAAATCTTAAGTGTCCTCCTATGGGAGAGGTGTGCAATTCAAAAATAATCTTTTGTTTTAGTTGGGAATTCTTACAAATATATAAGCGATGTTTGTACCATAAGGAATCATTTTTCCAACTAAATGTATCATATGTATTGGGATCTTTCTGCAACTTTTGAATGATTTTCCACACCTATTTGTCATTCTTCCATTCCTCCCTTGATTCAATTATCCAATATGGTTGGATAATATAAATGGCACAAAGAAATGCTTCCACCTCCTCAACCTTTCTTGAGAGTGCATCTGCAACAACATTTAGCTTCCCTTTTGTGTAGATGATTTCAAAGTCATAACCCAACATCTTTGTAGCCCATTTTTGCTGCTCTTCTGAAGATAGTCTTTGTTCTAAAAATTATTTAGGACTGAATTGTCTTCCCATTAGGTAAGGTCGTCATTTCTTTAGTGCATGTAGTATTGCCAACATTTCCTTCTCATAAATAGCTTTCTGTAAATACTTTCCTTTGATTGGACGACTTTCAAAAGTAATGGGTCTTCCTTCTTCCATTAAAACAACACCAATTCCATTTCCTGGGGCGTCACATTCCACAACAAAGGTTTTTGTGAAGTCTGGCATAGCTAAGACCGGAGCTAGGCACATTTCCTCTTTAAGATGTTCAAAGGCCTTAGTTGCTTGAGGAATCCATGAAAATGCACCTTTCTTCAATAATGTTGTTATAGTTGCTGCTATTATCACATAATTCTTAACAAACTTGTGATAATACCCAATTAACCCGAGAAATCCTCGCAACTTCTTCATGGTTTTGGGGTCTTTCCATTCCTTAATGTATTTAATTTTGTTAGGGTCTACCTTAACACCCTCCTGAGATACAATATGACTCAGATATTCCACCTCTTGTAATCCAAAGAAACATTTGGAGGTTTTTTCATATAATTGTTTCTCCTCCAATAGTTTGAGCACCATGTCAACATGTTGAACATGATCCTTCCAAGAGTTGGAGTAGATTAGTATATCATCAAAAATACTAACAGAAATTTTATAAGGAGTGGTTTAAAAATGGAATTCATCAACCCTTGAAATGTAGAAGGTGCATTGGTAAGGCCAAATGGCATGACCAAAAATTCATAATGACCCTCATGAGTTCGAAATGTTGTTTTTATAATATCTTCAGTCTTCATTCTAATTTGATGATATCCTGAACGAAGATCCAACTTGGTAAAATAAATTTCTCTATGTAATTCATCCAATAATTAATCAATCACAAGAATGGGAAATTTATCTTTAACAGTGATCTTATTGAGCTCCCTATAATCTAGACACATGCGCCATGATCCATCCTTTTTGTGCACCAATACTACTGGAGCAAAGAAACAACTTTAACTAGGCTGATTTATACCAGCCTCTAACATTTCTGCAATCATACGTTCAATTTTTCTCTTTTGGACATAAGGATATCTATAAGGCTCGATGTTTGGAGGAAAACTTCCTGGAATAAAATGAATAGCATGATCATGATCACGAATAGGTGGGAGTCCTTTGGGAGTTTCAAACACCTTGGAATGATTTTCCAAGACTTTTTGGAGATATGGAGAAATAGATGCTTTTGATGTTGGAAGTTCTAGTGAGCGTAATTGTGCAATTATGCCTCATTTTTCTTTCTTCAAAACATTTTCCATGAAATTAGAGCTTATTATCTTTCCTGACTTCCCTGCGATACCCCATACTTCAACTTCCTTTCCTTCCGAAAAAAAATTCAAGAAAAGTTCTTGAAAATTAAAAGCTACCATCCCCAAATATTGTAACCATTGTACTCCTAGTACAACATCAACACCTCCCATTGAAATGGAAATAATTTTACTATTCAATACATATTCCCCCATGGTTAGCTTGATATTATGGCATTTTCCAGAGAAATTTATAGCCCCTCTATTTTCAACCATCACTTGACACTCTGGTGCTGGGTATAGGAAGAAATTAAATTACTTGGCTAACTTATAATGAATAAAATTATGGGTACCTCTTGAATAAATAAACACTATTATATTTTCCTTCTTGATATGTCCTTCTATCTTGACATTTTGAGGAGTGGTGATTATTTCCAATGCATTACAGGATATGGTCGGACTCGTTTATTCTTTCTCTAGGGTTGGTTCCTGGTGTATATCCTCTTCTTTTGAAGTTTCATGTTCATTTTCTTTCTCCTCTTCACAATCTATGTAAAATAATTTCTTCTCAGCACACTTATGACCTTTAGTGTATTTTCTATCACAACTGTAGAAAATCCCTTTTCCTCTCTTTTTTTCCAATTGTTGTGGTGTCAAGTTCGTAGGTTCTATAAGTCTAGGAGTAGCAACACCTCCATATTAATAGATGTGAGTGTAGGCTTCCTTGTCGCCATAATTTTACTTTCAATTTTTCTTGCTAACCTGAATGCCTTCTCCAATGAATCAGGTTCTCAAAGGCAACCCTCATGTTGGGTGGTATCCTTTAAATTCCCTATGAATACATAAATCTCGTGTTCCTCTAGAATATCAGTTACCCTTATATTCAATTTTTGGAAGTCCTCAATGTGCTCCACCATTGAACCCTTTTATTTTAGATTTATCAATTGGCTAAAGAAGGTGTTGCTCTTTGTATCCTCATAATATTCTATCATTTCCTCTGTAAAAATTGACCAAATGACAATTTTTTTACGAGAGAAAATCCATCGATACCATGCAAATGTAATTTGTTCTAAATGTAAAGTTGTGATGCGTACCTTTTGTGTTTTTTTCACATTATGGAGATCAAAACATTGCTCCATCTATAGTATCCATGTTATGGGATCCTTGCCATCAAAATTCCTCATATCGATCTTTGTAATATGATGGGTCTTCAATCCAACATTAGAGTTTATGAAATCACGATTAACATTTATTTTTTTTTCATCATGTGTTTCCTGTACTACCTTTTCGCCATTAGGAATCATTTCTTGTATCAACTTTTTCAAACCTTCCATGTCTGATTTTAGATCATTCTTCATGTCTTCCATGTTTTCTTTCATTTTTTCATCTATCTTCTCTTCCATGTCATCCATCTTATCTTCCATTCCATTCTTCAAACCATCCATATTAGCTTCCACACATTTCTTCAAACCATCCATCTTAGCTTCCACACCTTTCTTCAAAACTTCCATTTCATTTTTTGTTTCTCTTTGCGAGATCGAAATTTGGTGCACTTGGTCTTGTAATTTTGATATATCATGTTGCACTTCTTCGTCTTCATGAGTCATAGTAGAGCCTTCTGAGGGCTTAATGGGTGTTGAATTCTTCTTAGGGGAAATTTTATAACCCAATACTGATAGCTATGCTTCAATATGTCCTTGGAATCACTTCAAACTGATTTTTCAAACAAGACTTATACAATTTGAAAAAATAATACACACATTTTTCTTGCTTTTGAGGTGCTCGATATTGAAACTGATGTATCTTTGGAATTTCGGATCCCCGAGATTTTATATTTGGTCATTTACTATCCCTCTAAATATTCTTTCCAATTCCACAGGTCTGACTTGATTTGGATTCTTCAAGGCAAAGATATTCCTAATCTCCCACAATGGCCTAATTATGGACTAGTTCAGTAGAGCGAACTTATACGGCATGCCACGTGTCACTATTTTCTCCTTCGGCTCTGAAATTGATAAACAGTAAACTATAGTATTTTTATGTTCGGTCAATTCTTACAAAATTCCAATCTGATGCTTAGACAGAGGGTTATGAAAATTATCCCAAGGTCACATATTTGAGATGAAATTCGGGAGCCTGCAAAAACCCTAACTTCCATAGATCATATCTCAGAAAATATTGTGAACCAAGATCTGAAATTATTACACGATAAGGATTTCTTCGTAAATGGTTTTTTTTTAGCTTCTAAACCTTTGTAGAAAAAAAATTATAGCGAAAATTCCAAAATGACCAGTTTGAAGCAGTGAAACCCTAGATTCCAAAACTCTGATACCAAATGTTATGAAACCAGCTCCAAAAATAGAAGAAAAGAGAGATTGCCTTAGTAATCAGCCACTTCGAGGGGTAAACCTCCTTTACATTACATAAATGAACAATTCTTGTATGATTCAAATGAAAAAATCTCCTTTCTATATATAGGAGTCCATGGGGTCACAATATAATCCTAGTTGACCTAACAATAATAATTTAAGGGCACAACAATAACAATAGTGGGGTTTTATGGGGCACAATAATAACAATATGGGGACTACAGGGGTATAGCAATAACAATAAGGGGGCTACACTATAACAATAAGGGACTACACTAGTAATATAGGGACCTAACACACTAATACCAAACAACACTTGAATTGCATAAGAACAAGAAAAAAAATATGAGAATTGGATTCAACCTCAAATTTACATGGAAAACATCAATTGGGACTACACCATCATTACAAGTCCATTGTCCCAAGTAATATTTTTATTCATTAAATCCAACCATAATGTAGTTTTACACTTATCCACACTATTAAATTTTGAGATATTTCCCCACCACCAACTAATTTATCCTTCGTTCTGAGACTCAAACTATGTGTTATAACAAACTTTATTTTGAAATCCTGTATCCACCTATTTTTAGAACAATAGAGAAATTCCTCATCCTCTCTTAATCAAATAACACTAGATCAAAACTAACTTACGAAATTGTTCCACTCTTACACCAAATCTCCCTCCAAACACAAACCTTTCTCACTTTTCCACCTTTCCCATCTGAGGATTTGTGGAGATTGTGATTTTGTATCTACTAAAGAAAAAATTCCATGATTATGGGAGATTGCAATAATGTATCTGATATAATATGATTTTTTCCATCCTAATCCATAAATTATGTTTGATTAAAACTTTGGATCCATTTCATATTCTCCAACATGTCCAAGGAATTATCAAATGAAGGGAGGATACCAAATCATTCTTTACTATCAACCATCCTTCGAATTTTTTTGGAAGCCTGTACCACTATTCCATTAAGAGTCCTTTTAAATTTTTGGAGGTGATGACTCTCCCTCCATAATGCCTCAATGTGCATTAGATGACACATACTACAATCTTCTAAGGACTGCAAGAAAATAAAAATATTTTTGATTCCCCAACCCCCCAATTTTTTCAAATTTAATATATTCAACCTGTAAAAAGAGTAGTCTCATCCACCTACCTACACCCTAACCATCCGAAGTGAAATATGTCATTTTCAATTTTAATAAAAATACCTTTTAGAACAACTACAATGGAATTTCAATAAACAATGATACTTTCTAAGAACAAATTTATTAAAATCAATCTACCTCCTCTAGAAAGCAACATGGTTCACCCAGGTCAAGATGTGAGCATAAAACTTCTTGATCAACCATAGCAAATCAATATATCTATACAAATTTGGCATGATATCAGACCGTATATATTTACCCCATCCACAAGATTGCTCCCAAGGATATAAGACTCATCACGTTAAATTCCATGTGTGTTGCAACCTTATATAAATCTAAGGTCCTTCACAAAGTTTGTATTTTCACCAAATATCCATATCCCATAATAATAACATCATCCATGAAAAAAATATTAGGTATAGATTCAATATCCAAACCTTTAGCTCCTAAAATATCTCCCTTGGCCTTAGTTTCTACCATCAAATGAATAAGGCCTTCGGAAACTAACATAAATAAGAACTGTGAAAAAGGAAAACTTTGTTAAGGAACCCTTAAATCTTTAAAAAACTAGGAAGGATCACCATTAATAAAAAGTAAAAAATTTTCCATTGAATGCACCCGATGATTCAAATTATTACCTTGATATTCATACCCATCTAAACCATAATCAATATTAATAAGGTCTAGCTTACGCTATCATAATATTTTTATAGTTTAATATTAAGAACCACGTGTGGCATCTTAGTCATTTTAATGGAATGGATTTCTTCTTGTGCTAGAGAAATTACATCATGGATATGACGTGTATGGAGAAACTTGAATTGTACTTCAGATATAAATTCACTAAAACTAGTGCAATCATGTAAATTAAATGGTTGATAAATATTGATAGGCATCAATCCATAATAGACATGAATACACTTATCTCATGATACATCACACTTGCCAAGATTAATAATAATAATAATAATAATAGTTAATTAAATTATAAATTTATTGTAAATAATTAATAATAATAATAATAATTATTATTATTATTATTATTATTATATGAGTTAAACATATATACATTTAAAAACACATGTTACAAGAAAAACATACTAAAGCGAAAATAAGGAATAATAGTTCAATGACACTTGTGGACATGATATTTTTTTAATTAAATTGAGAAGAAAAAAGGGCATAACTACATTTGATATAAATCTCACCTCTCTATCCCTCCTATTACTAAAAATATTCATGAAGTTTAAATCTCTACCATCCACCTAACAATTATTAGTAATTAAATTAAAATTATGAAGCCCTATTCCAAAATAGACATTCCTATCAGCGTAAATCTGGTTGACCCTTATTATTATGATTTTTTCCACTAATTTATATATGACATTGTAGCATGAAATAGGCTAAAAATTTTCAAATTGTTGCACATCCTGCTTCTTTGGAATTAGAAATAGGTGAGTTGAGTTAAGGAAACTAAACATTTGTTTTTCCTCTAGGATTCATGAACTAACTTAAGAAGGTGTTATTTAATAATAATAAAAAGCTAACATGAAATTACACTATTAACACATTTTTCCTTAGTTTTTTCCATCACTTGTGGGAGAGGAGTGTCCTCCTTACCTCCTCTTCAAAAAATTCATTTGTTATACTATCATTCACTTCCTTATAAAAAGATCTCAAAATATGAAATATCTCTTGGATAGGACACTCCATGAGCTCCTAAAACAAATACCTATCGAATATGATTCTGACCTCTACTTTCTCCTTGAAATATTTCACAACCCTTCCTTCATGATATCTTATCTTCCATATGGAATTGATGTTCTTTTTTAAATTTGAGAAATTATGGAAAAAACTTAGTATTGTTATCCCCCTCTTGAATCCAAATTGACGGAACTTTTATCCTCTATATTGCCTCATCCTTTGCATGCATATAAGTCCTCTTGACTTCCAAGTTACAAAATTTTATTATTTTCATCCTTAGAAAAAAGATAGGATGGTGAACCTTCGTAAGGGGACTTTATATTGGATTCCACCTCCCTTAATTGGGCTTGTTGTTTGGCTATATATTATCTACTCTAAATTCTCAATTTATACTTAATCCTGGTGATGTTGTCAGCAAATTACTGCATAAATAAAGAAGAATATTCCAAAGCAATATGCTTCCAATTATCCTCCACCAACTTTCAAAATCTCTACTTGATAAGCCACTACAGATTAAACTTAAAGGGGATACCAAGACTGGATTCTTCCTTAATCATTTCAAAAATAATCATATTATGGTCATATATCCCACCCGTACTAACCTAAGATTTCAATAGGAGAGAGACCCCATTAGAGTTTCTAACAAAAAAAAACGATATATCATTTTTGTAATTCCTTCTTCACTCTTTCTAAAATTTCTCCATTTGGGGACTAGCTTGACAATCACTATGTCTACCAGCTTTGGACCTCCATAAAATATTATAATAATATTCTAGTTGATCTTTTTTTTGGCTAATTAACCTATATTTACCTTAAGGATAGAGTGAAGTTAAAATCCTCTAATTAATGTGTTATGACTTTCTAGGAACCAAGAAAACCTAATAAATTCCTGAAAAGGCTTTTGTTCCCCATATGGCTATTAAATATTAATGGAATTTAGAGTGATATCTAAGTATTTAACCTTCAATACTATTGATCAAGCTGAGGGAGGAGATTCTAAATACATTACTTACATTAGGGGAATTTTGAGGTCTAAAATGGGCATCCTGAGAAAAATGTACAACCAAAATAAAATTTATAAGAACCAGTAGGATTCAAGATGCTGATTTCACCCATGGGGAATAATTTACCATTTTTTGAGTAAAAAGGTAAGAACATTAAAAAATAACAATATAATAAAACTACTTTTTCAACTCGTATTTTCAATTTATCTCCCTAAGGTTTTACTCAAATTTCAAGTGGGAGTACTCATTGGATGCAAAAATTAATTCCTCATCCAATGGGTACTCAAGTTGCATACTTTTGATGGACCCTGCTAAATGAAAAATAATAAATACATGAAAAATGCAGTTACATTCATGTTTTTGATGTATTTCTCATTTTACGTGTAGCAGATTCCATCAAAAGTATGAAACATGGGTACTCCTTGGATGAGGAATCAAATTTTGCATCCAATGAGTATTCCCGCTCAAAATTTGAGTAAAACCTTAGGGAGATAAGTTCAAAGCACGAGTTGAAAAAGTAGTTTTTTATTTTTTCCCTCTAAAATTTGATGATGTAATCAAATATTATTTTATTATTTCCACTATTATTTTATATTTTCCTTAGAAGGCCCAATTTATACCTCAAAATTTTCCTAATGCAAGCTAGCACTCCAAGCTATCAGAATTGAATCAATATGCCTTTATCATCCAAAGAGAAAAAGGACCAATCCTTGAGCTAGGCCTCTATAGCTACTCTTTCTTTTTAACCTATAGTAATAATTTTTTGAATAAAAATTATATTTGCATGAATATCCTTAATGAGTGTTTTGAGGATTACATTTTCTTAACACTCTTGATCCCTCTCATATTAAATGAGGATTACTTCATGAGGGATAGACACAATAGGATATCCTTTCTCCTAGGACCTATGAATTGTAGCTTGTTTCCTTATGTTAATATCCATAATTTCTTTTAATTGGACTATTGGTAAGTGAGATTTATTTCCTATTGAAGGAACATGTCCACGAACTTTTTCTAGCCCTCCCATTGACGGATCCCCATCTCCCAATTTGGAATTTAATCTTAGATCACAAAACTTCCTTTTCACAAAATTAACATTTTTAGTGGGGGATAGGGGGAGAGGGATACTCAACCCTCGAAATATTACCATCCTTGACTAAAGAAAAAACTAATAATACTTTTTTTTAAGGATCTCTGAGTCCTGCCCCACCTCCCCTCCCCCCCTGCACTCACACCTCATGAAGGAGGGAAGGATCCCCCACAAAGGAGAGGGGAGAAAATTACTCAGTAAGAGGTAAATTCCCCTAAGCCTCATTAGACTTAGCATTATTTCAAGTGGGATAAGAAAATATTTGACTTATGGAATAATGGAAATATAATTAGAGGTAGAGAACATTCTTACTAGACAATGCAACATTGGGACTACCTATAGATGATTCATTAACCCAACGATATTTTAGGAGCTCTTTATCCTTGTCAGAAGCATTCATCGTGCCCTTTACCTACTTTGTACCTATAACCACACTTGAAAATATAGGAAAACATTGAACCTCTCCCTAGGAACTAGCATTCATCTTATTAACCCATGCCTTCTTATTTTCTTTATTTGCAATCAAAATATCGATACATGAGTTAATAAAATTTCCAATCTCATGATAACTAAAAAAGTTAAAGGGAACCCTCTAGTAGTAAATATATTGGAACTAGGAGTACTCCATGTCTTGAATTTCAATTTATTCTATAAAACCCTATTTGGAATCAAATTCAATGTGGCACCTCCCTCATCTCTTATCCTCCTTTGAATCCTAATTTTTCTCAAGTCCTACTAATCACCCTAATTTATTCCCCAAGAGTTCTAAAACCTTTTATTTTCAAATCAGCAGAGGTAAACTTGGTATAATATCCCAAACCTTCTACTTTGAGATGGGTTGGGGGGGCAAAATCAACAATCCATATATTTATAATAAAAATTAAAGGAACCCAACACCAATATAAACCCATGATATTATCCATGTCCATGGAATACTTGAAAACAAAAAATGTGCAAACTTGGGCTAAGACGAAAAATACAAGGGCTATGATAAGAGGAGTGGTGTATTATTGAGCTTGCTCAGGGCTAGGGAGGAAACTTCATCTTCAGGAAGGGCCACCACCTTTCCATCATGTAGAAGTGGAATTATATTACCCTCCAAAATCTACCTTGAGAAATTAAGTGACATCCCTTTGACACATGAGCCAAGAAGGAAGGAGGACAATATTAATTCACATTGAGGATGATAAAATTCCACATGATTCATACCCTTACACTAGAAATCCTTACGATCTTGGAAACATTCCTTATTTAGGAAATGGATATAATGGAGGTTTGAGAGGACCTCCAGATAGAGCCCACTTGAAAAATGAAAACCCCCATTTTGACCTTTGGGAAGGATCCCAAAATGAAAATTTAAAGTTCCAGATGTCTCCACATGCCTCAAATTAAAAAACTTTCAATAAGCCTTCAACTCGTGTAGCTCCATCTGTGGAAAATACCCTAGATCATAAGGTTGCACCATAAGTTTTGAGACCCTAAGCATAACCCTAGCCACAAAAACACCCACCAAAATTAAACTTCTTGAAAACTACCCCACTCCTCCCCATGTGCCTTATTTTCCCAATTTTAATCACAAAGACCTTCAAATTATAATCTCCTCTCCCATGATACAAGGTGATATATACATCACAATATACCAAGGATGATATATACATCGTAATATAATATTTAAATCGAAGGCGTGGTCTATATTGGAATTGAGCTTGAGGAATTTCAAAATTATAAATTATGAATGGCCAATATTTAATAATCTGAGAATATTATTCATCTAATACATGATACAATAGAAGGTATGTGAATAGTTTTTCATTTTATTTGGTCTTCTCCTATCATCAATTTATTAAAAATAATTCATGAATGAAAAGTGATTGTTGTTCCAATCTAATAATTTCATTAGTGGTGTTAATTCAATTTATTGGTGGGATGTAAACTTCTACTTAATTTTGATATATGTAGTTCTACTCAAATTTAGATTTCGTGTAAGAATTAGAAATGAATGAGTTTGGCTAAGCTTTCAGAGTGGAGCATGCACACTATTGGGTAAGATTCCAAAGCGAATGGGTTGGATTTCACTGCATTTAAAATATACAATACACATTCCTATTTGAATAGGTACCTACTGTGAAGCCTACCATAAAACAATCTCATGAATGGAATATAAGAGTCTTTTTTTGTTATAATTTGTTTTTTTACCTTAACTGAAAATGGAATTAAGGAACAACAACCATGTTTTGTTTTGTTTAATGTAATCCATATAGATTTTTATTTTTATTTTCAGATATAGTTTCAATTCTAAATATATTTGTTTGAAGAGATTGTATAGATCATTTCATATTTTATTTGGAGTCTAACAAGTAAAACATCAAAATGGTGTTGACAAGGGAATAAAGGGCTAGCTAGTTGTAAAACCATTTCCATGCGATTGTAAATTTCTAACCTAGAGGTAGGGAGGCCATATACTTCATTCATGACCTTGTAAATTCTTATTATTCTCCCATGCCTACTTCAGAATGATTTCTCATCCTCCCCATTTTTCTAAATTTATTATATATATGATATTGCTCCACATTTTTGTGAATCTTTTTTTTTTTTTTTCGTATGATATTAATTTACTTATGGTTAAAATTTTATTCAGTATGATATTAATTTTTTCTTATGGTTAGAAATTTATTGTGTATGATATTAATTTTACTTACAAATGTGTGTATCAATAGATAATACTTATAAATATGAAGCATTAAGTTTTCAATGTTGGAAGTAATGCTTCCATGTCATGTGCAGTTGTCATCATGAGTCCCTAGGCATCAATCTAGAAGTAGTTGTTTTCCTATGTGTGAGTTGTAATATCTATCTATATTTTTCATAGTCAGTTATGTATATACTATAAATATGTAACATTAACATCAATAAAAAATAGTGAGTGTGAATTGTGATGTGTGTTTAATCTCTGTGCTCTCTCTCTCAATTTTTCTAATATGGTATCATATCCTACTCTGGCCTTACTCCCTCAAGGGGGGGCCAGGAAGATGTGATATTCATAATAAATTCTCTATAATAAGTAGAATAAGGTAGGATGGTGGATTGTCTTCATTTTTTTTTGTTAGTAGAATAAATTGTTGTTTTGTGGGAGAGTTGTCAGATCTATATGTCTTTGTAAATATTTTTGTGATGTTCCCCTGTGTTATAACTGTATTTAATGAAGCATTAGATGATAAGAATTACCTTCTTCCCACTCAATATGCAACCTCGTGACTTCAAGGATTGACGATTGGATGATTGTGGCTGGAAAATAATGTCATTTTTCTCCAGCCTTGAGGTTGAAGGAATATGTTTGATGGTGTGTGGGAAATCAAGAAAATAGGATTTGGGATCATCGCATAGCCTCTTCCTTTGATAAATGAATATAATGAAAATATTCCAAAGCGATAGAGTTCCAATTGAAAATCCTAGTGATGGAGACGCTCATAAGTAGGTTGGAAAGATAGAGGAAGATAGGCACAAAATAACACAAATAATTCACACACAATAACACAAGTTATGGATCTTGTATTGATCACAGAAACTTGATGATTACAATGAACTCGATGAGGGGTATTTAAACCTTTTTCGACTAGTGACTCGCCTAAAATAACTTGACATGAAACCACACACTAATTTAGACTTTACTCAAAATAAGACTCAACTCAACTTGACTCTCTAGTTTTAGCCAACTTCTACATGCGGGATTAATTATCTATTTTATCACTTTCCCTTAATTACTACTGCTAAACTAACAGATGACTCATGACAACTCAAACATGCATGTTGGTCTATGTATCAACTAGGCTTACAACACCCAATTTTCTTTTGTGAAACTCAAACATATATTTTTCTAATGGCTTAGTGAATATATCATCCAATTGATCACTAGATTTATAAGGCTTCAAGTGAACTTCTCCATTTCTCACAAGTTCTTTAATAAAATTATATCTAGAATCAATATGCTTTCTCTTTTGATGAAACACACTATTCTTGGATAGTGAAATCGTTGATGTGTTGCCATAATATATTACTATTGATCCTTGTTTCTTCTTGAGTCCATCCAATACTCTTCTTAACCATACTACTTGACATGTTATTGATGCTGCTGCAACATATTCTGCTTCTTGTGACGAAAGTGTCACAATAGGCTGCTTCTTAGATGCCCATGAAATCACACCTTAACCAAGATGGAACACAAAACCAAAATTTCTCTTCTTATCATCCAAACTGCCTGCAAAATAATTGTCTATGTACCCAATCAAGTCCTTCTTTTATTTTCTTTCATATATTATGCCACAATCTCGAGTTCCTATTATGTATCTCATAATTCATCTTCCTGGTCTCCAATGTGTGTCTTTTGGAGTCTCCATAAATATATAAATCAAGCTCACTCCTTGCATAATATATGGGCTTGTACTTGTGAGATACATGAGGCTACTAACCAATATTTTGAATAGAGTTGAATTTACATCTTATGCTTCATCATCCTTCCTTAACTTTGTACCTATTACAATTGGTGTAGGGACATGTTTGCAATTCTCCATCCTGAATCTTTTCAGCAAATATCTAGCATATTTATTTTGAAAAATAAAAATTCCTTTTCATATTGCTCAACTTCTATGCCAAGAAAATATTTCACGAGACCAAGATCCGTCATCTCAAACTATTTCTTCATGGCTGCTTTAAATTCATCTAATTCAAGATTACTAGTATAAATCATGTCATCCACATAGAAACAAACAATCAAAATATGTCCATGTTCATTTACCTTTGAGCACAATGTAGGCTCAATGTTGTTTATGCAAAATCCATTCTTGATCATGTAGTTTTCGATTCTGCTATACTAAACTCTAGGTGCTTTCTTGAGTCCATAGAGCGTTTTCTTCAATAGGTAAACTTTATCTTTTTTACCTTCAACTTCATAACCTAGAGGTTGTTGCACATAAATTACTTCTTCTAGAATTCTATTCAAAAATGCTAATTTCACATCCATTTGGTATACTTTCCACTTATTCTCAACTATTGTTCCTAAAACTATTATTACAGTATCAAATTTGGCTAATGTAGCAAGCATTTCTCCAAAATCTATTCTCAATTTTTGCGGGAATCCTTTTTCTACAAGTCTTGGTTTAAGTCTATCTTTCTCATTCAAATTTTTCTTGTACACCCATTTTACACAAATGAGGTTTTTATCCTTTGGAAAATCAACCAAATCACATGTATCATTCTTTTCAATAGCTTGAACTTCTTCATCCATGGCTTGCACCCAATTTTGATCTCTGATTGTTTCTTCAAACGAAGAATGTTGGAATGAAAAAAAAAAAACAAAGTTTGAACTTGCATCCAAATCATAAATGTATTTCATACTTCTATTTTTTCTCTTACAATTGCTTGGTTCATCACCTGATTCACTGTTAGGATAATTCCAATCTATTGATATACTTGAAGATCCATGTTGCTCAAAAAGTCTTGGAGTCCTTGTTGGTGTGTGCTCTTGTGATTCTTGCTACTCCTTCTCTGCTACATCCTCTTATATCAATGGTGCTTGTGCATCAACTGTTTTTTCTACAGTCCCATTCAATGACTCTTGTTCTTTGAACCCAACATCTTTGTTGATTATGGTCTTCTTGGTGATAGGGTTATACAATTTGTAAGCTTTTGATTTCTTACTATAACCAGTAAATATGCATTTTTCACTTTTATCATCCATCTTACCTCTTATCTCCTTATGCACATGTGCATAAGCTACACATCCAAACACTCCAAGATGAGATGTGATGTAAGACATACATGAACATGCTTCTTCTGGTACTATGTTCATCATACTATTTGTAAGAGATTTGTTTATCACATAAACAACACAAGAAATTACTTCTGCCCAATACTCATTAGACAAGTTTATTCCTTTAAACATACTCCTTGCCATTTTTAGAATTGTTCTGTTCTTTCTCTCTGCTACACCATTCTATTGCAGTGTGTATCTAGTTGTAAACTCTATTCTGATTCCATGTTGTTTGTAGTGATCATGGAATTCCTTTGAATCATATTCTCCACCATGATCTGACCTCAATACCTTGATTTGTTGATCACTTTAATTCTCTGCTAAGGCTTTGAATTCTTTGAACTTTGCAAAAGTTTCATACTTCTGCTTCAAGAAGTAAACCCAAGTCTTTCTGTTATAATTGTCAATGAAAGTGAGGAAGTAACAACTTCCACCAATCGATTGTGTCTTCATAGGTCCACACATGTCTATATGCACTAGCTCAAGAGGTTTATTTTTTGTGTACGCAACTCCCTTTGGAAAAATTTCACGGTGTTACTTTCCCAAGATGTAACACTCAGGAGTACAATCAGGTTCTTTAATGGGAGATAATCCTCTAACCATCTGTTTTTGCTACAAAAATATTACACTAGAAAATTTTAGGTGTCCAAACCGAAAGTTCCATAACCAATAATCATTAGAACATGCAACTTTAAAAGAACTAACCTAATCATTGTAATTCATAATTAGAAGAAATATTATTTTCCTCATCATATGCACCTTTTCTATCAACTGATTTTTTGGGGTCTTGTAAAAAATAACACATTCATGTCCGTGAAAGATAACTCAATATCCCTTCTGTGTCAATTGAATAACACTTATTAAAGTATGTTTGATACCAGGGACATAATATACCTCTGATATTTTATTCGGTTCCCCATGTTTGGTTAGAATGTTGACCAGTCCTTTGCCATCTACATCCACAGTCTTGTCGGTCCCCAAATTTACCTCTTTCTTCACAGATTGAACCAAATTTGCAACCAAATTCTTGTTGTTTATCAAGTGGTTACTGCAACCACTATCTAATAGCCACACATTATCAGAAGGTTCATGCACAGTATGACAAGCTAGGAACATGGAGTTAGTATTCTCTGTAGTGACATTTCCTCTCTCGTTATCCTCTTCCTGCAATCATGAAAATAGTAACCAAATTTATTGCAATAATAACATCTCACTTCTTATTTATCAACTCTTTGATTATCGTTGAATATTCTATTGTTGTTTCCACTTTCATATTCGTTCTCTTATCATCCATCTCTCTCACCACCGTATCTTCTGTCTGTTCCTCTTCCTCTCGATCTACTTCTGCCTCGGCCTTGGTCTCATGAAATAGAAACCTAGATTTTGAAAGAAGTTTCTAAAGTGGAATCCTTATTTCTGTCTATCCTTGCCACACGGGATAGAATTGATCCCATCAACTCATCAACTATCAATGTTTCCAATCCTTGGATTTTTTTATGGCTCCTATTACAAAGAAAAATTTGGTAGACAAATATTTGAGGACCTTCTCAACCACCGTTTTATCTTTAATATCTTCACCATAAAATTTTAATTGATTTACGATAGCCATGACCTGATTCATGAAATAATCAATGTCCTTTATCTCCTTCATCTGCAAACTTTCAAAATATCTTCTAGTATTCTGCAACTTAACAATATTTACTTTGTCCATACATTTATAGCTTGTTGCCAAGGTCTCCCATGATGTCTTCGTTGAAGACGTGATCATAATTTTTTGGAACATTGCTCGGTCTACTCCCTGTTGGATAAGCTACAATGCTTGTGCATTATTTTTTTTGTCTTTCTTCCATAGTTCCCTCTCTGCATTAGTGAGATCTCGTTCTTCTGCTTCATTCTTAGGTTCTGAAAACTCAAACTGGACATGATCCCGAACATCATGATCCTTCAATGTGATCTCCATCTTAATGGCACAGAAATCATAATCTTTCCCTGTAAATGGTGGAAATTGTGGTTGGAAGCTTGTTGACACCATCTTCAACAAAAAAAAATTATTTTAAAATAATAAAACCCTTTTGAAAAAGGTTTAAAATCAAACTCCTTGAAAATAAACTTTTTAATATAAAACCTTTTAAAATACCTTCCACCACACCTTTATAAAAATCTTTGATATTTAAAAAACCTTTAATAAGTTCCACTCCTTATAAGCCTTCTAAAAAAATCTTTAAAATTTTTTTTGTCACGTAACACGTGTTTCATATAATTATAACTCAACCACCTTTTTTTTTGTAAGTTTAGTAGTGCATGTCTATTTTCTATTATAAAAAATGGGCAATTTCAACATATCAAAACTCGGTGGCCTCAACCTGGCCAAAGGAAACCAGGTTTGTTGGCCTCCTCAAAGCGTTAAAGTCCATCCAGTATTGAAACATTTTTAGTCTTGTACTATCAGATTTCATACTAACTATATCTGACATATGGAAACTGTAGAAAGTAAATGCTAACTGCAAAATACATATATAAAAATCATAGAAAGGACTGGCAGTGATCATCAAAAGAATATATTGGAGCCGGATCTTTCACGATTGACCTTGGCATATCTACTTGTTGCATTTCTAGTAGCTGACGATCTATTCGGCCGAGACGAACCAAGCCATGCTGTTGCGAGACCCAGATTTATTGAATTTCTCTTTTAAAATTTTGCAGATTTGAGGCAACCTTAGGGTCTCCTCCCATTTCCTGAATACTCAGAAGAGCTTTTGCCAGAACACATTTAATTTTCCAATAAGTATGAATCGACTGGTGAAAGAGGGAAAGCCTTCCTCTGGTATTTCCAAGGTCTTTGATAAACTCCATTGCCTCTTCCTGGATTTCGATATCCTCTTTTATGTTACTTTCTCTTTCTCAGCCTGCTATCAGATTCTTAACATGTGGTGGATTCCCTTGAGAAAATGCATCGAAAAGGCTTTCCATGACCTCTTTCTTGGATTTACTTCCTCGTTTTCCAGTTCGTAATGTGGTTGTTGTCTACTTCTGTTTCCCCTTTCCCTTATCTTCCTTTTTCACCATCTTTGTCTTCGGTTTCCATTGACAGTGCTTTAGAATTATGTTATCGTAATCTTGGTAATCACCTGTACATACTCTATTGAACCATGTGTATGGTGACAGGGTGTCAATACCTGTTCTAAATAAGTAAAAATTAGAAGGACCCACATAAGTGAGCTTAGTGAGGCCACCTCCAGTCAGGTGGCAATGCATGGTCAACCCACGACTCATAGACATAAGAATTAAAAGAAAAAAGTTGGCAGACATAGGTAGTAAAAGCATATAGGACTGCGAGACCTCTACCCAGATACCAAGACAATGCATGTAGAATTGCATGTAACACCGCGAGACTACTATGCAGTGACAATGTATGAAAAATCTCAGGACTACACCCCAGAATCGAAGCATGCACGAGAGGAAAGGATAATTAAGCAGATATACCCCTTTCGAAACCCGAGATCCTACCTTATGACTTACTGAACACAGATAGTCAGAGATAGCCAAATGGAAACTTCAAGCCGCTAGGTGGTCATGATAAGCCATCCAGGCCAATTCGTGATTCTGGGAATACCCTATAAACCTAGTTTTATCTTTCATGGAATAGGAACCAGAGGAACAGTAGTAACGGAAAAAAACCACAATGACCCAAGAATGAAGACCAACTGTAACTAATCCTATAGGACTCATAACTAAACTAAAAGACAGGAACAAAAGGAAATTTAAAACCCCGGGCAGTTCTGAGCAAGTCATATAACGACTAAACGAGCAGAAACTTTGACCGTCGACATCCATCATACTATGATTGCAAAATTGAAAGACGAATTTGAAATCACCATCCGGAACAGCCCAAGGTGCAACAGAGATCAATTTATACAAGGCATCCATTATTAGAATATGAATGACATACCACTTGAAAAATTTTCATCGCGAAGTTCCGAGCTTCCGGTTCACCTTTGCGTACGCACCTGCACCTTCACCATTCGCCTGAAGCTTCAACCGTGAGACAATGCAGTTGTTTCTTTCCTTATCATTCATTAAACTGTTCACTCGGTGGCGCTATTTCCCAAGTATCTCTGACAGCGTTAGTTGGCTATCACCATATTCTCTGGCTATCATAAAGGCAAACATGTTGTTGTACTGTTGCACCAACCCGCTACTTGTTTTTGCTGCCGATGACCCTTGTGGGGCACGGAATTGCATGCCACATGACGTTGTCCTTGACCCGCGTGGCACCCCGATCGAGGAGTAACTCAACCACTTTTGAATTAAAACCTTTCGAACCTTTTTAATTCCCAAATGAACTTTGACTTATAAGTATATATGAGTCTTCAAAAAAAAATTATTAATACCTCACGAGGCTTGCACACTCCCGACAGTAATAAAGTGGGCAAATTTTGTGATTTTCGAGAAATGTTAAGTTTCACACAAACTCCATAGTTTTTATACTAATAAATTGCAAATTTCGCACATCACTTGCACACCTTTAATTCAAATTGTGTTGAATTGAAGGAAATCACTGCAGCGTTAGCGCGGGTTGTGGCGTCTATGATGGAGAGAGAGGGAATGCATGAGGAATCAATAATAGGACTGGCCGCTCAGATCTTCAAGTGTATGAGCAGTTCATATTTCGATCGTTCGTTCACAAAACAGGGGGCTGAAATAAAGACATCGTTGATTTTGAAAGTGGTGGAGATCCTCCGCTGAAACCGAAGTCCATCAAAGGAATTTTCAAACATCAAGAGATTTACCATTGAGATTTTGACTGTTATTATGATGATGGGCAAATATATAATAGAAATGACATCAGAAATGAGATCAGAATTGAAGGAGGCTTTGGAGACAGTGATGAAGACAACGTTGGTGTTCGAGAGTTACAGTACTTTCTTGGGCACTGTAACTTTAACGAGTCATTGCATGGCCATTCCATTCCTCGTAGTATCTGCCATGGAATTTCTTCATAATTATTAAATAGATGCAGAAGACTTTTTCCAGACCCCATTTGGTTAAAAAGGGAGACATATCATATGTTTCATCCTTTTTTTCAAGATAGATACTTTGAATCTGTTGCACAACAAAAGATGTAAATGTCTCCACAGTTTTCTTAATATTGAGTTCAAAGCTATTTTATTATTTCCAGAGCTGAAAAAAAGGAAAAAAAAAGAGTGTGAGAGGTTGTGTTGGTGTTTTTGTTTTTTATTACTTTGGTGAATACAGATCAAATATTCAGAATCACAAAGAACAAGCCAACTATTTAACAGATTTATGTGACCCGTCGTGTTCCGGGAGCATTAGTCACAAGTAATTTTTAATAAGGTCAAGCTAGTATGCCCCGTTGTGCTTCAGGAGCATCAATACAAATTATTTATACAAGGTTAAGTTGTAGAATTCTCTATTGAAAAATATTTTGTACCTAGAATGCTATCCTAGATAACTAGTGAATATAGTGGAAGACCACATATTCAACAAATGGCAGAAGTTCCATAGGATGGTTCAATATTGACACTGACCCACTGCGCTCCAAGAGGTTGAGAAGTATCAATTTTGCAAAGAACGTCAATGATGGTATGAAGCAGTTATGTCTTAAATGGATCAAGTGGGACTCTCAAAAGTGTGGTGGAGAAAAGAGCGGAAATCGTGAAATTTCAGAGTGGATATGAGTGCTAGTGATGACCATATTAGAAAAATATTATATATATTCATTTATTGGTGTGTGTTTTTATATTTGTTACATGTAAGCATTAAGAGACGGTGTTGGAATTAATGTTACCATTTCATGTGTTGTTGTCATCATGATTTCCTAGACATCAATCTAGAAGTAGTTGTTTTCCTTCGTGTGAGTTGTAATAGCTATCTAGATGTGGTGTAGTCACTGATCTATATACTATAAATATGTAACCATTGACATCAATAAGAAACATTGAGTGTGATTTGTGTTGTGTGTTTAATATTTGTGTGGTCTCTCGTTTTTTCTAATATTCAAAAGTCAGAAACTGATTTACTTCATTTACAAAATAATATTGTTATATAAATAATGGAAAACAATGCCTTATATATCAACCAAATTTATTAATATAATTATGCTAATATAAAATATTTAAAAATAATATATACATCAAAATATAATATTGTGAAACTTCAATCAATAAGTTGAAAAATACACCAAACCATAATCATCCACGAAGAAAAAAAAGAAAAAGAAAAAGAATAAACTTATTGGAAAGAGACGTGCAATCCTATTCCGAAAGACTTTCAAATTTTAATGTTCTATGTTCAATGTGATATATACATCACAATAATATATTATAATGGAAGGTGTTATATATACTTCGGAATAATATTACGAAGCCTAAAATTGACAGTTGATTGGAAAGATATATCAAATATTAATTATGGTTGATAAATGAATTATAATATATTATAAAATTTAATAACATTCATTCGAAAAAGACATCTTTAAATAAAGTATTGATATTAAAAGCTTATCCTTCTAATTGAATATTTCATGGTTGTTGCAATGCAATTTTCATGGTAGATATGATGGTTATTCCAACAATATGAGGTGGATAATGAGGTTGGTGATGCACATAACAATACGATGAGATTTTCTTTTTGGGAACTTTTCGCATATTTTATACGAGAACTAGATAAAATGTAATGAGTAAAGAAAGTTATTACATGGATTAAAAAATTAAGTATTGTTGTTCTTATTTCTTTATATAGAAAAGTAGTCAATGATAAAAAAGCTTTGTTGGATCAAACAGAACCCTTCCCTATGGTTATGAAGGAACTATTTCCTAGCATGGTTAATAACTCTTGTTTGCACTTATCAAATGAAGTGGGAAAATATTAGATAAAGAAACCTCTACATAATTTTTAATTTTAATAACAACGAAGTTTACTTGAGATTCGATGAAGCAATTCTTATAATTTTTAGAATATAAAATAAAGGTTTATAAATAGATTGAATTGCTTAACCATGGTCATTTTTACTCTTTTATATATGGTAATAGTAAAAATCAAGAAATATTTATTTTACTAAATCAAAAAAAGTTTGAACAACATTTACATTTTTAAGGTTCAATTCAACCTTTGTTCAAGTTAGTTCCGTAAAATAATGTAATACTTGGGTGGTTGTTTTTTATTTTAATCTTTTCAAAATGATGGCTTCTGAATAAATCTCTCTCAAATATATAAAGAATCAAAGATATAAATAATTGATGGTGGAAAGGATTTTATAATTTTTTATGATAATAATTAAATAAGAAATAAATGTGATCACTCTCGGGAGTTAGTATGGGTGGGGATCTAAAAACTTAGAATAGTAGAGAAATTTTGGATGCATAGAAAATAAAATGATAAGTATTTTTTTTTTTTTGTCTTATATAATCATAAAATTGATAAAAGAAAAAAGAACAAAAATATTGACAAAAATATTAATATAAAGAAATTATGTACAAAGGGAAATTTTCGATAACTTTACTTAAAAGAAGAAGACCAAAAGACTTTATCATACGAGTTTCTTTGTTGAAGGAAACTCCTTATATGTTGTCTTCAAATCGAATAACGGGTGATTCCAATAACATAACTATTGAAGCAAACAAAGTTCCTTCTCAAATTAAATGCTCCAAAAGACTTGGAATACAAAGATATCCATGAGGATACAAATATTATATTAGATAGTATGATGAATGAGATGATTGATAATTACAAATGAGGCATGTTTATATATTTAGGTAGGTGCCTCTTCACGAAAGGTCATGTCTCATCAGACATGCCCTTTCAACCTAATTACTAATTAATTAATTAATCATTATTTATATTATTTTATTCATTATATTGCCTTCCTCCTCAAAAGACTTTGTCCTCAAAGCTTGTTGATTAACTGTCTTGATTTCTTTTCCTGCTACGAATGTCTTCTTGTTTCAGGGCAGTCATCCTTGTTGATACAAGTTGATATGTTCCTCTAAGTGACAAACAAAATTGTCGCACTGAGAATGGATCGGACCATCCTAAATCAATCTTCTGTGGAATCTTACAGCGACTTGAAACTTGTGATAAATTATCACTTGAGAGGATTTCACTGATATTAGTATTCTTCAAAACAACAGAGGATTGCACTGATATTAGTATTCTTCAAAACAACAGCTTCTTGTTTCCGTTCTGAATACATAGCTTGGTCAAGTTGTCTACTCCCGTGATTTGGATGTCAATAGGGAACATTTGTAGTTTGATTTCCCCTTCTTAGGTGAGTGGTAACTTTTTTATTTTCTTCTGGCAATGATGTTGTTGATTTGGTTATAGAACCTTCACTTAGAATGTTCCTCGTCTGAACTGAAACATCTAAGTTTGCATCTTCTGCAACTTTCTTGTCTTCTTCTTGAGTTGTGACATTTACTGGATCAATGTTCTTTTTTTCTTCAACTTGAACTTCTACATTTGAAGGTTTCAATGATTCATTTTCGAAAAGTTGTTGCACCTTGTTTTCTAATGACTTCTTGTCTTTCTTTAGCTTCTTAATTTGCGTTAGAAACTTTTCGTTGTGGTCCTTGAGGCGAGCAACTTTTTCATTCTTGTTAGTGGTGATTTTGTCAAATTCCTTTTGCATATTTTGGATCACCTTTTTAATTCTTGAAAATTTACTTTTGAAGTTTCTTCTAAGTCTTTAGGCATCACTGAATGTGGCTTCAAGTTCACGTCCTATAGTGTTATTTTCTTTTTTTTGTAGGAGAATGTCAAAAAATTATTTTTCGTATTAAGGATGAATGAACCTAGGGTTTCCATCCATGGTGAACCGAGCACAATATCACTATTATCCAAAAGTAAGGTTTTCACGGTAAATTGAGAGATAAAAGTATTACCCTTTACTTACATGAATCCACCTGTTCCCTTTACCAAACAACCTATTCTATATTCCATACCTCACTTACTTGCTTACTTATGCCCCAACCCAATGCCTTTTTGAAATGCTTCAGGAAGGGGTCAACACTGCACTATTTGTATTTACTTTTTGAAGCCTAGCCTTTACTTACATGCATGCTACCCACCCATCTATAGAAGATCTTACCCCACTTCACTTATCACCTCTATTTAGTTGTAGACAGTTTATGTCGTATTTTTTCTTCTCAAAAAAGTCTAATTTTTCAATTATATTTGACTCATAAATCACCAACTGGTTGGCAATTTTAGGGTTTATATAATTTTTCTCTTCGACGGGTGATATAGCAATAGTGACATCTTTTCTTGCAAGAGTTCCTTTAATTTTAAATAGCACTTTAATGTCAATGGGTATGGTTTCTAAAAACCTCTTCTGTTTCGTTTCTAACTTAGACTCCATTTTGCTTCTTTGTTAAGATAACTTAGGTTTTTAACTTTTTAAAGTCACCCTCCTTTTATTTCAAACCATTTCCTTTCTTATTCCTTTTTAAACTTTTAATATTGTTTGCTTTTAGAACTATACGTGCGCATGGAGACACTTTCTTTTAAAAAAAATATTAATTACTTACCATATATATATATATATATATATATATATATATATATATATATATATATATATATATATATAGCACACTTAATAATTTTTTTTACTTTGTAACCTTAATTACTTCCTTGGGAGGTCATGTCAATGGTAGGATGCTCAAACACTATTTTTGTCAAGAGTCCTAGCTTCAAAGTCTTCATTCATTATATATAACATTGCATGATAAGAGATCTTGAAAGAGTTAAGGAAGATCAAAATTGGGACCGGGAGTTGGAGCGCGCTCTGCAACTTAGGGTTCCCTGCAACCTCTACAACGGTGCTGTCTGATCTCTCTCAGCCACTATTTTCGTCCGCCTTCCTGCTTGCAACTGTCGCCCGCCGGCATAGTTCGCTCTACAATGGCTGACCCTCAGGGGGAGGCCGCAAAGCCTTCCCCCTCTGACGTGAAAGAACATCAAGCGCAGAATCTGACAAGGCCTTCAGGTCTGGAACAAGAAAAAACGGATAAAAGAGACTCCCTAATGCCAGATACGACAAAAGCTCCCTCTGATCAGTCAAAAATGCGCAGTGAAGTACAAGAAGGCGAGGAAAGGCAAAAGGAAACGCCCAAAGTGACTTCAGCGACATGTAAACCCATAGCAGCAGAAAGACCTAAGATAGAACTTCCCAGCCACAGAATCAATGGAAAAATCCAGTACATGAGGGACCATGCTCTCATTAGAAAATTTATTGGATACTGGTCAATAGAAAAAGCTTTACAAGGTTGGATCTCGGCCAAATGGAAACCCAAGGGGCATGTTACCTTGCAGCTAGGACCAAAGGGGTTTTTCGCTGCAATATTCATCTGCATCGAAGATCGGAACAGGGTCATGGATGAAGGCCCTTATTTCTTCAACTCAGCCAGTCTGTATTTAAGGGACTGGGTTGAGAGATTTAACCCTGACAAGGAGGACTTTAGCTGGGCGCCAGTTTGGATCCGAATGTACTCGCTCCCACTGGAATACTGGGATGAAGAATCATTGAGAGACATTGGCAAGGGGATGGGAGAATTTATTAAAATAGCTGAAGAAACGAAGCTGCGTAGATACACCTCCTATGCCCGTATTTGTGTTTTCATGCGCCTGGACAAGGCCCTTCCAGATTCGGTAAGCCTCTACCATGATGATTATGAATGGATTCAACCCTTAGATTTTGAACATGTTCCCTTTCGATGTCGTAAGTGTCATGCACATGGTCACCTTTTTAGGGATTGCCCTCTAAATGCCAAACCCCAAACCTCTGACCACTCTGATAAACCGGCTCAAGATGGTTTCACCAAGGTAGCTAATCGAAAAAGATCGCACAAAAAACCTTCCTCCGGGAAAAAACCCCTGCAGGACAGCGCCTTCATTCCTTCCACAAGAAATAGCTTTGAGGTACTTGCTAAAACCTCAAAAGACCCACCTCAGAACTCTTCGCCAATCCCTCCGTTGATCATCTCTACCTCTCCCCCTCCTCGGTCTGGTCCTACTCCCACTCCCTCCCCACTGTCTAACAACTCTAGGGTTCCTGAGGCGACTCAGATGTATCCGGATTGGAAACCAAATGGCATGGATGTTGACTGTATCCCTAGTCAGACACTGCAATCCACATTCACTTCAGCAGAAAGCAGTCAGGCACAACATATGGAAGAAGAACTGGAAAGCATTGATCTGGGAGGTCTTGACATTTTAGAACTGGAACAAGCATGCAGAAGGAAAGACTACGACAAGATTCAAGAGCATCAACTCAACACCCTGGAAGTTATCATCTCCAGGGCTTACCAGCAACACCAACTGGGCATACAACCAGGCAGTCAATGGGATGGAAACTTCTTTCCTAAAGACTCTAAAAAACGTGGAAGAAAGACAGATCTTCAAAGAACTATCTCAATAGGGAAAATCCTGGTGGATTCAGGCAGATATGCGAAGTTGACAAAGTACTATAAGCCCACCACAAATAGTGAATCATGAAGCTCACTTCATGGAATTTAAGAGGGCTCAACAGTGCCGAGAAACTCAGAATGATAAAAAACATGATAAAGCAAGAGCAGCCCCAGATCTTCTTTATGCAGGAAACGAAATGTAACAGCAACACTCTTGGTCAAATCCTCTCTAGAGCATGGCCAGGTTGTCACTCGGTTGCGGTGGATGCTTCAGGTGCCTCTGGGGGTCTAGCAATAGCATGGAACATGCAAGCCATAACGCTCTCCGATTTTCATGCCTCCCATCATATCATACAGGCTACATTCCATATCATCGGCACCAACATTCATGGACATCTCACCAATGTCTACTTCCCACAGGAAGATGGCAACAAAATTGCTCTTCTTGACACAAGAGAAGCGCTCAACCTCAATAGACTCCATCCTCTCTGGATCATTGGAGGAGACTTCAATATGATCACCAAGCTGGAGGAAAAGCAGGGAGGCCGAGCCAAGCTGGAACAGGGGAATAGCCACTTTAAAGACTTTATCCAAAACAATTTATTAATCGATCTGCAATTCTGCAATGGAATGTACACCTGGAGCAACCGCAGGGCTGGACGACAACAAATCGCTTCCATACTGGATAGATTCCTCATCTCGGATAATGCAGTGCATCTCGGGGGCGACATTTCGGCCGCAATTCTTCCACTTTCAGGCTCAGACCATTGGTCGATCACTCTCCAGTGGCAAAGACCAGGCAACTCCACTAGGCGCCCTTTCCGATTCGAAGCTTTTTGGCTCACCCACCCTGCTTTCAACGACCTCATCAGATCCACCTGGACTAACTCCCCCTTGCCAGAGGATTCAAAAATGTATCAGTTTCAACAGAAACTCAAGTTCCTCAAGTCCCAAATCAAGCGCTGGAATAATGAAACTTTCGGAAACATCTTCCAGGCACAGCAAGATTTAAACAAAGAAATGAGGGATCTCCAGCAACAGATAATCGCTGACGGCTACAAGGAAGGAACTCTGGAAAAGGAAAAGCACATTCACAATCAATTGGAGGAGAGAAGGAAGCAAGAAGAAATTCTACGGAAGCAAAAATCCCGAATTAGGTGGCTGAAAGAAGGAGAAAGGAACACCAAATTCTTCCACAGAACTACGATTCAGAGAAGAATGCATAACACCATCTCCTTCATACAAAAGCGAGAGGGGGAACGAGTGGAAAGCCATGCGGAGATCGAACAAGAGTTTATCAATCACTTCCAAGAGGTCCATCAGGAACCCCAAATTGATAGACGGCTTGCCATAGAGAAGATCACTCAAAATGTGCCGAAACTCATCACAGAAGAACAAAATCAACTTCTTCTTCGACTTGTCCTACCTCAGGAGGTGGACCTGGCTATGAACCAGCTCAAGGAGGGTAAAGCTCCAGGACTGGACGGCTTTACCACGACCTTCTTCCACACTTTCTGGGATCTCATCAAAGAAGAGGTTTGGCAAGTGGTGGAGGAATCACGCACTCTTCATTGGCTCCTGCCCTCACAGAACTGAACTTTCATCGCCCTCATCCCAAAGGAAGAGAACACCAATACTCCGGAAAAATTCCACCCTATCGCTTTATGCAATGTTATTTATAAGGTGATTTCCAAAGTCATTGCAAATCGGTTGAAGCCGTTGTTGCCCCTGCTTATATCACTTGAACAATCTGGATACGTTGAAGGACGACAGATATTGGACGACATCATACTCACTCATGAAATCATTCACTCTCTCAAGCACTCCAAACAGGCAGGTATGCTTCTCAAGATTGACCTCTCCAAAGCCTTTGATAAGCTTAGCTGGATCTATATTCAAAAAATGCTAACAGCCTTTGGTTTCTCCCCAATGTGGGTTCGATGGATTCTGAGCTTAATTTCCTCTACTTTTTTCTCAATCCTCTTAAATGGCGTTCCCTCTCGTCCTTTCAACCCATCCAGAGGCATTCGTCAAGGAGATCCACTCTCCCCTTTCCTTTTTGTCCTAATGGTGGAAGGCCTGGGTCGCCATATCAAACATGCCCTCCTTTCCCAGCAGCTCAAAGGTCTTTCCGTTCACAATTCTCCAGCCATTACTCATCAACAATTTGTAGATGACAACATGTTGTTTGGGCACCCCTCTGTTCAGGAAGCCTCCCTTTTCAAATCCCTTCTAAATGACTTCTCTGATGCCTCAGGGATGAGTATAAACACAGCCAAATCGCAGATCTTCTTTTATCACACTCCCCCTGCTACTCAACAGGCCATTGCTCGCATATTGGGCTTCTCCATAGCCTCCCTACCCTCCAAATACCTTGGTGCTACTTTAATAGACACTGCCATCAAGCACACCTCGTGGTGTATGCTCTTGGAGAAACTTGAATCTCGTCTCACGCTATGGACTCATAGAACTCTGAACATAGCGAGCCGATTAGTGCTAATAAAAGTTGTGCTACAGGCGTTGCCTCTCTATCTTTTCTATATATTGGCAGCGCCCAAATGGGTCCTGAAAAAAATAAAAGCTCTTCAACGCAATTTTCTTTGGGGTGCAACAGGCACTAATTGCAAATGGGCTCTGGAAAAATGGTCGACTGCATGCCAGCCAAAAGAAAAAGGGGGCATAGGTTTGAGAGATCCTCAGCACAACAATGTAATAATGGGTGCAAAAATATGGTGGCAATGGCTCTCATCTACCAACAAGCCATGGGCAGCCATCTGGACTGCCAAGTATGCCAATCACAGACCAACGGAAGAGCTAATCAGATTCACTCCCACTGAAAAAGGATCTCTAATTTGGAACGCGGCCAGACAACACTACTCGCTCATCCAACAACACAGCTTCTGGGAAATAGGGAACGGTAGCACTGCTAGGTTCTGGACGGATGCCTGGCACCAACTTCCAAAGCTCAACAACATCTATAGTCCGCCTCACAGCGAAGAATGGGAGGAGAAACAACAGGAAACTGTCAACCAATAATGGACTCCGGAAACAGAATAGGGCTACAGACAATGGAAGCAGATCGACAAGATGATCAGGACTACAGACAATCAGGCTAAGGAGGACATGAAGCGTGAGCTCCAGAATCAACGTATCAGATCTTCCGAAGGCAGGGACATCCTAAGATGGGGATATACCCCAAAAGGATCCTTCACCACCAAAGAGGCTTACAAAATTATATGCAACGATCAAACGCCCCTGGACCCAATCTGGAGCAGAATTTGGTCACCGGGCATCTGGCCCAAAGTCTCTCTTTTCCTTTGGCTTGTGGGGCACCGGAAAATCCTCACCTGGGATAATCTTCGGAAACGAAACTTTCACGGGCCCTCCATGTGTCCCAACTGCAACTCTCACGAGGAAACTCTCCAACACCTCTTGAACTCTTGCCCTCTAGCCAACCTTTTGTGGGAGAAGGCAAGCTTCCATTGTCAAAAGAAGTGCAGAGCATCCGGCGATATAATTAACTCCATTCGAAATTGGCAGCAGAACCCTTTTAAAAGCGAACTTCTCAACCAACTATGGAGTTTGATTCCCGGTCTTCCCCTCTGGACAATATGGAAAGAAATAAACAAGCGCATATTCAAAGATCAAATCACTCCTTTAGACATCATTTGGGGCAACCTTTGTCTTAATCTCAAAGAGACCTTGGCACTTCAGACTTGGCATCCGGAAGATTTCCCTACTCTTGCAAATGAGCAAGCCATCTGGGAGAATTGGAACATACACCTTCCACAAAGTGCGCACCATCACAAACCCTCACAAAGCCATACCATCAGGAAGCTCACTTGGACCCCCCCTCCAAAGTTTACCTTCAAACTCAATTTTGACGGAGCTTCAAAAGGCAATCCCGACAAAGCAGGATTTGGAGGCATATTCAGAGATCATGAGGGCTTGCCTCTCCTAATCTACTTCAGAAACATTGGATGGGACACAAATAACTCGGCTGAGCTGGAGGGCCTCTGGCAAGGTCTTCTCCTTTCCCAGCGTCATGGCTTCAAACCTCTGGAAATCGAAGGTGATTCCCTTCTTCTCATCAATATGGCCAATCAACTCCTTAATGGGACACATGTGCACAAAGCTGGAGACTCGAAGCACGATTGGATGCAATTGAACTATGGCTCCACTCCAAAGGCAACAAGGTCGCTGATCTACTTGCCAATTTGGGGGTGGAAAGTGGGCACACTCTTCTCACTGGTGATCTTAACACAATCCAGAATCATGATAAAAAACAGGAGTGCAAAATACTCATCCAAAAGGATGCAACTCTCTCGGATGTGGGTGTACAGCCAAGAGTTTAACATGATGGGACAGGGGTGCGGCGAGGTGGGTCGACACCTGCCTACCCAGGACATGGAGGTTATTACGCCACTGCTCAATGCAACCTCGCATTTATGTTTCGCACAGTTCAAAGGCATTGTGTCTACGGGTTCTGCATTTCATATTATGGCCACCGATCGAGTTTATGCCCTCGCATGCTCCTGCAAGCTGGAGACCTCGGCTCTATTCAATGCGCCTGTTATGATGGAGGTTTCTCGAAGTGTGAGAGGGGAGGATAAATGGCAGAGCTGCATTGGGCTTACTGTGGAGTTGTTCTAGTCGCACCGCGCCCATTTCCTTTTGGTCTCTGGCCTTTATTATATTTTCAAACTGTTTGGTGTCGGTTCTACCATTCCGGTTGTCTCTCGATGCAGGGAGGGGGATGCTAGTTTGGAGCCTAGCTCAGGTTCCTCAGTGGAGTCGCCTCGGTTGGACCTCTTGATCTTCACGCGGGCCGTTGGCCTCCTGTCGAATTGGGATCACCCTACCATAGCTGTTGCTCAGCCTCATCCTGGACCCCCTATGCTTCGGTTGCGCCACAGACTGCGAAGTCGCAGAGGCGGCACCAGGGGTCGCCCTTCAAACACGTCGTCTAGCCCTTCTATTGACTCGCCTTCACTCTCAAGCGATTTGATGGCTGGCCACTACCCTCGCACTCGCAGTGGGAGAGGGCGCTCTCTGCATTCTCACCATTGTTCAGGTTCACCAGCTCCCCATCGTCCAGCTTCTGTGCCTCATCCCACTACTGGTTCCGCACGCTTCACCTTCAATAGTGCTCTGAATCGCCCAAGGATTACTGCTCTCTTTTCGGTGGTCTTCCATGAGGAAGCCTAGCTGGAGGATTCTACTGCTCATGCGGCGGGCCTAGGCTCGGACTTTTCCCAGACTTCGAACCTCCAGATGGGGACTGGCAGCGCGTCAATGCAGGGCCAAGATGCACAAGCTCGCAGCGTTCCTGAGGTCGTGATGGAGCCGACTGATCCTGGTCCCTCAGAATCTGAAGCTGCTCTTGCCAGGGATCTGCTTGCCTCATGTTGGTGTCGTATTGTTGAAGAACTACCAAATGACTAGTCCGCTTTTTGTGGTGCTTTTATCTTTCCTTGCGGCCCATACTATTGGGCATGTTTCTGTTCAGTCGATTATGTGGAATTTTGGCTTGTTTTTGTTCATTTTTTATTTCATGCAAACTCTGCCACATCAGGAAGATCATATTGTGCTCCCCTGCGTGGGTTTTGGCAATCTTTTCCAGACCGGTTTCCCTGTTATAGGGCAGTCTCCTTATGTGTTTTTCAGGATAATTCTGCCTTTCTCCAAGGCAGTAGTTATGGCTACGGTCACCATGTAATTTTACTACCTTGTTAATAGATTAATCTTATTTAGAAAAAAAAAATTACTTCCTTGATTTTTAATTAAGCTTATCTTATTTAACTTTTGACTTCCCAATAGTCAATTTCCTTATTTCATTAGTTAATTGGAATAATTAATTTATTTTTCTCCTAAATAACCTTACAATAATATTTTGAATTATCTTTTTTCTCAAAGGAGAGTACTTTTTACTTTCTTCACACTTTTGTAAAGTACTTTTATCACTTATAACCTTAAATATAGCCTTTGAGTTTTTTAAATAAGTAAATTCTAGTTTTATTTATAATATTTTTTAAACATTGTTTTTTTAATTTAATTTATTTTTTAAAGTTACAGCCCTAGTGAAACGTCGCTATTCACCTCTCTGGGGTATAATATGAAATATATTTCCACTTATGTGTATTTGACTCGGTTAATTTTCTCTATGTAAAAAGTAAACATAGCATTCACACAAAAAGGTTTTTTATTCATTTTGTTCTTTTTTTACGTTGAAAATACCATGAGCTTCTAAAACCACAAGCTTGTAAACCACTTAAATAAGAATTAAAATAATCTTATCTACTTTTCCTTCTCTTACGTATAACTTTTTTATCATGCACTTGTAGAACCATTTTTTTTTTTCTTTTGGAAGTATTTTCTTTTAAATCTTTTTTTTTCCTTTTAATTCATTTCCTTTTTTTTTACTTTCCTTCTCTTATATATATATATATATATATATATTTCTTGCTTTTTTATGGCCAAAGGTCTACTGGTGAGAATGGAGAAACTCCAAGGTTGGTAGCAAAAAGCTTCGACAACAACAATGTTGACAAATTTAACGATTAGGGACCTGGATTGAAGAGTATGGCTTTGTGCATCGATTAAGCGGCCGAAGGCTGGAATTGCTCTGATACCAAATGAAGTGAACAAAGTTCCTTCTCAAGTTAAATGCTCCAAAAGACTTGGAATACAAAGATATCCATGAGGATATATTTGTATTCCAAGTTTTTTGGAGCATTTAACTTGAGAATGAACTTTGTTCACTTCACATGTATTGTTGTACCTGCGATGTACAATGGACTTTGGGCTCAGATATGTTGGAGGTGGTGGAGTGAAGCTACAAGGGTGCACAAATTCTAACTGGGTAGGAAGCATAGCGGATCGAATATCCACGAGTTATTGTTTCAACCTGGGATCAACGATGATCTCATGGTATAGTAGAAAGCAACAACCAATGGCACTTAGTTCAACTGAGGAAGAGTAAATGACATTGGGTATGACAAGTTGCAAGGCAATGTGGCTTCGCAAGATGCTTGTAGGACTATTTGATCTGGAGATGGGGCCAACAATGATTCACTGTTATAATCAAAGTTGCATTTAGCTCTTTGAGAATCCCATGTTTCATGATCAGTCCAAGTGCATGAAAATCATATATCACTTCATTAGAGACGAAGTCCAGAGTGGTGTTGTGAGATTGCAATACATTTCCACATAGGAACAAATGACAAATATTCTCACTAAGCCTCTAGTGAAAGGGAAATTTGTGAAGTACCGAGACAAGTTGCGGGTGGTGGATAATCCCTTTCTTTCCAAGAGGGAATATTGAAGCCTATGGTAGCTTTAGAAGGTCTTCTACACATGCTTGGTGTCTTAGCATGTGGGAAATGATTTATTGCCTCTTTAGGTGCCTGATTGGTGGAGCAAGTGATTTGTCTTCTTTCCTAAGCCTAACTTAGGAAAAGTACAATAATTAAAGTCAAATAATTATTGTGGACTATTAGGTCATTTTATAAGAATAAATAGTTAAAATATTTGACTTTGAAATAATCTCAACCGTTGATCTCATGGATCTTCTAAAAGGGAGATTAGTATTAGGGATTTGGGCTTACTGAAGATTATAAATGAAAACCTAAGGAAAATGTGAAGATGCAATAAGCAAAGAAGAGGGCAACTACAACATTTCTAGGAAAGTGATTTTCTTAGGAGAGAGTGAATTCTCTGAAGCGAGAGGCTCAATTAGAATAAGGAGAAGGAAAGAGAATACATGGATAATTTCAAGAGTGTTTCCAAGAGACCAATTTACTAGAGATTGGGAGGTCGATTTGCCAAGGTCAATTTCTGAATGTGCAGAGGTTGAGTGATGACAAGACGCTGGGACCAAGTTACTGATGAGAAGTGGACCGCTTTTCTCCAGTATGATTTTCTTCAATTGCTAGTTTCCAACTGACCGAATTTCCTTGGGAAAAATTACTCCAGTGGGGTCATGTTGCAAGTTCCAGTCCCCGTATTATTTTTTGTAAATTCTCTTCGGTCAAAACTCTAATTTTTCTAAATTAATTAATGGAGAATTGTTGTGGGTATTTATCTGTTGTAATGTGATTGATCTCTCTTTGATTTTATTTCCACTGCATATAAATTTCTAGATGTTAAAATATCAATGATTTTATTTTTCAACAATTTATAATTTATTTGGTTAATAAAGTAATTGTTGAGAATAAATAAGTATTGTGAGAAACTAAATCTGAGTTGGTATTAAGAGATTTAACAATGGAAAAACTATAATCCACACAACTTCTAAAATAAATCTGAGTTGGTATTAAGAGATTTAACAATGGAAAAACTATTCCGATGCACACAAAACTTCCATAATTAGACGAAAGAAAATTAATTCTTGAACAAAAAGTGGTTATAGATAGAAATTCTTCCTCTTCAAATAGAGTCATTATGAAATCCTTAATTAAGTGGAAGAAGATGCCTCCAAGAGGAACCATGAGAAAAAGAACAATTCATGATGCACCATGCTCTATTACAAAGCTTTGAGGCAAAAGCTTAAGTTAAAAGATGGGGAGGATGTTAAGGTCCTACCTTCCATTCATTATTATTATATTAGTTATGGTCTATTCAACCTAAGGGTGTAGGACAATTCATGCCTCTGGTTATTCTCTTAGTTATAAATCAACGAGACCCATTTAAATACTCATCTTATATTGTGCATTTGAACAATTCATGCCTCTGGTTATCTCTTATTTATAAAATGAGACCCATTTAAATACTCATCTTACATTGTGCATTTGAATATTTTGTAATTGGAGGTTGCCTCTCAGAAAAAACATATTATTCACTCGTTCACATGTTTAAGGCATGGTATCACTCAAAGTGGTGTTTTTAATGTTTACTGGGCTATTTTGCTTATAAAACAAACTCTCTATGTTCATTGTCCCTTCAATAACAACCTTTGTTTGGACATCATATGATATTGGCGAAATCTGCTTGATCATTTTTGGACAAACATAAGACCTGAATACTAGATTAAAAATGCCCAGGTTCCAAGCTCCCCACTTGATTATGCAATTCCAGATGTTGCTAATAGAAGTTATATTGCGTGTAAAGAGAGAGGATTCAAAACGTCTCATATGAACAACATCTTATTCAAAATCTAAACATAAAAATTGCCACAATGGTTTCCTGTGGAAATTCCTAAGACCTGACATATCCCAAAATAATATTACTGTGATTTTAATTACCCGGACTCTACATAATGTTTGTAACCTCTTTATGTTTCCAAGTTCATTAATTCTAAACAAAGTAAAGAATTTATATTATGGGAATTTCATCCAATAATATACAGATAAGTCCAGTGATATTATTCACAATCTTCTCTATAGAAAAAATTAACGATGTGAGATCTAAAGTCAGACCAATCACATTTGAAGCTGCAACCATGTGGACCGAGTCTAAAGTTGATGCACTAGACCTATTTAGAAGATTGATAAGACAATGAACTGCAAGCAACGTTCTATGCACTAGACGAAAAAGCAAAAGGTGGATTGCTAGTTTTAGATAGGCCTGACCTTAGAGAAATTTTTCTAGGTCCATGAATTTTTAAAAGAATATTACATACGCATATTACCTCTAGCATTTCTATCAAACTAAGATTTGCAGAAGGTAAGGTCTCACTTTCATATACAACCTATTCAAAAAAATTAAGTGACTCAAATTGTGAATACCATTTCACACAGCAGAGTCCTTGGCGAAACTAAATAAAACTTCTTGGTTGTCTTTTCTTCGCACGTGTCTCATCAAGTTCATTCATCCAATCAGACAACCAAAACAAGCCCTTATACCCATAATATACTGCACCAACCAGCAGTAGTAGAAACAAAGCCAACAAAATGTACTGCCATATTTTATTAAATATTTCCTGCAAAAGAGATAAAAGCAAAGAACTCCATTAGTACAGCTTCATGTAGCGGATGCATGTAACTTGTGTAAACCAAGCATTGTAAGGCTATTTAGAGTTCCAAGTTTATTGCCAAAACAAAACCATAATACTGAAGAAATAAGTGATTGTAAGCAATCAATAAATGTGGAAAGGTTGTCAGAAATAACTTGTACTGCACTTGGATTCAGTCAATGATCACACATTATGTAAGTGAATGAAGCAAAAAGAATAAAGAGATTGCAATCCTTTAAATAAACAGATTAAAGACAATACTCTGAAACCACGAGACACAAAGTCTGGATAAACCAAAATAGAGTGGGGGAAAGCCCTCTTTAGTTTTGATTTAGCACTAACTTTCTCATAAAGTTTATGGACAGCAGCTCTATATTCATTTGGAATTCCAAGCTCTTCCATTCTTCTCCAAAGCTTATCTTTGGGAACAATGTTAAAAGTTTCTTTGAAATAACAAAGCAACAAAAGGCTTCCCCACCATGAATGTCCCATACTTTTTCGATGAAGTGCCTAAGAGCAATGCAATGATCATTCTTATCATTGTTGTCATTTGAAATTTTGAATGAACAACCAACATCAACCATAAATGCCAATAAGGTGTTATGTAATTCTTTCAATTTTTTAATCTCTTCATCTAAGTTTTGCTTGATTTCTTGTTGGCTTTGCATGATTTCATCCTGATACTACTTGAATTTGTCCATACATATATTTATTTTGCATTACTAACCCTCTTTATTTCTGAAGGTCTGCATGAATGTGTCCTTGTCAAGGGCTATGATACCAATGTAATAATCATAAAGGTTCTTATATGTTATTAAGACACAAAATTTTAAAATATAGTAATACATATTGAATCATTGATAAGATATTACAATGGTGGAGACCCCCATGTATAAACATATTATTAAGGTTATCTCCAAGAAGAGTTGTGCCACTTGATTATTTAGGAAACTTTATTTATACAAAGTTATTACAATTAATTATCATTGTATTTATTTATACCTTATTATTTATTATATGACTTGTTGCTGCTTCGCTTGCACACCTAAGTTAACGTGGAAAAAATCCTCAACCCCACAAGGTGTGTTCTTGGTGGCAAACTCAGAGAAGGGGTTGTTACCTAATCCCAACTCTCTCCGTTAAATCTCTCTCCTAGTTAAGTTATGGGGGGTGGTCCCTAAGAATGACTCGTAAAGTGAAATTTGAGGTTCTAGGAGACTAACGTTAAGGGAACTACTTCTCAAAGGTAACTTGATTTAAAGTTTAGCAAGTGTATAAATGTATGAGCAATATGCAAGATATATTCAAAGATGATCCATGTGAAATTCAAGAATAAAGAGTATAAACCAGTGCCTTGTAAATAATTGTTCAAATAAAATAACAAGTACTTGCACAATGGAAATGGAAACTCAAGTTACAATGACAAGTAATCTTGCAAAACCAATGTCATATCAAGATATGAAATATGAGCAACAAGAAATATAACTTGCAAAAGTTTGCAAGTGAGTAGAGCTTGCACTTGTAAAGGGAATGCTACAAATAGAAATAAACAATGAGATCAAATAGCCATAAGAAAATAGATCTTAGTATGACACTAAGATCTATTGCAAGGAAATTCTCATAAAACAACTTGACAGGATGATATTAAAACTAAACTATGTGAAACGCAATTAGCTTGGTTAATTTTAAATGCCTGATCTAAAGTGAGAAATTTCTCTCTCAAATTCTTACCAAAGAGTAAAGATTGGGGTGACTTGCAAGGAAAATGGGTTGTGTTGAAATGTGTAACTAAGTTCGGTCTTCATAATGACATATGCAAACATGATGTTATGTAATTGGTGTAAAGAGAAAATTAAAAACTATTATTATTCTTTAGGCATGGGTTTCGTGCTCAAGGTTATTTGATTTATAGGTCAAGCACCCATTGAGTGCTTCTAGGGCTTGTCTTTGAGACAACAAGTCATAAGAGTCATTATCATGTATGGAAGACCCTTTTGGGGCATGTTACATATTGTAAAGGAAAATTTATTTAAGTCAAATTAGAGTCAAAGACCCTCCAAGACCTTGTCATAGTGCTACAACAAGTCGACCTACCAAGAGTGACAAGTCGGCCTAGGAATAGTGACAAGTTAGCCTACAAGCTGTGACAGGAAGCCTATATATAAAGAGCTCGACCTCATTTGTAAGGGAATCAATAAAGTTCGTTGGAAGCACAAGAAATTCAAGTATATCCAGCAAAGGAGAGAGAAATAAAAGAGGAAGAAAACCGAAATTTTGAGTACTATTTTAGGGCTGAAATTCCTCATGCGTGCGAAGAAGTATGGGCATCATTTGCAACAGAGACCGAATTGTTTGCAATCACAATGGGAGGTCGAAAAAAAGTAAAAGAGGAACTATATTTCAAGCCGAATTACTGAAGAAAAAGCCACTGTCCAAGAGAAGGAAAAAGGAGAAGGAAAAAACCATCTTTGTCTCACACGTGTCAACTAGGGTTTCTGCAGTTAAGGCTGAAAACCTTAGTGCTGAAGTAGTTTGCCGAAATTTTGAAGAGAAGTCGAAATCTAAAGTGTTGCATCTAGTTTGACCAATGTTGACTTAGTGGAAGAAGAGTTGATCAAAGAAGTGACTTGACTTCATCTTGGAGGGGTTTTGGTCAAGGGTCATAGGTCTTGGAATTCGTCAATTGAAGAGTTCTTGTGGGTTTTCCTCTCAAGAGGAGAGGTTTTGGCCTTGGATGATCGCCTATATCTTGTGTCTCCCTGTCTCATTGTTCTTTATTGTTTGGTAATTGTTTGATGATAAGAACACTAGTATTATAATCAAGTAAAAGATGAAGCTAATCAAGTGATGTAAAATACATCACAAGCAGATATCAAAGTAAGAGAAATCACCTAATCTATCTGCCCCTATATTTCTCAACATGGAATCAGACCTAAGGTGACAAGACAAGGAAAAGCAGCTTGAAGAAGATCATCCAATTGAAGAAGGATACATAAGGGTTGAGCAAACTAAGGAGGATCACGGAGGACCATTCATCACATCACAAGGATCACATCATCACAACTCAACAAGAACAAGACCTAAAGGACCCTATCTCCACTGAAAGAAAGAAGGACTCTACATTTGAAGCACCTTGGGGACCTCCCTCACATTGAACCAAGGATCACATTTCTAGCATATTTGGAGAAAGACATCTCTAGCAGAAGAAGTATTGTCATCTTCAAAGAAGCAATCATCATCAACTATCATCAAAAATCAAGAAAGGCATCAAGTTGAAGATATCATCATCAAAGAAGCATCTTCACTTGACAAGTACCTTTATATCTATTATTTGAATCTACTATCAAAATGGCTTCATTTTGCAAGGAAAGAAACAAAATGATTGGGTCATCAAATTTCCTTGCATGGAAGAAGAGGATATATTTGATCCTCATAGAGAATGAAGTTGTAGAATATATAAAGGGCTCCATCTCGAAACCATCTCCAGAGCAAGCTCAAGCATTATCAAAGTATATGAAAGGGGAAATAAGGGCTCAAAGAATCCTTATCGAATCAACCAAGGATTCACTCATCCCTTATGTAGAAAAAATTGAGACATCAAAAGAAATATATGATAAGTTGGTAGAATTGTTCTCTGTAAGCATTGCAGAGGAAGTTATATCTTTGAGAACTGAGCTATACAAGATGAAGGTATCAAAGGAAGAAGGGATAGGCTCATATATTATGATGGTGTCACAAATAAGAGACCAACTACAAGAGTTATGGGAAATAATGTCCGACAAAGAAATGACCATCGTTGTGCTCAATGCATTGCCTGATGAATGGGGCAACTTTGTATCAAGCATCTATGGAAAGAAGGAAGCCACTCCATTCAATGAACCGTGGTCATTATGTAAGATTGAAGAAACTAGGTTAAAGGAAAAAAGCGATGTGTGATCAAATGAACAAGTTCAAGCATTTGTTGCCATGGCTAGGAGAAAAGGAAAGTTTGGGAAGCTTGGTTCTCAAAAAAAGAAGAAGATCGATACATCAAAAATCCAAGGCTATGGATGTCAAGAATATGGGTATTTCAAGAGAGATTGTCGTCAAGAAGGACAACAAGAAAAGGAAAGAGAGGAATGAAGCCCATATCACCGAAGAAGTAGAAGAACCTGATGAGAAGAAAACTAGGAAGGAAGAAGGGATAGATCTTCATTATTAAGGTCTCTCACAAGTACATAGCAAGGAGAAGTAGGAGGTGAAAAGACCTCTGTCGTGGTTAAAGATTGTTGCCAGGATGAGAAGCATTGTAAGTATGATAGGATGCATCATATTAGAAGATGGAATCATATTAGAAGCATACAATTGAAGCAGAAAAGACCTCATTATTAAAGCTTGAAAGGATAGTTGAAGTAGAAGTCTACACGAATGTAGCAATCATCTTGCTAGAAAGAAAGTAGCTCATGGCATCTCCATTGGAAGCATATAAGGATAACTGAAGTAGAAATCTATATGATTGGAGAAAGTCATCTAGCATAATAGAAGATAAAGAAATCAGCATACATCATCATCATCATTAGGAAGGAGCATTTGCAGGATGAGTATAATCAAGATCCTCCATTGGAATCTTCATTAGAAGGTTCACCTCTACTTGGAAGAAGCAAGTGTCTAGTTGACAGTCTACATTCCACCTTGTGTGGGATCCATTGTTTAGAGGAATGATGGTATGGTGACAAAGGAGTGCAGCATGTCAAGACGGTTGAAGAACTTTCAAGCAAGGAAAGGAAGATTCCAAAGGAAGTCTAGTGATCAAAAGGAGAAAAGAGGAATGTATATATTTGATAGATTAAGTCATGTCATCATATAATTGTTGTTGAGAAATTAGGGTGTTTAATTCAATTTCTCCTTCATGATAATTACATGTGATTTCGTTATGCTTCTTTCACTAAGATATTATCTTCGTTAAATTATTACGTTCTTCATCAAGTCAATTATCGAATGTACAAGAGACACAAATATTTAGGCTTTCAAGCCAGGGCCAAAATCTCTCTCTTAGAGAGGAAAACCCGATAATCATTCTACTTATAGATCATCAATTGACGAGTACCAAGACCATGACACAGACACTTAACATCAATGTATCTCCAAGACCCTTGTCACTGCTCTTCTAGGCTCTTCATGTTGATCTTCTTTTTTGCATTCTTCTGCACTAGTCCTTGGAAAGCTTTGTTCCTAGTAAACTCCTTTCGCTATCCTTCTAGACTCGACCTCTTATAGTCTTCTTACCCTTGATCTCAATACAGAGATCTTTCTTGCTTCGATGTATCTCTTTAGTCCTTCTCTGAGTTATCTAAAATCTGTTAGCCCAAGACCGAGATCTTTAGCACGCCTTGCAACCTTTCAATCACCCTTGTCTGCACTATATGGTAGACCTGTATATTACTAAAGAAGTCCTTGGCCTATCTGAAGTATAGACAGAGATAACCCTTAGATTTCTTTGACCCAATTACTGTGATGCATGATGTTGAAGTGACTTGTCTTCTCGCACTGTTTAGCTTCTTATCACAATCCTAAACTTCGCACTTTTATTACGGATGTTATCTGAGATGTTTTATACCTAAAACATATATGTGTGAGAGCCTTCTCTCTTCACTGATCTGTCTCCTTACTTTGCACCAAAACCGCAGAACTTATCTTCGCAATTCATCACATAACTTGTCCAAACTTGTTGTGTACTAATGAGGTCGTTGTCCACCCTTTATATAGGGACTATTCCACTACCTTGGGCCGACATGACTGACTAGGTGTAGGTCGACTTTATCAAGGAGGTTTCCAACATCATTTGAGCCAACTTTATGGAGCGTATTGACAAGGTCTTGGAGCATACGTTATACATCAATAACTTGTCTTTACAAGTGTAACATCACTTCATATACATGACTCTAAATTATACATTTATGACAAGATGACAAACCCCTAAAGACATCAAGAAGAATTCTTTGACCTATAATAAAACTCCTTGCTCAGGAAACCCATGAGGCAAGCATTACAAAATACATTTTTATTATCTTTGTCTTCTTCATTACATAAATTCATAAATACAAGTCATTATGAAGACCAAACCTAGTTACACTTTTCAACACTCCCTCTTAACTAGGGAGGTATTCATAATGGTACATGGTCACTCTCAATCTAAAGAAACTCATAAGAAGAATTCGATTGGTAATCCATCTGTTATAGCATCATATTAACGAACATTGTCATAGTGCAAGGCCTTGACTAACAACTCCATCTCTCCACGAGGTCATGAGCTACAATGTTGGCGAGACCAACGATGAGTAGACACCCTCACCATTGTCTCTCTTGGATCATATCCCCCCAGGTTCACTCAGGATATGTCCACCAGGACTATTCTTACTGTTGGATTCCCAATACTCAAAGAATATTCTTCCTTCCACAACTACTCTTTCCATGGATGCCCTAATACATCCCAAAAGAGTATCGGATGCCAGATGATTACCCAATCCTCCATTCTATCTTCCCAGGTGAAGACCAGAATGACATGTCTATCTCTCCCTCTCAACTAGGGAGGACATATTCCACAAAGGAATATACTCATTCTTATACAAGGAATATTCCTAAGCTCCCTCTTGGCTCAAGAATTACCAAGTTTCTTCCAAGTAAGAAACTTATTACCAGGTTCCCTCTTAATTAGGGACCTGCAGCAGCAATGATGAAAACACCCATCTGCTCATGAAGAACTCCTTCCTTCAATGTCATGAATTTCTTTGTTGTTGAGGAGTCTTCATCTTTTGGATCTCTACATAGGGCATAGATCATCCATCACTTTCATTCAAGAGTCATGTCTTTTGTCTGAAAGTGATTCATTAATCTTCTCATTTGGTCTAGCTTCATGCCATGCTACTTTTTTTGAACCATACTTCTCCCAAGGATCTTTCATCCTGCCATATGGTTGTCAACCTGTGGAAGACATATACTTCCCTTTGGCATCTTTGCATAAGCTCATCAGATATTAATTATAAATATGAACTTTAAATCAAAAGTTACCTTAGTGATGATATTTTACCATGACATATTTTTGTAGGCATCGGCATCCTTTATTTACAAATTGACACATCTCCTAAAGATATGTATTCCCAGAAGATTTTCTAGTCAAGTCTTATTCACTTCCTTGGATGTTGTACTTCTCACGATTTCTCCACACAATTTTATTTCATTTCCAGGAACTTCCACTGTGCAGTTCCTTCATAATATATGATTACCTCACATTCCATCTAAGGATATATTATGTTGATTTCATCTAGTGTATATTATGACTTTTGGAAACCTGTGCATCAGAAGAGTTTGTGCTTTCTATTTTGATCATACTTCTAAATATAGAAGTATACTACCTGCAACAACATGACTTCATAGCATCCAATGTCAGCATATATATACATGTACCTCATTCTTTTCCTTTTGATTCATCCCGCAGCAGGTTTCCTTAGAATGAAGAGTTTCATTCCCTTGACCTGCTTCATCAATATGTCATCATATCCTAATCCCAGAATTCTGCGAGTTAGAATTTTGATGAAACCTTTTTCTTTCTTTCTAACCAGTGAATCGAAGGAGGATTCCATTAGAAAATGTCAGCACCTGTTTCCATATTGATTATTGAATGATGACCCTTGATCAAGATGACTGCCTTCCATAAATGATGTTTCTAGTGAGGTTCCCAGGAGCTACTTATCTCATAGCATAGTTGTCACATATGTGTTACAGACATCCTCTTATGACGAGTGCTCCTCCTTCAATGCTTCCATCGTGATGCCAATTCTAAAGAGATGCATCTATCCTAACATACTATTTTACAACCTGACAAATACCTCTTAAAGAGGAAGATGATCTCAATCATAATAGGGATCTTTCACTTCTTCTTTCTTAGGCTTCTTTCAATTTGTTTCTTCCATTTCCGGTGATATGAGCTCTCTTCCTGTAATGTATGAGTCATTTACCTTTCATTACCCTCAACTTGTCTTCTTCTATCTAGCATAGAAACCACAAGTTGTTAGATGAGGTAACTTTCTTGTCCTATTGGACATTTGTTACCTTGCACATTGATGATTATCCTTCTATTATTTTTCTCAGATCTCATATCAGGCTTAATTGATATGACCACCTTTATTGCATCTTCAAAGAATATATCTTCCAGCTTACCATATATCCTTTTGATGTCTCAACCCCTGCTTCATAGGGATGAGGTAACCTTTGGTTGATTTCATAAGAATTCTTTGAGTCCTTTCCATATATTCAGAGGAGACGTTTCCAATGATATGACTTCACTTTCTATGACGGTTATTTCTATACTCCTTTTTCATGCAAGAAATCTTGATGACCTAACCAACTTATAGATCTTCTTGCAATATACGAAGTCATTTTACCAAATTTGATTATAGAATAAAATATACTTACTTGACATGTGAAGAAGAAATCTTCACCTTTGTCACTTTGATGGTGGTTGAAGAAGATGTATTGATGCTTCCTTGGATGACCTTCTTCAAGAATGAGATCCGTGTTGTAGTGATAGGAGCTTCCTTATAGCTTTTGGAGATGATAATGCCTTCTTGTCTTCAAGATGCTTCAACTTCTATGAACGAATGTAGTTCAGAAATGTTTCTAGGATCAATATGATGTGATCTTGCTTCTCTATTCTTCGAACTGCTTTACTTTGTAGATATTTTTCTCTTTATTGTTGACATTATCAGGCCTTCTTTCCAAGTGTGTCAAGAAACCTAAATTTTTGTGATATAAGGTGACTGAGCCTACTGTATTTGATTTTTATCACTGAGATTTGTCTTACCTATGAAGTAGCACTGTGATATGGTGCCGAGACAAAGGTATGCTTCATTGTTCCTTCTTTGTAAAAGATGTTGAACCCAACATTATTTTCTGAAAGGTATCTGAGCTGTTTACAGCGAACCTTTCTTACTACGTCAAAGATCTTAGTGTTTATCTTTGTCTTAACCATAGCAAAAACAAAGATATCACCGAACTATTGAGATTTTGGGGTAGCATCGGGTATTCTCTAGCTCTGAAACTTTGTGGAGGAGCTGGAACACACAAGATCTCCAAGACCCAGAAGCGTTTGGAGAAATTCCATCTGGTGTAAAAGTTATTGAATAATTAAATTTTTTAATGGGGACCTTAAGTCTAACTTAGGGAAATTAAAAAATTAAAGTGAATTAATTTACACATGTGATGAAATGTTCTAAGTGACGTGGATCAAGCATTCTTTTAATCTTAGTCGTCGATTAGAGATTAGATCACAGTTGTTGGTCCCCAACGAGAAAAGTATAAAGGAAAGGCTTGGGGTCAGTTGGAGGACACACACACAGCAGATGCACTGGAGCTAGGTCGAATTTCTGGAGCGGGGTTTGTTGAGGAATTCGAAGTGAGTTTGCAGTTCAGTGAGGCGTAAAGATCGACAAGGGATGATCTGATCCAAGGCAGAGAAAACAGCAGCAGAGAGGCAGCATCGTACCAGGGCAATGCAGAGGCCAGCAGGAGGGACGCAACCTAGCCAAGCTGATGCAGACGCCACGCAGAGGGTAACATAGACCCTTCTGGGTGATGCAGAGGCCTTCAGAGTGACGCAGGGACAGCCTGTGCTGCGCTAGGCTAGAGGGGTTGATGCAATTGCAGGAAGAGCTGCGTTGGGGTTCCAGTGGGCCAGAAAGGACTCATTATCTGTAATTCCCGACTGAGGGTGTGATTCAGCCATATTTTCTATCTCCGAGTGATAAGGTACAAATGTCGTGTATTTTCCCTATATGGCAAACCGTTTTTGGTGCCTAGAATGTTGTATTCAGATTCTACATAATAATAAAACCCTCTAGAGCTGCTGCACTAGCTTTTTCGCATTGGGTTTTTCCGGGGACATTTGTTCGAAAAATATGTGTCATTTGTTAGATGTGCGTGATGTTCAATAAATGATCTGTATTTGTGTAGACCATAGTATTAAAAACCAAAACTAGTGACCGAACCGGTGGACCTAATGAACTGGGTTTCTAACCGGAACCGGTCTAACCTGGACTGGTCAGGTCTAAATGAATCGATTTTTAAAAAACACATTAAACAATTAATTTTTAATAAAAAAACCATGTTTAAGATTTGCAACCATGATTCCAAGCCAATAGAGACAAAATCTATAAAGTTTGCTCATTTATATACCATGTAAAGGTGAATATATCAAAATGGCATGAGTGCAATACATATCATCGACAAAGTACATAAGAAATGAGGCTCTAAATGGCCTCTAGAGTTCAAAAACAAAGCCTACAAACTATGGAGCCAATGGCCTACTACAAATCTACATATATGATATTAGTGATCAACATTATCACTTGAAACCTCTCATCATGATCAAACTCAGTTGGTTGAGTCTCGATTGCCAAACTTTGCAATTGCTCGAGTCACAAACTTCTCTATTGGTTCAGTGACTTGAGTCTCAAACTTTTGAAGGTATTCTGCCCCAATATGCCCTATTACTTCATTTGGTGCTCCACATGGCTTTACATGGCTTCCTATCCCAGCCAAGTATTGCTTGAACCTGTAAATACCCCCTCCTACAATAGATTTTTGGCAATATTTGCAGATCATTTTTCCCTCAATCATATCACAATGAACCCATGCAGTATCCTTGGCTATTTTTGGCATGATGGCTACTACTTAGCTCAAACTCTATGTTGTTCCACTACTCTAGCAAAAACTTAACACTCTCCAAGCTCTCAATCAAACTCACAAAAGCTGCAAATGAGATGGTGTGAGACAAATGAGACGATTCCCATGCTTATAAAGGATTTGGGAGGGTGTTTTTGGAAGGAAACAACCCTCCTCTTCCCTCAAAAACAACCCTAAACCCCCCAAAATACCGTGCGTGGGTCCCTTTGCATAGGTGGCAGTTGACCGGTCGATTAAGGACGGAACCAGCCGGTTTATTACTAAACCAGTCGATTTCGTCCTTAACCGGTCGATCAACACCGGTTTGATTGGGAAAAACTGCGAAGTGGGCTAGGTAACCAGGTTCTTTGACCGGTTTCGACCGACAAGGCTCCTGACTGGCCGGTTTGACCAGTTTCCGGTTCAACTAGACTAATTTTTAATACTATGGTGTAGACTGCTATTTGTGTTTACTTCAAAATATTTTCTGAATATTCAGTTAAAATAAGTTGTGTAATAAATCAATAGTTAGCAGTAGGATTTTTGTAATAAGGATTAAAAAATATTCACATGGTATCAAAGCATTGCAAATCAAGTTGATCCATCAGCAAAGCGGCTGAAGATATTGGCTACGGGAAGGGTAGCTGAAGTAGCACGGATACGAAAGGAGGCAACGCAACACGAAAGGGGTAGAAGACCCTTCAAGGGTGATGTAGAGTCAGTCTGCTCAAGCAGAGGCTGATGCAGCTCCAGAGAGGTGAAGCAGAGCCAATTTGCTCACACAGAGGCTGACGCAACACCAGGAGAGGGATGCAGAGGTAGTTTGCTCACGTAGAGGCTGATGCAGCACCAGGAGGGTGACGCAGTCCGAGTTGGGGAGATGTTGTGCAGTTTACTGAGACCGGAAGTACAATTTCTGATCTTCAGAAGTTGCTAGTGTGGCACAAGTTCTGTCGGTGCAGAACAGTGCCTAGCAAAGGTGACAAAAGCGGGAGGAGAACAGTCGCTCAATAGATTCTCTAGCCAAGGAATCTAACTTTGATCAAGAGGAGCGATCATAGAGGACTGATTCGTCAGAATTGGTGAACGATTTCCGAGAGGGAAATCATTTGTCAAAGGGAGCATGTTCTCTAGAGGGGCTCTTTCGCCAAGAAGCCCAGATCCAGTCTTTTGCTGAGTATAGCAGCAGCAGAAGGGAGAAGAGTTTGTGTTTCAACTTTTAACAAATTGAGCAGAGATGGTTTCTCATGGACTGAGAGATCAGGATAGGTTGGACGGTGTGTCCAACTTTTTCATCTGGACAGCCAAAATCCTAACAATCCTGGATGAGTACGACATCAAGGACCATGTTGACAATGTCCTAGTTGTGCCAATCGATGTTGATCCTCTGAAGAAGTTCAACGAGAATCAGGCGCGGGCTAAGCGCTTGATCATGGATGGAGTAAAAATCACATGGTACCACATATTTATGGGAAGAACACGGAAAACGAGATGTGGACAGCATTAAATATGATGTATCCAAGAAGCTCCGTCCAGAGGAAGATGCTTCTGGAGAATCAGATGCGGTTGTTCCAGATGCGGAAGGGAGAGGAAATCGATCCCTTCCTCTTTAGACTGCAGACTATTCGTGACTAGCTGATTGCCATGGGGTAAACTCTGGATGAAGGGCTCATGGTGAGGACTGCCCTAAATGTAGTTACTGATGAATGGGAAACATTTGTCTAAAGTATCTTGGGCAAAGAAGCGCTACCATCCTGGGTGGACACGTGGGCAATCCTCCGTCGGGAGGAAATCAGGAGGATAACCAAGAAGCAAAGCAGCAGCAAAGGAGTCAAGGTCAAGAAAGAGGAGGAGGAAGATGCAGCCCTTGCATCTAAGGGACAAAGGCAGCAAGGGAAGAAGAATAAGGACCTCTCCAAGGTCTGTTGCTTCAAGTGTGGTGAACTTGGACACTTCGCCAACACTTGTCCTAAGCAGAAGGACAAGAAAGCATCTTATTCCAAGGCAGCAACAGCGAAAGGGGACAGTGGTAGTGAGGATGATGTGGCCATGAGTGCTCATGTGCCTCGAGAGAAGAGGTGGGGCGATATTGATCTGTAGAGCAGCTATAGATGTGTGGCGGGATCCTTGAGGTGCCCAAACTCTTGGATCACATACGAGCTACAGGAGCCTTAAGACAGTAGTAGGATGACTGGAGCAGTGGGTGCAAAAGATCACAGAGAAGAAAAGGCAGTGTTGGGACATTGAAGTCTGGAGCAGCATAGAGGAGAGGCAACAACGGTGTGGAAGTAGCAACGCAAAGACTGATGGGATTTCAATAGCGCAGAGGCAGTGCTTACACGATGCAGTGCAGCAGACAACGTAGTGCTTCAGAGAGACAGTGCAGAGTAGCAACAAAGGGTGCTTCAGTGATGAGATGCAGTCTGACTGACTTGTCTGTCGATTGTTGGGTGATTGTCCTTCAGTTGCTTACTTCTCAGCAACTGAGTTATAGTGTTGAAGTTGGCAAGGGCAATGCTATAGCCAGCATGATGCAACAATCTGAGGAGCTGTAGTACAGATGTGGCAGTGTCAGTGACAGTGCTATGGGTAGCAGTACAGAAAGTAGTGGCGCAGTGTATGGAGGGCAACATGCCAAGCATCAGCAGCGCAAAGACCGATGCCAAAGATCAGGGCAATGCTTCAGTGTGGAAGTATTGCTAGAGAACACTCCTCGCTAAGAGGGAGTGTTGAGATTTTGGGGTAGCATCGGGTGTGCTCTACATTCGGAACTTTGTGGAGGGGATGAAACACACGAGACCTCCAAGACCCAGAAAGCGTTTGGAGAAATTCCATATGGTGTATAAGTTATTCAAATAATTAAATTTTTTAATGGGTACCCTAAGTCTAATTTAGGGAAATTCAAAAATTAAATTGAATTAATTTACACATCTGATGAAATGTTCTAAGTGACGTGGATCAAGCATTCTTTTAATCTTAGTCATCGATTAGAGATTAGATCACGGTCGTTGGTTGCCCAACGAGAAAAGTATAAAGGAAAGGCTTGGGGTCAGTTGGAGGACACACACACAACGAATGCACTGAAGCTAAGTCGAATTTCTGGGGTGGGGTTTGCTGAGGAATTCGAAGTGAGTTTGCAATGCAGTGAAGGGCAGAGATCGACAAGGGATGATTTGATCCAAGGCCGAAAATATAGCAGCAGAGAGGCACCATCGTACTAGGGTAGCGCAGAGGCCAGCAGGAAGGACACAACCCAGCCAAGCTGACGCAGAGGCCACGCAGAGGGTGACACAGACCCTTATGGGTGACGCAGAGGCAATGCAGAGGCCTTCAAAGTGATGTAGGAGCAGCCTATGTTGCGCAAAGGCTGCGCTGGGCTAGAGGGTCTGACGCAGTTGGAGGAAGAGCTGCACTGGGGTTCCAATGGGCCAAAAAGGGCTCGTTATCTGTAATTCCCGACTAAGCGTGTGATTCAGCCATATTTTGTCTCTGATTGATAAGGTACAGTTGTCGTGTATTTTCGCTGTAGGGCAAACCGTTTCTGGTGCCCATAATGTTGTATTCATATTCTGCATAATAATAAAACCCTCTAGAGTTGCTACATCGGTTTTCCCACATTGGGTTTTTCTGGGGACATTTGTTCGAAAAATCCGTGTCATTTGTTACATGTGCGTGATGTTCAGTAAATGATATGTGTTTGTGTAGACTGCTATTTGTGTTTACTTCAAAGTTTTTTCTGAATGTTCAGTTAAAATAACTTGTGTAATAAATCAAGTAAGAGAAGTAAATCAATTGTTGGCAGAAGGATTTCTGTGATAAGGATTCAGAAATTTTCACACAAACTGTTATCTATAATCCATCACCGAAATTTCAAAGGAGATATGAATCTAGATCGAGTGTTGTCTTGACCGAGCTCCTTCTTCAGTGCCTCTTAGATGCCCTTCTTAGACTCTCACCATAGCTCTGATACCATGTTGATAAATTAGGGTGTTTAATTCAATTTCTCTTTCATGATAATTACTTGTGATTTCGTTATGCTTCTTTCACTTAGACCTTATCTTCGTTAGATTATTACATTCTTCATCAAGTCAATTATCAAATGCACAAGAAACACAAATATTTAGGCTTTCAAACCAGGGCCAAAACCTCTCCCTCTCGGAGAGGAAAACCCGATAATCATTCTTCTTATAGATCATCAATTGACGAGTACCAAGACCATGACATAGAACCTTGACATCAATATATCTCCAAGACCCTTGTCACTGCTCTTCTAAGCTCTTCATGTTATTTTCGTTAGATTATTACGTTATTCATCAAGTCAATTATCAAATGCACAAGAGACACAAATATTTAGGCTTTCAAACCAAGGCCAAAAACTCTCCCTCTTGGAGAGGAAAACCTGATAATCATTCTTCTTTTAGACCATCAATTGACGAGTACCAAGACCATGACACAAACCCTTGACATCAATGTATCTCCAAGACCCTTGTCACTGCTCTTCTAAGCTCTTCATGTTGATCTTCTTTTTTGCAATCTTCTGCACCAATCCTAGGAAAGCTCGGTTCCTAGTAAACTCCTTTTTTAGCCCTTCTAGCCTCAGACTCTTACAATCTTCTTAACCCTGATATCAAAACAGAGATATTTCTTGCTTCGATGTATCTCTTTAGTCCTTCGAGTTATCTAAAATTTGTTAGCCAAAGATCAAGATCTTTAGCACACCTTGCAACCTTTCAATCACCCTTGTCTGCACTGTATGGTAGACCTGCATATTACTAAATAAGTCCTCGGCCTATATGAAGTATAGACAGAGATAACCCTTAGATTTCCTTGACCCAATTACTGTGATGCACGATGCTGAAGTGACTTGTCTTCTCGCATTGTTTAGCTTCTGATCACAGTCCTGAACTTCACACTTTTATTACAGATGTTATCCGAGATGTTTTATACCCAAAACATATATGTGTGAGAGCCTTCTCTCTTCGTTGATTTGTCTCCTTACTTTGCACCGAATCCACAGACCTTATCTTCGCAATTCATCACAGAACTTATTCAAACTTGTTGTGTATTAATGAAGCCGTTGTCCACCCTTTATATAGGGACTATTCCACTACCTTGGGCTGACATGACATACTGGGTGTAGGCCGACTTTATCAAGGATATTTCCAACATCATTTGAGCTGACTTTATGGACTGTATTGACAAGGTCTTGGAGCATACATTATACATCAATAATTTGTCTTTACAAGTGTAACATCACATCATATACATGACTCTAAATTATATATTTATGACAAGATGACAAACCTCTAAAGACATCAAGAACAAGTCTTTGACCTATAATAAAACTCATTGCTCATGAAACCCATGAGGCAATCATTACAGAATACATTTTATTATCTTTGTCTTCTTCATTACATAAATTCATAATTACAAGTCATTATGAAGACCGAACCTAGTGTTGAAATTTGGTACCGGAGGACAGGTGGTTCCCTAAGGCTTTGATCTTTGGCCTAGGGAAAAGTGTCCAAAATAATTTAATTTTTGTCCTAAAGTGACTTTATAATTTTTTATAAAGTCAAATCTAATTTAAAAGTGACTTTATGTGATAAAGTTACTAAAGTCTAATTTTAAAGTGACTTTAATAAAGTCAATGTAAAATTAGAAAGGAAAAGTGACTTTGAAAATAAATGACTAAGTGGGTCTTTATTAAAGTGGGGTGAATTAAAAAATAGAAAGTGAGATTTAAATGAGCATTTAATCTCAGCCCTAGATCTCAATCTAGTTCAGCCATTGGATTTAGGGATTCCCCAAAAGTCACTTAGGGTTAGGTTAAAGGAGAAAAAGGAGGAAAAGGTCATTCATTCTTTCATGAGCAGATTGAGAGAAGGAGAGCAAGAGAGCAAGGGAGATTTCTGGGCAGTGAGGAGAAGGAGGCAGCAGCTTGGCACGCATTCCAAGGCAGCATTTCAGCAAGACCGTACAGCTGATTTAGCACACAGCAAGGCAGATTTTTGGCACGATTTTTGAGGAAGGAAGGCCGTACAGCAGATTTGCACAGATTTCGAGGAGCAAATTTGAGGGAGGCCGTACAGCAAGTGGCTGTACCTTTGGCACGCATTTCGAGGCAGAAATCGTACAGCAGATTTTGTGGTAGCTTGCACGCTTTTCTAGGCAGGCCGTACAGCAACATTTGAGGCTGAAATTTGGCACAAAAATCGAGGAGGCCGTACAGCATTTATTACTGTTTTGATTTTTGCTGTTTGCACATTTTCCGAGGCGGTGGTTAAGCACGGAAAACGAGATAAGTTGTAAAAGTCTGTTTGCTGATTTTTTTGCTGAATATTTCTCACTGTAAAAAGCATTTTCAGAAATAAGGAGCTTTCAAGCTGGTTTTCCCCAAGAGTTGTAGGGGGTTTTTCCAGGGTCATGTTGACCAAAAATATATGTGTCAAAATGTGTGAATCACTGTTTTATGTGCGATGATATTTATTTCTGCATTTTCCAGCATTCTGTAATTTTTCCAGGAAATAAGGAGGAGCTTTCGAACTGGTTTTCCCCAAGAGTTGTAGGGGGTTTTTCCAGGGTCATGTTGACCAAAAATATGTGTCAAAATGTGTGAATGATTGTTTTATGTGTGCTGATATTTATTTCTGCATTTTCCAGCATTCTGTAATTTTTCCAGAATTTGTGTTTTCAGCAAAATTTATTTTCCAGTTTGTTAAATGTATGGATATGGGAAAGGGCATTTAACTATTTTGGAGTAATAAGGTGAAAACTGAAAACCGGGGTGGGAAACTATAAATTTTTACATGGTATCGGAGCTTGAGTGCTGAAGAGCAGTTTGGGACAGCAAGGAGGAAAATTACAGCCTGCTGATTTTTCACTCAGAAAATTCCAGCAAGCTGATTTTTCACAAACAACAGTTTTATCTTTACTACAGTAGTGCTATTTTTCAGTTTTAGGACAGCAGGATGTCTTTGGGACTGAGGGTGGAGGATAGGTTGGATGGGCATTCCAATTACAACATTTGGAAGGAGAGAATGCATAGTATCTTTGAGGAGGCAGAAGTCTGGGACATTATGGTGCATACCACACAGAACCCTGTAAATGTGCCTACTGATGCTACTCAGTTGGCAGAATATAATAAAAATAACAACAAGGGTAAGAGACTGATTCTAGACGGAATCAAAGACCATTGCATTCCTCATGTGAGAGGAAAGAGAAATGCTCATGAGATGTGGACAGCATTGTCCAATCTCTACCAGAGTACCAATGAGAACCGGAAAATGGTCCTGAAGGAGAAGATGAAGACCATTAAGATGGGCAATGATAGTGCAGCTAGATATCTCACAAAGATTACTAATGTGAGAGATGAGTTGGCAGCGATTGGAGAGGCCATTCCACCCACTGAGTTGGTGCGGATTGCAGTGAATGGCCTCCCCCGTTCATGGATGAACTTTGCTGATGGAGTTTGTGCACGTGAGACCCTTCCCACATGGGAGAGGTTTGGGGATGATTGCATTCAGACAGAGATCAGGAAAGGTCAGCTTGGGGCAGCCAAGCCAGTTGAGCAGGATGAGGATGTAGCACTGTTGGCAGGACGCAAGAAAGGCAAAGGGAAGAAGCAAGCTTCCACAAGCAATGGTGGGGGCAAAGGCAAAGGTAAAGGTAAACAGGATAACTCACAGAAGGACTATTCCAAAGTGAAGTGTTGGAATTGTTAGAAGATGGGACACTATGCAGTTGTGTGTCCGGAGAAGAAGAAGAAGAAGGGGAAGAACCAGAGCATGGCAGCTTCAGCAGAGGTTGAGGACTTTGCAGATCGCTTTGACCGGGAGCTTGGGTTCATTGCGTGTGAGTCTTCTAGTGCAGGATTATCTGCCATAGAGGTTCAGAGGGAGCATGCATTTCCCTCGATTAGCGGAGCATCTTCGGGTATCTGGTATGTGGACAGTGGGGCTTCACGTCACATGACAGGAGTCCGTGAGTATTTCTCAGAGCTTTTAGAGAGTGGCACTGATGTAGAGGTAGTACTCGGTGATGACAGAGTTGTTAGAGCAGTCGGTGTGGGAACATTGACATTTCAGAGGGAGTCCAAACCTCCCTTGAAGGTGTCATATGTTCTTTATGTGCCAGGGATGAGGAAGAACCTCATATCCGTCTCAGCTTTGGAGGACAGAGGATATGAGATACTATTCAGGGGAGGACAGGTGTTGATGTATCCCAGGGGCACTCCAGCTGATTCAGCTAGAGTGATAGGTGTACGCTATGCAAAGGTGTACAAGTTTGCATTTCAGTCCCTTTTGGCATTGAGCAGTAGTACCGACAGCAGAGCTAGCAGTTCTGAGCAGTGTGAGATTTGGCACCGCAGGATGGGGCACATGCATCATGGAGCCTTGAGGACTTTGCGGGAGATCACTACAGTTGTGCCAGAGTTCAGTACTGATCACTTTGATACTTGCAGAGGATGTGCGATGGGCAAGTTTGCCAAATCCCCTTTTCCCAGCAGTGACAGCAGAGCGACTAGGATACTTGATTTGATTCATTTCGATGTGAGCGGTCGGATGTCTCATGTTTCCTTGAGTGGATATGAGTACTATGTGTTATTCATTGATGATCACTCCAGGAGGACCTGGATTTATTTCTTAAAGACCAAGAGTGAGGTCTTCAAGCGGTTTCAGGAGTTCAGAGCTCTTGTGGAGACACAGACAGGTCGGAAGATCAAGTCCCTGAGGTCGGACAATGGAGGAGAGTACACCCTTGGAGAGTTTGTTGACTATTGTGCTGAGGCAGGCATTAGGAGGGAGCTCACTGTTCCTTACAACCCCCAGCAGAACGGGGTTGCGGAGAGGAAGAACAGATCCATCGGAGGGGCTGCCAAAGCCATGTTACATGATCGGGGGTTGCCATTGTTTTTGTGGGCAGAGGCCTGCAACACAGCTGTTTACTTGCAGAACAGGAGTCCGCATCGTGCCTTGGGGCACATGACTCCAGAGGAGGATTTTTCTGGGAAGAAGCCTGATATGGGTCATCTTCGTATCTTTGGGTGTATCACATACTCCTACATACCCAAGGAGAAGAGGACCAAACTAGAGCCCACTGCAGAGAAGGGTATCTTTGTGGGCTACAGTGAGACCTCCAAGGCCTTTCGGATTTACATTCCTGCACAGAGGAAAGTTGTTGTCAGGCGGGATGTGAAGTTTGAGGAGGACAGGGCCTTTAGGAGGTCACGGGAGTTAGAGTATCTGGATCAGCCAGACCCTCAGCAGCAGTTGAGTCAGTCGCAGGGATCCAGTGGGCAGGGATCAAGAGGATCCGGAGGTACATCTATGACGATGTCAGGTCCGTCAGTGGGGAGTGGCTCGCAGAGTCAGAGGGGTGGTGCTATGGGCAGCACGCAGAGCAGTCCACAGAGCAGTTCACTGGGGAGTCCACTGATGGACAGTTCACACGGTACCTCAGCATCTACAGGTTCAGGTGCAGGCAGGAGGACAGCAGACAGACAGTCAGGAGTTCAGGCTCCTGATGTTGAGGAGGAGGAGTTTTATTCTCCGGCGGGAGAAGTGTGCTCAGGGAAGAGGAAGCCCAAGTGGCTTCAGGACACCTTGAGAGATGCCACATCTGTTGCTGAGCCTAAGAGGCCGGTCAGAGAGAGCAGACCACCTAAGAGGTTTTGTAGCTATATGGCAATGGCTACCAACATCCTTGACTCTGAGCCTTCTAGCTATGAGGAGGCAGCTAGCCAGCAGGTCTGGAGAGAGGCCATGCAAGAGGAGTATTCTTCTATCATGAAGAATGATGTTTGGGAGGTGGTGCCGAGGCCCGAGGGAAAATCCGTGGTTACTTCCAGATGGCTTTACAAGGTAAAGCATGCTGCAGATGGCAGCATTGAGAAATTCAAAGCGAGGTTTGTGGCTAGAGGGTTCTCCTAGGTAGAGGGAGTTGATTATGAGGAGACCTTCGCTCCCGTGGCTCGATATACTTCGATCTGCTCCATTATATCGATAGCAGTAGAGATGGGTTGGAAGATCCACCAGATGGATGTGAAGACTGCATTTCTCAATGGCTTCATACAGGAGGAGGTGTACATTGAGCAGCCACAGGGCTTTGAGGTGCATGGGAAGGAGTCCCATGTGTGCAGACTGAAGAAGGCCCTTTATGGCCTGAAGCAAGCTCCCAGAGCTTGGTACTCTAGGATAGATACTTACTTGCAGAAGATGGGTTTCACAAAGAGTGAGGCAGATCCGAAACTTTACTATATTGTGATAGGTGAGGAGCCTCTCATTCTGGTGCTGTATGTGGATGACTTGGTCATTACAGGTGCAGAGAGACTCATAGAGCACTGCAAGAGAGATCTTGCGGCGGAGTTGGAGATGAAGGACATCGGCTTGATGCATTACTTTTTGGGTTTGGAGGTGTGGCAGGAGGAGGGGCATTTCTTCCTGGGGCAGGGGAAGTATATTGTGGATATCCTTGGCAGATTCCACATGGAGGATTGTAAACCCATGTTGACACCGATGATCACCGACAAATATCGGGATCAAATATCATTTCATCAGAGACTATGTTCAGAAGGGAGCTGTGAAGCTGGAGTATATTCCCGCTGATGAGCAGGTTGCAGATATTCTTACCAAAGCCTTACCACGGGGCAAGCATGTCTACTTCAAAGACAAGATGGGTGTGGTGAGGAACACCTTCCTCGGTAAGAGGGAGTGTTGAAATTTAGTTACCGGAGGACAGGTGGTTCCCTAAGGCTTTGATCTTTGGCTTTAAAGTGGCCCAAAAGAAGTTAATTTTTTCTGATTATTAAAGTGACTTTATAAGTTGTAAAGTCAAATGTAATTTAAAAGTGACTTTAATTGATAATGTTACTAAGTCTAATTTTAAAGTGACTTTAATAAAGTCGATGTGAAATTAGAAAGTGAAAAGTGATTTTGGAAATAAATGACTAAGAGGGTCTTTATTAAAGTGGGGTGAATTAAAAAATAGAAAGTGAGATTTAAATGCACATTTAATGTCAGCCCTAGATCTAAAGCTATCTCAGCAATTGGATTTAGGGATTCCCCAAAAGTCACTTAGGGTTGGGTTAAAGGAGGAAAAGGTCATTCATTCTTTCATGAGCAAACATTGGGAGAAGGGGAGCAAGAGAGCAAGGGAGATTTCTCAAGTGCTGAGGAGAAGGAGGCAGCAGCTTGGCACACATTCCAAGGTAGCATTTCAGCAAGACAGTACAGCTGATTTAGCACACAGTGAGGCAGATTTTTGGCACGATTTTTGAGGAAGGAAGGCCGTACAGCAGGGCCGTACAGCAGATTTGCACAGATTTCGAGGAGCAGAAATTTGAGGGAGGCCGTACAGCAAGTGGCTGTACCTTTGGCACGCATTTCGAGGCAGAAATCGTACAACAGATTTTGTGGCAGCTTGCACGCATTTCTAGGCAAGCCGTACAGCAGCATTTAAGGCTGAAATTTGGCACAAAAATCGAGGAGGCCGTACAACATTTATTGCTATTTTGATTTTCGCTGTTTGCACATTTTCCGAGGCGGTGGTTAAGCACGGAAAATGAGATAAGTTGTAAAAGTCTGTTTGCTGATTTTTTGTTGAATATTTCTCTCAATGTAAAAAGCATTTTCCAGAAATAAGGAGCTTCCGAACTGGTTTTCCCCAAGAGTTGTAGGGGGTTTTTCCAGGGTCATGTTGACCAAAAATATCCGTGTCAAAATGTGTGAATGACTGTTTTTATGCTTGCTGATTTTTAATTCTGCATTTTCCAGCATTCTGAAAAATTTCCAGAATTTGTGTTTTCAGCAAAATTTATTTTCCAGTTTGTTAAATGTATGGATATGGGAAAGGGCATTTAACTATTTTGGAGTAATGATGTGAAAACTGAAAACCGGGGTGGGAAACTATAAATTTCGCTGC